>CM033477.1:603077-1203077 GCA_019447015.1 Hymenochirus boettgeri | reverse complement strand
GTAAATTGCCCATTTTTGCTCTCCGTTTGTTCAGTCCCAAGCAGTGGGGTTACTTTAGATCTGACTTTAAACAGTTGATTGCAGGCACCTTAACCAAGATGCACACGATCAGCTGTTATAACCAGATCTACAGTGACGACCCTGCTTAGGGCTCCATTAATGGGACTTGCACACTTAGATAGCAGCGTAGTAAGGCAGTCACCTCTGTAACAGCTGATTGCTTATCTAGCCCAGCACTAGGGAGGTGTGACAAAGGGTCTTCCATTAGAGTTGGTCATTCCATTACTGCAACAGAAGAGTAAAGTGGGCTTTCCACATTAGCACATGATCGGGCCAGAGGTAGAGGTCCCACAATGTTCTTCATACCTTTGCCGATGAGACCATGCACAGGCACAAGATGACCCAAATCCGACTCTGCTAAAGCATCTTAATTTAAAGCCAATGGCCCCACCACTTAGCCTGTCTTATGTGAGGGTCGAATATTGCAATGCGGAACCTTAAAAATAGGACTTCAAACTTAAAAAAAAAATATCTTATATATATAGTGCACTCTCATGTGAATACATGATTACAAGGAACAGCTTTCCCATCCAGTGACAAAGAAGCAATCAAAACTAAGACATGCTATTTCATGTACTACATCTCATGACATTTATATGGCGATCTCCCTTAGGCTACACGTACACTGGAAAAACAGACTTGACACTAC
The DNA here is from genome assembly GCA_019447015.1 of Hymenochirus boettgeri. Taxonomy (NCBI): domain Eukaryota; kingdom Metazoa; phylum Chordata; class Amphibia; order Anura; family Pipidae; genus Hymenochirus; species Hymenochirus boettgeri. The sequence goes on along the minus strand of CM033477.1, from coordinate 1,202,368 downwards.
GTCTATGCATGGACGGCCACAGATTGGCCATTACTACTCGGAATTTAGGGATGCACACTACAAAGCCGTGGCCAAACATTTTTAAGAAAAAGATATGGCTCTCCAGTTTTAAATTTATGGCAACTGACCACATCCCCTTCCCAGAAGAGGAGGAGATAGGTCTAAACTCCTCCTAGAGCAAGAATGCTTTTGGATTCACTATTTGAAGATTCTGAACCCCACATGGATTAATTGAACAATTGTCTTTAAGATGCTTTTTAAATGAATATATAATATTGCCTTTTGGATGTAACATTCTCTGGAAACTTATTTATTTCTTATTGTTATTAGCGATGGACTAGAACTCGAAACCGGTTAGTGTACGCAAAATCTGACAATTGCCCGCTCGTGTTTAGGAAGTGTTTTAAAACAAAGTTTTGGTGACAGTAACATGTTCCCCAGACCATTTCCCAGGTCGCCAACGCCATTTACAGTAGTTACCACTGTTAGTTTAGCTGTAAATCATCCGAACTTTCAAACTATCACTCCCCATAGACTTTAATGGTACCGAATTCGAACTTTTGAACTTTTACTGAAGTTCGAAAGTTCGAAAACGGACTGAACTTTATGAAGTTCGGCCCATCTCTACTTGTTATGTATATTTTTTAGATTATATTATAGTCCACCAAACACATTTTAACAGTCTTTTAGCACTTTCTCTCCACTAGCACTTTAAGCTAATGCACTATTAAAAAGTGAATCTTTAGTATATCAAGTTCTATTTGATGCACAGTATGGCTGCTTCTTTTATTAATTTAATATCAAAATGTGTTATTTAGGCTTGTCCCTGCTGGGATATCACATGTCACTATCTATTATTATAAATGAATATATGCACTTTTCAGGGTACATATGGCTGACTGTTAATTAACGATGCCATTATTAAGATACCTTGAGGAGTTTGGGTATATAGGTTGTTTATACCCTATGTTCACAAGCTGATAAAGGTCATAGAGTTAAGACCGAAACGTTGCTTGTAATTTTCCCACCATATTGGTTTCAAAAAACCTGGAGTGCACCAATCCTTCATTAATGTTAATTTATACATAATATATATACAATACCACCCAATGAAATTCCTCATCCTATCAGGTAACCGTGGGTTTAACTCCAAATTCTGGGGCCTGCGCCATTTTCTATTACCGAACCGGCAGCCGATGCAAAAAAATATGTTAATTATGCGCCACTTATTATCCTGAATAGGAAGGGATTTAAAATAGAGTCCTTACCCTCCATTCTCCTTACCTGCCTCCTAACTCACACTACTGATTACTATGCATTGCCTACGAACAAAGAAGGAGCACGGGCGTACAACCCTCGTTTGTGACTTTCTATAAATCTACATAAAGATCTTTTTAATGATATTTTCATAGTCTCATTTCTCAGACTGATATTAGAGGGTTGACTAAGGGGTTAATACAGTATAAATTACAGATGCCACTTTATCTACTGCAGAATTACCTTTGCATTGGATGAAAGTAGCTAAAGAAAACAGTTCCATAAAATATAAAGACAACAGTCAGATGGGAGGAACAGGTGGAGAAGGCCTTAGATCTCATGGCTTTAGACTGCATCTTCATAATAGTGTTCAGTTATAATTATATGTGGGCAAAATGTCAGGGCAAAAATACATCCTCCAAGCAATATTGCAAGGATAAGAATGAGTATACATTAATGGTTGTGTACTACAAGAGACAAAGCATGGGGCAGATCACAAAAAAACTTTCTAAGGGTTTAATCTGCAAAAACGTAGCCTAAGTAATAAAAGAACTGTCCAAGGGATATACCACACTACCCATCAACACACTCCTATACGCAGTAAACACAAGCTTTCCAATGCATTATCTGTGTGTAGTGAAGAGGGCGACATATTGCAACATATCGGTCATAGGACATCACTGCTCAGTAAGGATAATTCTGAAGTTGCAAAAAACAGAAATAGTATATTGAGTTATACAAAGCCTGTATAGAGATTAACTTTTTTTGTGCATGAAAATCAAAGAGCATCCGTGGGGTAGTGACTGTGGAATAGCCCATATCCAGACATGCCAGGTTCCAAGGAAGAAGTAAATGGGGGTTTGAGATGGGAATCTTATATATTAGAAGGACAATGAGAAGATTCCCAGTCATAGTCATTAGATAGACCACAGAAACACCAGGAACAGAGGAAGTTGGAGACTTGAAAGGTCAGATAATCCAGAGAGAACCAATATGTACATGTGGTTTGGTTTTCCATCTTACCTATGTATATTATTCACTTGAAAAAGCATTAAGGAACATTGTTTAGAAAACTAGAATCTCACTATAAGAGGCGAAATTTAAAACAAAACTTATTTTGCAGAACTTTAAAAACATTTCTGTTGGATTTAGCATAGTAGGAAATCAAAGATAAACAGACCACGACTAAGAGTTACATACACTGACAGTAATACAGACCATACACAAGTCAACTTATTGTAACTATAGACACCCCATTGACATTCTGAACATTGTCTGGGACATTTACTTGTATTTTATCACAAAAGGAAGGGTCCATGCTGGGGAACATTGGCAATAGATTAGTTGCCTAATATTAACTAATTCCATGATTGAACAGTGTATGGTCATCATAACCAGTTTTGTACCCCAGGTATCATTCCTGGGTGGTGATTTGTAATGTATTATTATTACATTTACTTTTTTTGTTGTACAGATCTACGTGGATCACACGACTGTAGAAAACAACCATAAGTCATAATTATAGAAGCTACACAATATATTGCAGTTTTTTTTGAGAACATATGACTTGGTATGAGAATGGAAGAAGAGGTAGAACTATAGTAACTGTAAACAAGCTCGACTTATCTTAGGAGAGAGTTTGACAGCTACAACGTTGTTATTTTAAGTTCTCTTTAGTAGCAGCTTTCTGCAATACACCTGTTCAGTAAATCCTTTGACAAATATGACACTTTAAGTAAAGTGTAGGTTATTATCTAGGCCTCCTAGCACTGGATTCCTTGTACTATGACACATATAAATCCAGTTTCTCCAGACCATTAGGATGTATAAAGGTTTCAATAGCTTTGTGATAAATGCCATTAAATATTAGGCATAAGGAGTCTATACTGCACGAGTGTTTTCTTAAGAAAAAAAAAAGTGCTCCTTGATAGATTAATGCTCCTTTTTAAATGGAAAGAAATTGGCTATTTAAGTTGCACTTAGACTGGTTTTACTGTCCCACACCTGTTATTTCTCCCAAGTTGTTTTCCTTACCACATGTACACACAAAGGAACAAGTCGAGCGAAGTAACTCAAACCACAAGTTCTCAGCTCAAATTTGAGGACTGACCACTCTGCCCATAGAGAAGAACAGAGGTAGGAACACTCGCTTCTTTCTCCCAGAACATTTAACTGTCCAGGTATTTTTTTGGGAATTGCCATTGGCCACATAATTCTCCTTTATATAGTGATTTAGACTTACATTATGGAAACTCAAGTATATTTTAAAGCCCAGCTTTTTACATTGTAAACTGTGAAGGTGGTTGGCTGATAGGCCCATGAGAAAGGCTGTAATAAAATATTAATAAAAATACAAATATTTATATACAGTAATAATTAAAGAGTATGTTTTATAAATACATAAATAATTATTTGAGAGACATTTTATTTCTCAGTTGAAACAATAAATATTGTGATCTAAACAATAATATTCAAAACATCATTTTTCAGTTTGTTCACTTCACAATTTAAAGATTTTGTATTACATTGTCGGTGTTTGTGTAGGCCTTAGACTTGTCCCCCCCCAAACTATAATTCCCCCCACTACTGGCCCCCCTCTGTAGTGCTAAAAATCCTTACCTCACATCCCAGCTCCAAATGGTTCTCCTTTAGTCCCCCCCAAAGTCCCAACAACTGCCCAGCAGGAGGATAGCAGAGTTCTATAGGACTCTGCCTCCTGTCTCCCCTCCGGAGAAGTTGTGTGCATCGCAGTTCAGCCCTTCTCCCTCTCCCTCCCTCTACCCTCCGTTTTGCAAGCCCTCCCCCTAACTTAAACACTCCTTTGTCACATAATAGTATTCCTTCCCCCACGCCCCCCCAACCGCTATAAAAGAATTTCAAGAAAACCAACGATCTCTACTTACCTGAATTCCTCCCTGGCGTTCTGAGCACCGGTCGTCCGTGCCGGCTGCCGTGGACACTGTAGCGGGGGAGAGTGGTTGGTAGTATGATCGGGGACTTTTTATGCTGGTTGGGACTGGGGAAGGAATACATTATACCCCAAAGTTTTCTACAGGGGTGGACATGCCCTTTAAGAATCTAACATTGAATCCCACCCCATTGATAAGTCAAATCATTTTAGTACCTGTCTATAGAGTACATATCATTATATCATTATAGTGGTAAAACTACTATGTACTTGGTACTATGGTACCTGAAAGGGAGAAGATATAAAAGACACATATACTCATCATATATAAAAAAAATTTAAAATCAGCAGGAGAGATTATCTTAATATCATAGAAACTAAACACATTAATAAAGAAGATTATAAAATAACAGTGTATTTTGTGGCCCTACAATAATTTTGAATGGATAAATATATACAGTAGACGCCCACCATAAAGACTCTGCTTGGTTTATTATCATTAATGTGAGCTTTAAAAAAGCATGTTATGCTGTATGAAAGATAGACATGTGCCTTCTTATAATGCTCTTTATAATAGTGTTTACTACTCTGCTGCCAAGTCTGTTTGAACTGTCAGTCCCCTACCCCCTGTAACCTGGGCCTTATTCTGCCTGGTAATCATTGTATTTCCTCTGAATTTCTTGATGTTTAATGTTTAAACATATACAGGGAGATTCCATAAAGTTCTTATCGTTAAAAATGGAGGGAATTTTCCCCCAACCATCAGATGTTACTTTCAAATGTTAAATAAAATCTAATTGGTTGAGGCAAAATCCAGCACCATTTTAACAATAAGACTTTTATTGATCTCCCTAATAATATTTACAACAAATTGTATTAAAACAGAAAATAAAGGTCTCTGAATTAGTCAGGTTGGTAAAAAAGTAATAAAAACCCTCATTGTAACCATAAATAATCAGAATTTTTTGAAACGGCTTCTCTACCCAAATGCAAAAATCTTAGGATGTGTTAAATAGAATAAGAAAATGATCTTGAAGGCTAATCTTCAAATGGAGAATTTGTAAATCTCTGTAATGTAGAAACCACCTCAAATCAGATCCAACTATTTTCAAATCTTTCTTTGTTTGTTGAACACATGAAAGGAATTTTCATTCCTCCTGGGAAAACTACAAATCCTTGTCCAATGGTCCATATCTTTACCTGTAACTCCATTATCTCTATGATCATAGAGGAAACCTCAGCCATAAATACTCTTCCTACCAAACCTACTGAGATTTTACATATAATACAATATCCCAGGTCTCCCACAATGGCCCTGTAAACCTACTGAGATTATCAAACTCTCCTGTGTGGTTCTCATAGTGATCTGTTGTTCTCTTATCCCCTTTAACATGCACTGGTTCTGTCTTTCATCCTTGTACTGTATTATTAATTTGGCTTGAAGAAGCCAAATTCCTGTCTTTCTCATTTCTGTCTTCTTCGCGTTTATTCTTCCGCTTTTTTGGACCGTATCTCCTCCCACAGTTTTTGAGCTAGAGACATGACGGTACAGACGTCGGGGCATATAGGAGAAGTGTGCTATCTTCTAGCTAAGGAATCTGAGGAAGAGTTACGGCTTTATCGGTGAATTTCGGGACATTTTTCCCATAGACTATAATGGCAACATCCTCAAATGTGGATATTTCAAACAGTTTGTTTCATGTCATAAATACAAACAGTGATACCCCAACCCCCCACACAGACACAGGTACACTCACCTACTGATCTCCTTTCCATTATTGTGACTAAACTAAAATCAAAAAACTAATTTAGATTTCTCCTCAATAAAGAGGAACCCCTTTAACTAGAGCCAGGTACACACACCTAGTGATCTACTCTATACATTACTGTGGCAGCACTACTTAAAAGAGTAACTAAAGTTTAAAAAAATTTAATTTTGGATCAATAATCAAAAAAGTTTGTTTTTTTAACCCCCACATGCCACAGGTACTACACCTATTGACATACCTTTTCCATTTTCATGGCAGCCATGTTTAAAGGGTAACTATAGAAAAACCAACATTTTGACTAATCATTAACAAAGTTTGTTTTTTTTAACCCCTAACTGGACAAGGTACACACACCTACTGATCTATTATCCATTACTGTGGTAGCCATACTTAAAGGGTACTAAAGTCAAAAAAAATATTTTTTGATCAATAATCAAAAGTTGTTTTTTTAACCCCCATGGGGCACAGGTACCCAACCTACTGACCTACCCCTTCATTACTGTTGCAGCCATACTTAAAGTGTAACCTAATGATCAAAAAACTAATTTTGACCAACCATCAAAAAAGTTGTTTTTTAACTTCCAACCTGACACAGGTCATAACACCAACGGAGTTACCATTAATTCACACGGCAATCATATTTAAAGGGTAAGTATAGTTAAAAAAATACATTTTGACCACTTCATCACAAAAGTTAGTCTTTTTATCCCCCAACTGACACAAGTACACACACCAACTGACCTACCTTAGTTCAGTGACAGCCCTATTTAAAGTGTAAGTAAAAAACAACAAAATCCTCATCATTGGCATATTGAGTTTTTAAAATCTGCAGCACAAACCACACATTCCCTTCCAAAATGCGGCCTTTCAAGACAAATTCAAAGTTTATATTAAACTTTACATTTCTAGTTACATATTGTAAACTGTAAATTGTAAGGATGATAAAAAAGTCACATTGTTTTTTATACAGGGTACAGAACTCCTAATATTATTACATTTTAAGGAGGACTCCCACCAAAGCACTTTTCCCCCAGATTCACAGCCCTAAACTTTTGATTAAAAATGAAAAGATTAAACAAAGAGTATTAATGGGGCAGTTCCCAGAGTGGCAGCTGTGCTCTTTTTTCTTACATTTTTTCACCAGTGGTTTACCGTAACTTAGAAAGGAATCGTGGCAGCAGCGCTGGTGTCAACGAAGGCAACTACAACAGCCAACTTTATTATCACTTGTGGCACTTTAAGCATGACTTTTAAATGATGGCTATCTACTGGTATTAAGTCACACACAGGTATTATATTAAATTTCTTAGGAGCCATAAAATGGCGCTTGCAGGTTTGGGTAAATTGCCCATTTGTAGTCTTAAAGTGATACTAACCCATTTACCAAGGGTGTACATTAAGAGGGATAGCAGCAGCCTGCATGGGTTTCATGAGTGAAACTGCTGCAGGAAATTTAGTATTGCATTTCTGCCTTTGCTATGTCACATTCTTATGCAGTAACTGGCAAAGAATGAAACCTGGATGGGATTTACCTAGAGCTGCAAGTGTGATATTGAATAGGCTCTAGGCAGATCACCTACAACACCATGTAATCTTCCCTCACCCAATATTATGTTTTAATTTTATTTAATTCCTAATAAAATATAAGCACACATTTTACATAGCTAAAATGATGCAGTTACTGTCTTCTCCGTCTTCCCCTAGCTCAGTGGGCTCAGTGAGCTAGACATGTCTCAATGTAATTCACCCATTGAGAATGATAGGGGTTTTTTTTCAACCAGCTGTTTTGTATTTTCCATTGCTAAAGGATTAAACTGAGTGAGTGGGGATGTGATTTCCTGTAGTTAAAGATTCTTTTAATTTCAGACAGTATCTCTTGGTTAGGAATTATATAGAAAGATAAGTGAGAAATAAGTGTAACCTGCTGTTTCTGACTTTTTAAGGATATCAAAAAGTGATTTCTTTCCCCATTAAATCGTAAATTGTATAAAAGGATATAGTGTAGTAAATTTTGACCGTTCTCCAGCCCAAATAGCTTGTCTTCCTTGCTGCCTCTCCTGTGTGTGCATGATCACCTACTGGATACATAGGAGGGACTGTCAAAGATTGAGTTCTGTCAGGCTGAAGGCTTCTGAAGAATATGCAAGAATTGCTTTTTTTTATTACTCCAACTAACAATTTTAATATAAGTGTACATTATACTTTGAATCTCTTAATCAAGGGAAAATTAGTTTTAAGGTATATTTCGGACACAATAATAAAAAAATATATAATTTAGCTTTGAGAAGCTGCCTCCCAAAATTTTGGTTTGTGGTTTGTTTTGTGCCATTTCCATTTGGAAGATAATAGCTGTTTTTTTTTACAAAGATAAAAAGGTAATCCAGCAACCCAACAATCAGAATGTATTACAAAGCTAGGGCAGTGTCAGTAAGGGCATGTCCACCCCCAAAAACCAAAATTTAACCTTCTACTGGCCCCCTGTGCAGTGTTTAAAAACCCTTACCTTGCACTGCTCAGCTCTTTATGGTTCTCTTGCAATGTCTGTTGAAAGTCCTAAATTAAAGTTAGGAGCCATTTCTAGTGTAATTTGTTTCTCCTGTAACTGTTCCTCATCAAGGTTTCTATGAGGGCAGCATGCTCTAAATCACTAAGAGGCAGCATTGGAAAAGGGAATTTCCCATCATGCAATTCACTTGAATTTGACACTTCTAGTTATAGCTTTCAATCTGCACACAGCAGAGGATAGTTCGGATTGGATATCTAAAGATAACATTTTTTCCATATAGATGTCCTTTTATACCTGTAAACTTGTGCAGAAAGTGCTGCAATAAACTTTGATTTTTGTGCGCATTTGAAAGGTCTTTTTACATATGTCCTTCCTGCTACGGGAATGGTGCACTAAAGAGTTACTATGATAAATAACATGGTACTCTTTAGTTGCCCCATTCATTTTCTCTATAATGAGGTATCCAAGTTGTTTTGTCCTGGCTATGTGGTGCACTGGGGCAATAGAGAAACACATTGTCTTGTTAGCATATTTTTTATTTGATAATAAGCTTTATATATTGTAAGTGGATATATGTTTAGTTATCAGATCATCTCATATTTGGGGGATTCTTATAGTAAATGTAAGTAGCAGGGCTCATTCATTACACCTGTGTATTTACACTGCATGTTTTCAATATAATTCCCTACTGCCCTTTGCTGTTTGAGAGTGCTTCTGAATGATGAACCTAGTAATGCAACTATATAGGCACTTGGGTTAGTCACTATTTGCTAAAGAAAGTAATTTCAGACTCTGTAATACAACACTTATTTTCATTTATCTGTTATAACAACATTTATGGTGCATTATAGACTCCTATAACAACCATAGGTATGAAAAACCCAGGCACTAAAAAAATATTCATGTGGGCAGTCTAGAAACCAGCATCTACTTGCATCTCTAACCTAATACAAAGGCAAGACCTGCTAGTTTGACTGCTGATTGAAACTCTGACTTCTCTGAAGAGTTCATGCTGTTTTATAGTGCTCCGTACCACCCACCAAAATCTGATTGTCTCGATACAATCTTAAATCTGATTGGATCTTGGATCTTGGACCATCAGATATTGGGGGTGGGTTTAGGAGTCACTACAAATAGTTAATGTTCTGTAAGGAGAGCTAGTTTCAGTTTGTGCATTTCATCTGAGAGTTATTAAGCTTTGTTCTAAGCACTGTACTGGGATATAAGCTTATTGGTGATTATGGCTGGGTAGCTTGAATGGGCCCCTTAGGTCAGATGGCTCTCAAGTTAGTTCTCAGTATTAAATAGTTTCTCAATATCTAAAAAAAATAATTCCAGTAAAGTTTGGTTTTTCTGTTCCAACTAAATATTGAACATAGTTACATAGTTATTAAGGTTGAATAAAGACATACGCCCATACAAGTCCCACCTATTCACCCTTTTTTTTTTTTTTTAACCTACCTAACAGTTGATCCAGAGGAAGGCAAAAACCAGCTAAAAAGGGGGGAAAATTCCCTCCTGCTCCAACGGCATCGAAAGTATCCCTGGATCAACCAATCTATATCATTAATACCAGTAATTCTCAATATTTTTTTGTTTTAGAAACTTATCCAGCCTTTTTTAAAGCTATTCAATGAACTTGCCATTACCACATCTGCTGGAAGACAGTTCCAAGTTTCACACCTTCCTCCTTTTCCTAACCTGAGATGAAATTTCTTTTCTTTCAACCTTAAAGGATGTCCACGGTGTTCCTCTGATATGACCTGTTAGTAAACAATGCACCAAGAGTTCATTGTATGGGCCATAATATATTTGTATAAGGTTATCATGTCCTCCACGCAAACGTCGCTTCTCCAATGTAACAGCCTACTTGTCAAATCTGCCTGCATATTCAAGCCCCTCCATTCCCCTATTAATTAAGGTTGCCCTTCTCTGAACAGGCCTCAATTGCCAAGTGTCCCTTTTGTATATGGGATTCCAAAACTTGCACCGCATATTCCAAATGGGCCTTACCAGTGCCTTGTAAAGAGGAGAATAATATTTTTCTCTTTGAATCCATTCCCTTTTTTATACAAGCCAATATCTTGTGCTAGCTCTAGCCGTTGCTACTGGCATTGTGTTCTATAGCTAAGTCTGTTATCTACCAGAACCCCAAATCTTTTTCCATTACGATGCACTTAACACAGAGTATTTTAGGGTGTAGGTGGCACAGAGATTATTACAATCCCAAAATGCATCACCTTACATTTATCAACATTGAATCTCATCTGCCATTCTACTGCCCATTTTGATAATCTATCTAGGTCTGCTTGCGCACTTGCATCATTGAAGTTTCCAAAGCTCTGCATAGTTTAGTGTCATCAGCAAACACCACGAGACCTTGCTTCTCAATGCCCCCTTCTAAGTCCATTTATAAACAGATTAAACAGAAGCGGCCCCATACAGAACCCTGAGGCACTCCGCTTAGAACTTTAGACACATAATGTAGCGTCCATTTACCACACTCTCTGTTTGCGGTCCAATAACCAGTTCTCTATCCATGAACAAATGTTTCTTCAAAGCCAACAGTCCTCAATTTATACATTAGTCGCCTATGTGGCACAGTAGCTTTTTGCAAAATTCCAAATATCCACATCCCCTGCTGTGCCTGTATCTAATTCTTACTCTCACTTCTTCATAAACCCAATTACATTTGTCTTGGCATGATCTATTTCTAATAATCCATGCTGACTACTACTATAGATGATCTCTGGAGACAAAGTCAAGGATATGATCCCTTACACAAAGATTCCATCACTTTCCCTACCACTAATGTTTAGGCTTACAGGTCATTTTTTCCAGGCTGTGAACGACTACCTTTTTTGAATATTGGTATACACTTGGCTTTTTTCCAATCCCGGGCACATCCCCAGACAAAAGCGAATCTGAAAACGATGAGAAACAGTGGTCTAGATAGACTGAACTAACTAAAGCTCTTTTAAAATCCGAGGATGCAATCCTTGCTCTTTATTGATTTAACTTGTGTCTAATTGTTTCCCGTACCATATCCTCTTCTACCAATGGGATACCCTTCATTTCTTCCCTGCTATATTACAATCCCTACTGTAGAGGACAAGGAGTTCTACAGTAAAAACCGATGTAAAAACTGTTTAGCAGATTAGCCTTTTCGGCATCCTCTACAACCATCTCAGCCCCATTATTTAATGGTCCCACATTCTCAGTCCTCATCTTTTTACCATTTATATACTTAAAAAACATTTGGGGTTGGACTTGCTTTGTTCGGCAATCCGTATTTCATTTTTCTATTTTAGTAGTTTTAATTGCTTTCTTGCACTCTTTATTACAAGTTTTTGTACTCTCCTTTAAGCTGTTCTGTGCCTTCTGGTTTTCAAAATTTTAAAAGCCTTTTTCTTTTTTTCCATTTCCTTTTTTACCTGAGCATTAATCCAGGCAGGAGTGGAAATGTAATAGTTTAATATCCTTTAAAAGTGGTCCACATCTGCTCAGTATCTTTACCTAGAAAAAGTTCCCCCAGCTTATAAGTAGGAGCGATTCCTTTAACAGCATAAAATTAGCTTTCCTAAAGTTAAAGTTTTTGTTAAGCCAGTGCACTTTAGTTTTTTTGCAACCTATGTTAAATGACACTATATCATGTTCACTATCCTAAGCTCCCATTAACCCTCACTCCAAAATGAGCTAGCAGGGTTATTAGATATCAACCAGATCCAACACGCATTCTGTCTAGTAGGAACTTCTACCATCTTAACAGGAGATCTGAGTAACAGAGCTATTGATGTATTGGATATCTGGTTCCACCACAATTTTTCCAGAAACAATCTCCAGTAATAGAACAGGGAGATGATGCAAACCAGTTTAGAGAGCAACATGGTAATCAAAGGGATATCAAAACACATGCACAAAGCTGAGTGCGAATAATGCAGTGTAAAGCAACCAGTCGTAATAAATGCTTGTACAAATGTTGTCTTACTATAGACAAACAGCAGCAATATATATATAATATATATATATATATATATATATATATACCATTGATAACTGATTCAATCTGACATCAACATGCTACTTCACACAACAATATCAATCATGTAGTTCTAATGACTATAGAAAAGGGAATGGGTTAATGTAAATCCCAGAATCCCAGGTGGCACTTGCAAATCAGTTGCTCAGATTCTGCATTTGTAATTAATAAACGAGAAAAGGGCTATTTTAAACCATATGCAAAACCCTTCTGATTGGTGGACATATCTCCATAGACTCAAGCACCCGCCCACTATAGGAGGAGTGAAATCAATTTCTCCACCCATAAGACACACAAAATGAAAATAACTTGATAACTGTTTCCAAAAAATAATGAAAGTGTATGGCAAAAAGTACACAGGATAGCGATCCCTACACACAGCAAAACATAGTTTGGGGGTGGACATGCCCTTTAAGCGTTTGTTTTTACCTTGGTTAAGGGTCGGGGTCCTTGTTTTTACTTTAGCTTGCATTGAAGGCTTTGTCTAGAGAAAAAGTCTGTCTTATTTGCAAAGTTTAACAGTCTTGAATACTCCATACAAAGATAGGAGGCTTTTTAAAAAACATTAAATTGCATAGATAATAATGAGTTAATTACTACTAATCTGTTCCTACAATGTATGAGCTTTTCCCCTGCAATATCTGTAAAGATTACTTTCTCGTTCTCTTTACTATTCTGTTTTCACTTTTTTTCCAGCCCTTTCCCTCTCACCCCTGTCCCCATAACATTCTGATAATATTATCCTCATGGTGTCGGACCTTGAAAAAATGTTCTCACCCTGTCTAGATAGGCTGTGAGATTTGTCCATTTGTCTAATTTCCTGTATTTATTGGTACAGATCTAGTAGGGTTGGGGTTGAATGCACTTTTCCCAATGTTGGGCTCTACCGGCTTAAATGATGTTTTGATAAATTTGAGAGGTGTGGTATGGGAACGGACAGGAGGGCATATATGGGTTCAGTGTAATATTTCTCATATAAGGTATTGTAGCTATTTGTGACTCTCCCAATGAGGGGTCAGTTCTGAACACTTCAAATATATATGATACAAAGAACCCTGAGCTTGAGTGGCATCTCCAGCATCCATCAGAGATATTAGGAGTTACTTTGAATTGTGTATTTATATGAAGTTTTTGGCTTTTGATTAATAATTTTAGCTCATTGTTCATAGTCATGTCTAACCCTAGTGTTTGTTTCCCATCGTTTTGAGTGGTTAGAGGGTAATGATGTTAATATTGGTATATGCTCGAGATGATCCCTTTTTGTTTAGGATCCACAGAGATTCTCTGACAGTATGAAGTGCAAAATCTGGAGGTAGGCGTAGTGACTATAGTGGGGGGGGTTTTTTTGTATTATTTATTAAAAACTGATCTGGAGTTCTAGTGATTGTGTCTGACATCTTAGGTCCTCTTTATTTGAGCTGTTACCCAAGGCTACAAACATGATAGGATATATTGGTAGTAATATCTTTATTTGTATAATAGGCATTAATTGTAAAAATGGTGAAGGTTATATATTCTGCCTGCTTCTCCAGATCCTTATGGTCATGATCATTGCATTGAGTGTAAAGAGCAATTTTAGGTCTTTCTATGGTTGGTGTTTATCAGAGGAGAGTTACTGTGCTGCGCGTGTGCACTTCTTGGGTTTTTGATGCCTAAGCCAAACATTTGAATGCCGCCTTGATTATTTACTCTGCCATATTAAAGTGTGTGACTTTGTCAGGGGGCATGGTTTTGATCATTTATGATTTTGAACTTCCTATCACATCGGTATCTGTAAACGTTCTTCAGACAGTCAATTAACAATAATGTAAATTACCAGAAACGATTTACAATGTGTTGCCACTACCATATTGCTCCTTTCAGGTTTTTGCTCCAATCAAAATAACTTATTTTATAGCCTGTGCTATACATGTTGGTTCAGCTTTTACATACATAAGAATGCCATACTTTCTGTAGTATAAAGATTTTAGCCAAAATATTTTTAAGTCTGCCATCACTTCAAGGTAGACTCTTTAGCAGGGCCCTAAGTGTTAACCTAACCAGTCTAACCTAGCCCCCTAACAAACTAACTAAAAGCTAACCTAACCAAATAAAATGATTTTTAACAACATCATACCTGTTACTAGGGATAATTATTTTTTTTATTTTTTTCTTGATTTGTCATGGAAATTTTTTTTCCCCTACCACTGCCTGTCTGCCGCCTTTCTTCTTCAGTAGTGCAGGGGTGCCAACCTGACAAATGTCTTACTCTGCCTCATGGTAGATGTGGCCCTGCTTCCGCCTGTAGAAGTATATATAAATATATATATATATAGTGTTCAGACACACACTTATATTAATACAATATCAGCCCTATGAAATTCCATTATTCTGGGGCCTGAGACCATTTTCTATTAACCACACAGGCACCCGATGCAAAAAAAAGTGTTAATTATGCGTACTAATTGGTTGGTGAATTTCTATAAATCTACATAAAGCTCTTTTTATGATATTTTCATTATTTCATTTTCTTAGACTGTAATTTAAAGGGTTTACTAAAGGGGTTGAATACAGTGTAAAATACAGACGCCACTTTATCCACTGCAGAATGATCCTTTGCATTTGGGTGAAAATAGCTAAAAAGATGTCCCATAAATCTAAAGACAACGTCAATGGAGGAACAGGTGGAGAAGGCCTTAGATCCATGGCTTTAGACCTCTTCAAATAGTGTTCAGTATAATTATATATGGGCAAAATGTGAGGGTAAACATACCCCTCAGAGGAATATAGCAAGGATAAGAATGATAATACATTAATGATGTTCACTACAAAGACCAGAAGCAACTGGGGCAGATCAGCAGAAGCAGCTTTGTAAAAGAGTTTAACCTGCAAAAACTTAGCCTAAGTAATAATAGAACATGTCACCAAGGAATTTACCACACTAATCATAACCCCCCTAATACCAGGAACACAAGTTTTCCAAGGCATTATCTGTGTGTAGTGAAGAGGGTACTATTGCACACATATCGGTCATAGGACATCACTGCCAATAAGGATACTTCTGACATTGCAAACAACAGAAGATATTCTGAGTTATACAAGCCTGGTATAGAAATTAATCTTTTTTGATTGTGAAAATCAAGGAGCATCCGTGGGGTAGTGACTGAGAGAACCCATATCCAGACATGCAGGGTTCCAAGGAAGAAGACATGGTGGTTTGGAGATGGGAATCTGTACAGATTAGAAGGACAATGATAAGATTCCCAGTCAGAGTCATCAGATAGACCAACAGAACACCAGGAACAGAGGAAGTTGGAGATTGGAAGATCAGAAATCCGAGAGGACCAATGTATACGTTCTGTTTGGTTTTCCATCTTACTTTTTATATTATTCACATGAAAAAAACATTACTTATTTTTTTCAGAAGTTGAAAAAACCTGTTCTGTTGAGTTGAGCATAGTAAGGAATAAAAGATAAACTGACCATTATTAAAGTTACTCAACTGTTACAATCGTAATGCAGACCATACGTAGTCAATTTAACCTGTGACATCCCATCGACTTCAACACTGTCTGGGGCATTTACTTTGCATTAAATATTTAATACAAAAGGAAGGGACCAGCCTGGGACAGTGGCAAGTAAATAGATAGGTTAATCTAATATTAAATTTGATTCCATGATTGGACCAGTGTATGGTCATCATAACCAGTTTTGTACCCCAGGGATCATTCCTGGGTGATGATTTGTTAAAAAATGTATATTTATTACATATATATTTTTAGTTGTACAGATCTACGTGGATCACGGACTGAGGAAAACAACCATAAGTCATAATTATAGAAGCTACACAATATATTGCAGTTTTTTTAGAAACATATGACTTTGTATGAGAATAGAAGAGAGGTGATTATATAAACAGTCTGACGAGCTACAACTTGTTTGTGGCACAAGTTATTTTAGTTCTCTTTAATGCATCTTGCTGCAATACCAGTTCAGTAAATTTCAGTAAATCTTAGACAAATATGATGTTTTTGATCCTGTACTAGTACGAACAATTATCAAGTTCTCCAGACTAAAAATGTATAAGGTTTCATTAGCTTTGTGATAAATGCCATTAATATTAGTCAAAAAGGAGCTCAATACTGCACATGTGTTTTCTTATAAAAAAACCTGCATCTTGATAGATTAATGCTCCTTTGTAGATGTAAAGAAATCGGGGTGTTAAACTTGCACTTAGACTGGTTTTACTGTCCCACACACGGTTATTTCTCCCAAGTTGTTTTCCTTATCACATGTACCACAAAGGAACAAGTCGAGCAAAGTAACTCAAACACAAGTTCTCAAGCTGAAATTTAAAGGACTGACCACTCTCCCATAGAGAAATTAGGAGTTAGGAACACTCGCTTCTTTCTCCCAGAACATTTAACTGTCCAGGTATATTTTTTGGGAATTGCCCTTGGCCCTATAATTCTCCTTTAATATAGTGATTTAGACTTACATTATGAAACTCAAGTATATTTTTAAAGCCCAAGCTTGTTAACATTGTAACTGTGAAGGTGGTTGTCTAAGGACCATGAAGATTGAACTACAGTTCCCAACATCCCTTTCTGGACAATCCTCAACTAAGAACAACGTATTGTTCAGGTGCCCTGAATATTGTTGCTTTTATTTAACTGGATTTTGACTAAAAAGCATGCTGGGAACTGTAGTTCAGTTGTTTTGAGCTAGAGACAGACGGTACAGACGTGCAGGGGCTATAGGATAAGTTGGCTATCTTCTAGCTAAGGAATCTGAGGAGAGTTACGGCGTTAACTGTGAAATTTCGGGACATTTTTCCCATAGACTATAATGGCAACATCCTCAAATGTGGTATTTCAAAACAGTTTGTTTCATGGTCATAATACAAACAGTGATACCCCCAACCCCCCAACACAGACCACAGGTACCTCACCTACTGATCTACTTATCCATTATTGTGACTAACTAAACTAAAATCAAAAAACTAATTAGATTTATCCTCATAAGGGATACCCCTTAACTAGAGCCAGGTAACACACACCTACTGATCTACTCTATACATTACTGTGGCAGCCATACTAAAAGAGTAACTAAAGTTTAAAAAAATTTAATTTTGATCATAATCAAAAAGTTGTTTTTTTAAACCCCCACATGGCACAGGTACATAACACCTATTGACATACCCTTCCTTTTCATGCAGCCATGTTTAAAGGTAACTATAGTAAAACCAACAATTTTGACTAATATTAACAAAGTTTGTTTTTTTTAAACCCCTAACTGGACACAGGTACCCACACCTACTGATCTACTTATCCATTACTGTGGTAGCCATACTTAAAGGGTAACTAAAGTCAAAAAATATTTTTTTGATCAATATCAAAAAGTTTGTTTTTTTAACCCCCATGGGGCACAGGTACACAACCTCCACTGACCTAACCCTTCATTACTGTTGCAGCCATACTTAAAGGGTAACTATATCAAAAACTAATTTTGACCAACCATCAAAAAAGTTTGTTTTTTTTCAACTTCCAACCTGACACAGGTTCATACACCAACTGAGGTACCATTTATTCACAACGGCAATCATATTTAAAAGGGTAAGTATAGTAAAAAAAATACATTTTGACCAATCATCAAAAAAGTAGTCTTTTATCCCCCAACCTGACACAAGTACACACACCAACTGACCTACCTTTAGTTCATGTGACAGCCATATTTAAAGTTCAGTAAAAAAAACAACAAAATCCTCATCATTGGCATTATTGAGTTTTAAAATCTGCAGCACAAACACAACACATTCCCTTCCAAAATGCGGCCTTTCAGACAAATTCAAAGTTTATACTTAAACTTTAATTTATAGTTACATATTGTAAAACTGTAAATTGTAAGGATGATAAAAAGTCACATTGTTTTTTATCAGGGTACAGAACTCCTATATTATTACTTTTAAAGGAGGACTCCACACAAACACTTTCCCCCAGATTCACAGCCCATAAACTGTTGATTAAAAATGAAGAGATTAACAAGAGTATTAAATGGGGCAGTTCCGAGTGCCGCTGTGCTCTTTTTTCTTACATTTTTTTTCACCAGGTTTTACCGTAACTTAAAGAAGGAACGTGGCAGCAGCGCTGGTGTCACGAAGGCAACTACACACGCCACTTTATTATCACTTGTGGCACTTTAAGCATGACTTTTAAATGATGGCTATCTACTGGTATTAAAGTCACACCACAGGTTATTATATTAAATTTCTAGGAGCCATAAATGGCGCTTGCAGGTTTGGGTAAATTGCCCATTTGTAGTCTTAAAGTGATACTAACCCATTTACCAAGGGTGATACATTAAGAAGGGAATCAGCACAGTCTGCATGGGTTTCATGATTGCACTTGCTGCAAGGAAATTCATATTGCATTTCTCTGCCTTTGCTTGTCACTTCTTATGTCAGTAATGGCAAAAGAATTGAAACCTGGATGGATTTACCTAGTAGCTGCAAGTGTGATATTGAATAGGCTCTAGCAGATCACCTACAAACCATGTAAATCTCCCTCCACCAATATTATGTTTTTAATTTTATTTAATTCCTAATAAAAATATACAGCAACAATTTTACAATGCTAAATGAATGCAGTTACTGTCTTCCTCCCTAGCTCAGTGAGCTCGTGAGCTTAGACTGCTCAATGTAATTCACCCCAGTGAGAATGATAGGGGTTTTTCAACCAGCTGTTTGATATTTCCAGTGCTAAGGGATTAAAACTGAGTGAGTGGGGATGTGATTTCTGTAGTTAAAGATTCTTTTAATTTCAGACAGGTATCTCTTTGGTTAGGAATTATATAGAAGATAAGTGAGAAATAGTGTAACCTGCTGTTTCTGACTTTTTAAGGATATCTAAATGATTTCTTTCCCCATTAAATCTAAATTGTATAAAGGATATTAGTGTAGTAACATTTTTGAGCCGTTCTCCAGCCCAATAAAGCTTGTCTTCCTGGCTGCCTCTCCTGTGTGTGCATGATCACCTACTGGATACATAGGAGGGACTGTCAAAGATTGGAGTTCTGTCAGGCTGAAGAGCTGTCTGAAGGAATATGCAAAATTGCTTTTTTTATTACTCCAACTAACAATTTTAATATTAAATGTACATTATACTTTGAATCTCTTAATCAGGGGAAATTAGTTTTAAGGTGAATTTCGGACTATTAATAAAAATATATAATTTAGCTTTGAGAATCTGCCTCCCTAAAATGTTTGGTTTGTTGTTGTTTTGTGCCATTTCCATTTGGAGATAATAGCTGTTTTTTTTTTTTACAAGATAAAAGGTAACCAGCACCCCACAACCTGTAATTTATACAAAGCTAGGGCATGTCAGTAAGGGCATTCCACCCCCAAACCAAAATTTAACCTTCTACTGGCCCCACTGTGCATGTGTTTAAAACCCTTACCCTTACTGCTCAGCTCTTTATGGTTCTCCTTGCAATGTCTGTTGAAAGTCTAGAAATTAAAGAGTAGGAGCCATTTCTAGTGTAATTTTTTTGTTCTGCCTGTAACTGTTCCTCATCAAGGTTTCTATGAGGCAGCATGCTCAGTATCACTAAAGGCAGCACATTGGAAAAGGAATTTCCCATCATGCAATTCACTTGATTTGCATGAACATTCTATTTAGGCAAATCTGCACACAGCAGAGGATAGTTCGGATTGGATATCTAAAGATAACATTTTTTTCCATATAGATGTCCTTTTATACCTGTAACTTGTTCAGAAAGTGCTTGCAATAAACTTTGATTTTTGTTGCCGCATTTGAAAGGTCTTTTTACATATGTCCTTCCTGCTACGGGAATGGTGCAACTAAAGAGTTACTATGATAAATAACTGTAACTCTTTATTTGCCACCATTCATTTTCTCTATAATGAGGTATCCAAGTTGGTTTTGTCCTGGCTATGTGGTGCACTGGGCAATAGAGAAACACATTGCATTTGTTTAGCATATTTTTTATTTGATAATAAGCTTATATTGTAAGTGGATATATGTTTGTTATCAGATCATCTCATTATTTGGGGGATGCTTATAGTAAATGTAAGTAGCAGGGCTGCATTCATTACAACCTGGTTGTATTTACACTGCATTTTTCAATATACATTCCCTATCTGCCCTTTGCTGTTTGAGAGTGCTTTCAGTGAATGATGAAACTAGTATGCAACTATATAGGCACTGGGTTAGTCACTATTTTGCTAAAGGAAAGTAATTTCAGACTCTGTAATACAACACTTATTTCATTTATGTTTATAACCATTTATGTGCATTTATAGACTCCTATACAACACCATAGGTATATAACCCAGCACTAAAAAAATATTCATTTGGGCAGTCTAGAACCACCATCCTACTTGCAAGTCTCTAACCTAAATCCAAAGGCAAGGAACCTGCTAGTTTGACTGCTATTAGAACTGAGCTTCTCTGAAGATTTCATGCTGTTTTATAGTGTCTCGTAAACACACACACCCAAATCTGATTGGTCTAGATACAATCTTAAATCTGATTGGATCTTGGATCTTGGACCAATCAGATATTGGGGGTGGGTTTAGGAGTCACTACAAAGTTAATGTTCTGTAGGAGAGCTAGTTTCAGTTTTGCATTTCATCTGAGATGTTATAGCTTTGTTCTGAGCATGTACTGGATTAAGCTTATTGAGTGATTATGGCTGGGTAGCTTGAATGGGCAGCCCTTAGGTCAATGGCTCTCAAGTTTTTCTCAGTATTTAAATAGTTCTCAGATATCTAAAATAAAAATAATTCCAGTAAAAGTTTGGTTTTCTGTTCCAACTAAATATTGAACATAGTTACATAGTTTTAAGGTTGAATAAGACATAACGCCCATCAAGTCCCACCTATTCACCCTTTTTTTTTTTTTTTTTAACCCTACCTAACGTTGATCCAGAGGAAGGCAAAAAAAACCAGCTAAAAAAGGGGAAAAATTCCCTCCTGACTCCAAACGGCAATCGGAAAGTATCCCTGGATCAACCAGATCTATATTCATTAATACCAGTAATTCTCAATATTTTTTTAGTTTTAGAAACTTATCCGGCCTTTTTTAAGCTATTCAATGACTTGCATTACCCACATCTGCTGGAAGACGTTCCACAGTTTCAACCATTCTCTTTCCTAACCTGAAGATGAAATTTCTTTTCTTTCTCCTTAAAGGATGTCCACGTGTCCTCTGATATGACCTGTTAGTAAACAATGCACCAGAGAGTTCATTGTAGGGCCATTAATATATTTGTATAAGGTTATCATGTCCTCACGCAACGTCGCTTCTCCAATGTAAACAGCCCTAACTTGTCAAATCTGCCTGCATATTCAAGCCCCTCCTTCCCTTATTAATTAAGTTGCCCTTCTCTGAACAGCCTCAATTGCAAGATGTCCCTTTTGTATATGGGATTCCAAAACTGCACCGCATATTCAAATGAGGCCTTACCAGTGCCTTGTAAAGAGGGAGAATAATATTTTTCTCTCTTGAATCCATTCCCCTTTTTATACAAGACAATATCTTGCTAGCTCTAGCCGTTGCTACCTGGCATTGTTTGCTATAGCTAAGTCTGTTATCTCCCGACCCCCAAATCTTTTTCCATTACAGATGCACTTAACACAGAGTTTATTTATGGTGTGGTGGCACAGAGATTATTACATCCCAAATGCATCACCTTACATTTATCAACATTGAATCTCATCTGCCATTCTACTGCCCATTTTGATAATCTATCTAGGTCTGCTTGCAGCACTTGCACATCATTGGAAGTTTCCAAAGCTCTGCATAGTTTAGTGTCATCAGCAAACACCGAGACTTGCTCTCAATGCCCCCTTCTAGTCATTTATAAACAGATTAAACAGAACGCGCCCAGTACAGCACCCTGAGGCACTCCGCTTAGAACTTTAGACCACATAGATGTAGCTCCATTTACCACCACTCTCTGTTTGCGGTCCAATAACAGTTCTCTTATCCATGAACAAATGTTTTCTCAAAGCCAACAGTCCTCAATTTTACATGTCGCCTATGTGGCACAGTAAGCTTTTGCAAAATCCAAATATACCACATCCACTGCTGTGCCTGTATCTAACTTCTTACTCACTTCTTCATAAAAACCAATTACATTTGTCTGGCATGATCTATTCTAATAAATCCATGCTGACTACACTAATAGATGATCTCTGGAGACAAAGTCAAGGATATGATCCCTTAACAAAGATTCCATCACTTTCCCTACCACTAATGTTAGGCTTACAGGTCTATAGTTTCCAGGCTGTGAACGCTACCTTTTTTGAATATTGGTATTACACATTGGCTTTTTTCCAATCCAGCGGCACATCCCCAGACAAAAGCGAATCTGAAAAGATGAGAAACAGTGGTCTAGATAGAACTGAACTAAGCTCTTTTAAAATCCGAGGATGCAATCCTTGCTCTTTATTGATATTAACTTGTCTAATTTTTCCGTACCATATCCTCTGTTATCCAATGTGAATACCCTTCATTTCTTCCCTGCATATTATTACAATCCCTACTGTAAGGACAAGGATTCTCAACAGTAAAAACCGATGTAAAAAACTGTTTAGCAGATTAGCCTTTTTCGGCATCCTCTACAACCATCTCAGCCCCATTATTTAATGGTCCCACCTCCCTCCTCATCTTTTTACCATTTATATACTTAAAAAACAATTTGGGGTTGGACTTGCTTTGTTCGGAATCCGTATTTCATTTTCTATTTTGCTAGTTTAATTGCTTTCTTGCACTCTTATTACAGTTTTTTGTACTCCCTTTAAGCCTGTTCTGGCCTTCTGTTTTCAAAATTTAAAAGCCTTTTTCTTTTTTTCCTTTTCCATTTTTACTGAGCATAATCCATCAGGAGTGGAAATGTAATAGTTTAATATCCCTTTAAAAGTGGTCCACATCTGCTCAGTATCTTTACCTAGAAACAGTTCCCCCCAGTCTATAAGTAGGAGCGATTCCTTTAACAGCATAAAATTAGCTTTCCTAAAGTTAAAAGTTTTTGTTAAGCACAGTGCACTTTAGTTTTTTGCAACCTATGTTAAATGACACTATATCATGTTCACTATTCCCTAAGCTTCCCATTACCCTCATCTCCAAAATGAGCTCAGGTTATTAGATATCACCAGATCCAACAACGCATTCTGTCTAGTAGGAACTTCTACATCTGTGAACAGGAGATCTGAGTAACAGAGCTATTGATGTATTGGAATATCTGGTTCCCACATTTTTCCAGAAACAATCTCCAGTAATAGAACAGAGGGAGATGATTGCAACCAGTTTAGAGAGCAACATGGTTAATCAAAGGGATATCAGAAACACATGCAGCAAAGCTGAGTGCGAATAATTGCAGTGTAAAAGCACACCAGTCTGTAATAAATGCTTGTAACAAATGTTGTCTACTATAGAGCAACAGCAGCAATATATATATATATATATATATTAATATATATATATATCCATTGATAAACTGATTCAATCTGACATCAACATGCTACTTGCACACAACAATATCAGATCATGTAGTTCTAATGACTATAGAAGAAGGGAATGGGTTAATGTAAAATCCCAGAATCCCAGGTGGCACTTGCAAATCAGTTGCTCAGATTCTGCATTTTTAATTAATAACGGAGAAAGGGCTATTTTAACCATTATGCAAAACCCTTCTGATTGGTGGACATATCTCCATAGACTACAAGCACACTGCCCACTATAGGAGGAGTGAAATCAATTTCTCCACCCATAAGAACACAAAAATGAAAATAACTGTAACTGTTCCAAAAAATAATGAAAGTGTATGGCAAAGTACACAGGATAGCGATCCCTACACTACAGCCAAAACATATTTTTTGGGGGTGGACATGCCCTTTAAGCGTTTGTTTTTACCTTGGTTAAGGGTCGGGTCCTTGTTTTTATTTAAGCTTGCATTGAAGGCTTGTCTAGAGAAAAGTCTGTCTTATTTGCAAAGTTTAACAGTCTTGAATACTCCATACAAAGGATAAGGAGGCTTTTTAAAAAAACATTAAATTGCATATAATAATTAGTTAATTACTAATCTAATCTGTTCCTACTATGTATGAGTCTTTTCCCCCTGCAATATCTGTAGAGATTACTTTCTCGTTTCTCTTTACTATTCTGTTTTCACTTTTTTTCCAGCCAGCCTTTCCTCTCTCACCCTGTCCCCATAACATTCTGATAATATTTATCCCATGGTGTCCGGACTTGAAAAATGTTCTACCCTGTCTAGGATAAAGCTGTGAGATTTGTCCATTTGTCTAATTTCCTGTATTTATTGGTACAGATCTAGTAGGGTTGGGTTAATGAAGCACTTTTCCAATGTTTGGGCTCTACCTGCTTAAATGATGTTTTGATAAATTTGAGAGGTGTGGTATGGAACGGACAGGAGGGCATATATGGGTTCCAGTGTAATATTTCTCAGTAATAGGTATTGTAGATATTTGTGACTCTCCCAATGAGGGGTCAGTTCTGAACACTTCAAATAGATATGATACAAAGAACCCTGAGCTTGAGTGCATCTCCACGCATTCATCAGAGATATTAGGAGTTACTTTGAATTGTGTATTTATGGAAGTTTTTGCTTTTGATTATCAAATTTGCTCCATTGTTCAATAGTCATGTCTAACCCTAGTGTTTGTTCCCATCGTTTGAGTGGTTTAGAGGGTAATGATGTTAATATTGAGTATATGCTCGAGATGATCCCTTTTTGTTTAGGATCCAGAGATTCTCTGACAGTATGAAGTGTCTAATCTGGAGTAGGCGTAGTGACATATGTGGGGGGGGGTTATTTTTTGTATTAATTTGTTAAACTGATCTGGAGTTCTAGTGATTGTGTCATGACATCTTAGGTCCTCTTTATTTGAGCTGTTACCCCAGGCTACAAACATGATAGGATAATTTGGTAGTAATTCTTTCATTTGTATAATAGGCATTAATTGTAAAAATGGTGAAGGGTATATATTCTGCCTGCTTCTCCCAGATCCTTATGGTCATGATCATTGCATTAGTGTAAAGAGCAATTTTAGGTCTTTCTATGGTTGGTGTTATCAGAGAGAGTTACTGTGCTGCGCAGGTCACTTCTTTGGGTTTTTGATGCCTAAGCCAAACATTTGAATGCCGCCCTTGATTATTTACTCTGCCATATTAAAGTGGGTGTGACTTTGTCAGGGGGCATGGTTTTGATCATTTTATGATTTTGAACTTCCTATCACATCGGTATTTACACAGTTCTTTCAGACATTCATTAACAATAATGTAATTACCAGAAACAGATTTACATGTGTTGCCACTACCATATTGCTCCTTTCAGGTTTTTGCTCCAATCAAATAACTTATTTTATAGCCTGTGCTATACATGTTGTTTCAGCTGTTACAATACATAAGGAATGCCATACTTTCTGTAGTATAAAAGATTTTAGCCAAAATATTTTTAAGTCTGCCATCACTTCAAGGTAGACTCTTTTAGCAGGGCCCTAAGTGTAACCTAACCAGTCTAACCTACGCCTAACAACTAACTAAGCTAACCTAACCAATAAAATGATTTTAACAACATCATACCTGTTACTAGGGATAATTATTTTTTTTATTTTTTTCTTGATTTGTCATGGAAATTTTTTTTCCCTCTACCACTGCCTGTCTGCCGCCTTTCTCTTCAGTGCAGGGTGCCACCTGAGACAAATGTCTTATCTCTGCCTCATGGTAGATGTGGCCCTGCTTCCGCCTGTATAAGTATATATATATATTATATATATAGTGCTTCAGACACACACTGTATATAATACAATATCAGCCCTATGAAATTCCATTATTCTGGGGCCTGAGCCATTTTCTATTAACCACACAGGCACCCGATGCAAAAAAAATGTTAATTATGCGTACTACATTGGTTTTGTGAATTTCTATAATCTACTAAAGCTCTTTTTAATGATATTTTCATTATTTCATTTCTTAGACTGTATATAAAGGGTTTACTAAAGGTGTTAATACATGTAAAATACAGACGCCACTTATCCACTGCAGAATGATCCTGTTGCATTTGGGTGAAAATAGCTAAAGAAAGATTGTCCCATAAATATAAAGACAACAGTCAGATGGGAGAACAGGGAGAAGGCCTTAGATCTCATGGCTTTAGAACATCTTCATAATAGTGTTCAGTATAATTATATATGGGCAAAATGTGAGGGTAAACAACCTCCTCCAAGGAATATAGCAAGGATAAGAATGAGTAATACATTAATGAATGTGTCACTACAAGAACCAGAAGCAACTGGGGCAGATCACAGAAGAAGCTTTGTAAAGTTTAACCTGCAAAAACTTAGCCTAAGTAATAATAGAACATGTACCAAGGAATTTACCAACACTAATCATAAACCCCCCTAATACCAGGAGAACACAAGTTTTCCAATGCATTATCGTGTGTAGTGAGAGGGTGACTATTGCAACATATCGGTCATAGGACATCACTGCCAATAAGGATAATTCTGACTTTGCAAACAACAGAAAGAAGTATATCTGAGTTATACAAGCCTGTATAGAAATTAATCTTTTTGATTGTGAAAATCAAGGAGCATCCGGGGTAGTGACTGAGGAGAAACCCATATCCAGACATGCCAGGGTTCCAGGAAGAAGTACATGGGGGTTTGGAGATGGGAATCTGTACAGATTAGAAGACAATGAGAAGATTCCCGTCAGAGTCATCAGATAGACCAACAGAAACACCAGAACAGAGAAGTTGGAGACTTGGAAGATCAGATAATCCAGAGAGGACCAATGTATACAGTTCTGTTTGGTTTTCCATCTTACTTTTTATATATTCACATGAAAAAACATTACTTATTTTTTTGCAGAAGTTGAAAAAACCTGTTCTGTTGAGTTGAGCATAGTAAGGAAATAAAAGATAAACTGACCATTATTGAAAGTTACATACACTGTTACTCGTAATGCAGACCATACGGTAGTCATTTACCTGTTGACATCCCATCGACATTCAAAACACTGTCTGGGGCATTTACTTTGCATTAATATTTTAAATAAAAGGAAGGGACCAGCCTGGGGAACATTGGCAAGTAAATAGATAGTTAATCTAATATTAAATTGATTCCATGATTGAACAGTGTATGGTCATCATAACCAGTTTTGACCCCAGGGATCATTCCTGGGTGATGATTTGTTAAATAATGTATTATTTATTACATATATATTTTTAGTTGTACAGATCTACGTGGATCACGGACTGTAGAAAAACAACCATAAGTCATAATTATAGAAGCTACACAATATATTGCAGTTTTTTTGAGAACATATGACTTTGTATGAGAATGAGAGGGTAGATAACTATAACAGTCTGACAGCTACAACGTTGTTGTGGGCAAAGTTATTTAAGTTCTCTTTAATAGCATCTTGCTGCAATACACAGTTCAGTAAATGTTCAGTAATCCTTAGACAAATATGATGATTTTTGATCCTTGTACTATGACGCACAATATAATCCAGTTCTCCAGACAATAAAATGTATAAAGGTTTCAAGTGCTTTGTGATAAATGCCATTAAATATGTCAAAAAGGAGCTCAATACTGGCACATGTGTTTTCTTTATAAAAAAACCTGCATCTTGATAGATTATGCTCCTTTGTAGATGTAAGAAATCGGGGTGTTAAACTTGCACTTAGACTGGTTTTACTGTCCCACACCTGTTTATTTCCCCAAGTTGTTTTCCTTATCACATGTACATACAGGAACAAGTCAGCAAAGTAACTCAACCACAAGTTCTCAAGCTGAAATTTAAGGACTGACCACTCTGCCCATAGGAGAAGATTAGGAGGTAGGAACACTCGCTTCTTTCTCCCAGAACATTTAACTGTCCAGGTATATTTTTTGGGAATTGCCATTGGCCACTATAATTCTCCTTTAATATAGTGATTTAGACTTTACATTATGAAACTCAAGTATATTTTTAAAGCCCCAGCTTGTTAACATTGTAACTGTGAAGGTGGTTGGCTGATAGGGACCATGAAAATCAAGGTCATTTTGAAATGAACCCCGCTCTCAATTGAAACAATAAATAATTGTGTATAATACAATAATATTCAAAACATCATTTTTCAAGTTGTTTCACTTCACAAAATTAAAAAAATTGTATTACATTGTACAAGTGGTAAATGTACTAAGAAGCCTTAAGAATCTAACATTGAATCCACACCAGTGATAAGTCAAATCATGTTTATTAGATATACTAGAGTCTATAGAGTACATTATCATTAAATCATTATGTGTAAAAACCTGGATGGTGAGAAGATAATAAAAGACATGTTCGCTCATATAGAGCATAAAAAAAAGGAAGAGTTAAAATGAGGCAGGAGAGATCATCTTAAAATATAAAGAGGATTGTAAATAAACATGAATCCGGATCCAACACAGAACCCTTGGTTCCAAAATCCAAATGTTCTGTCCGAAACTGGGCATATTGTTCGGATTTCGGGACTTCGGAAAAATCCTGAAGATCTGAAAACAGGCCGTACTTTCAGGACTTCGGAGCACAATTTCGATAATATGGAATTTCAAGGCTATTTTCGATAATCCTCGAAAATAGTCTCAAATGTTCGATAATTCTCTAAAATATGATTCAGTTAGACCAACTGGACTTGAAGTTTAGTTCTTGAAGACGTTTCGCTAGTCATCTGACTGGCTTTCTCAATTCAGAATGACTTTTTAAAGAATCTGTTGCAATTATGTACCCTGGAAAATCCCAATTAGCATCACAGCAAGGTGTTTATGGACCTTCTGAATGCAACTGTAAATGCAGTGAGGCTAAGGGGTGTTATTGAAACTGCCCAGGAATAGGTGTCAAAAAAGCACTGTACGTGGCAGACGGTTGGTATTGTGCCCCCCCACACACACACCTCTATTCAGGCTTGGTTTCTTTATTTTCACATAAATGGCCTCCGACTACCATACTAAGGTAACCACACTCCTGGCCTATAACAACACATATGAGGTTTTAACAACATCCCACCAGCCACTACAGAAAAAGGCTGTCTGTCTGCTAGTCCTAGTATCCTGTTGGATTTTTGATCTTATGTGTTTGAATAAAATTAAGACTTTTATTCCCCCCTGAGTTGCGTGTCCTGACTATTAGTGGAAGCTGTCTATACTGTTCGGGCCGGTGCGGGGAGGCACCATTCGGAAACACAGCACCGGGGTTTTGGGACCGGAGTGCCGCCAGAGGGATCCGGGAGTAAACTGTGTAACAGAAAAGGTCATAGACATAGACTTACTACAACAGCTTCAAAAGGATAAATCCATTGATCGAGCAATGTAGCACGCCTCTACCCGGGTGAGACACATATCATGTATATATGGACTCCCAAAGATACACAAGAAGGGTCTCCACTAAGACCTATAGTCAGCAGCATCAACTCTGTAAAATACAAAGTAGCGAAATGCCTAGCCAACATGTTAGGACCATTGGTTTGACATTCTAAGCATCACATCCAGAACTCCCAGGATTTTGCTAACAAGATCAAAGATGTAGTACATGGTGCAGATGAAACTATGGTGTCTTCACCTGTATACCCCAAAGGAGGCTGTTGATATGTGTAGACAGTGGCTAGACCAAGATATCACCCTTACCAGCAGAACAGAAACATGTGCTATGGGTTCTCCAGTTTCACCCATTGTGGCAAACCTGTACATGGAGGAAATGGAAACACAGGCGCTTAATACCTTTAGGGTATAGCACCCGCCACTGGTTCAGATACGTGGATGACACCTGGGTTAAAATTCACCAGAAGAAGTACAAGCCTTCATAGAACACATCAATGCTGTAGACCGAAAATCAAATTCACAAGGGAAGATACAAAACAACACCTGGCCTTCTTGGACTGCTTGGTAGAAGTCAGAGAGAATGGTAAACTGGAAGTAGAGGTTTACAGAAACCAACCCGTACAGACCAGTATTTGATGTTTGACTCCCACCACCCTTTATATCACAGTTGGTGTCATCAGAACCCTGTAAACACGAGCAGAGAACTTCCCACTACAGAGAGGAAAAGACAAAAGAAATAAAGCATCTCAGAAAAATTGTGGATCTATGGACTGGGCGTTTGTCAAAAGAAGTGAAGAAAGAAAGACACAAATACAATCAGTGAAGGGGAAGCAAGACAGGAAAAGAACATGGTCATCCCATATGTAGCAGGTCTCCGAGAAATTAACAAAATTTCAAAAACACTGTATCCCTGTCTGCTTTAAACCAACAAACAGCAGCAATTGGTACATCTGAAAGATCCATTACCGAAACACAAGAAAGTGACTTCATATACGCAGTGCAGTGCAGTGAGAGTGATCTGTTTGTATGTGGGGGAGACCAAACAGCCACTGCACCAACTTATGGCCCATTCCTCTGGTCGGACTCAGCTGTGTACTTGAATCTTAGGATAAAGGACTACCAGATTGTAATATCTACATCTTGGCAAAGGAACATAACTGTTTCAAGAGAGGTGTCAAGGAGGCTATTTATGAGAAAAATGAAGAACCAAGCCTGAAAAGAGGTGGGTACACTCCAATGTCTGCCACCCACAATGCTGTTTGACATCTTATCCTGGGCAGTTTCGATAACACCCCTTGTTATGGTCCTCAATGCATCCATACCTTACATTTCAAGGGTACTTATATTGCCACAGATTCTTGTACAAGTCATTCTGAATTGAGAAAGCCAGTCAGATGACTAGAGAAATATCTTCAAGAACTAAACTTTAAGTCCAGTTGATATAACTGAATACAACAGATACCATCATACATAACCATATATGTCAGACAGAATTTTTTGAAAATATCTCCTATTCCCAATGCATAAATCTTAAGATGTGTTAATAGAATAAGAAATGATCTTTAGCTAAATCTTAAATGGAAAAATTGTAAATCTCTGTAAAGAATTTCAAGTAGAAACCACCTCAAATCAGAACCACCACTACAAATCCTTGTCCAAAGTAATAGTCCATATCTTACCTGTAATATTCAGATATCATCTATGATTGTAAAGAAACCTCAGTCCAAATACCCTTCCTACTAACCTACAGAGATTAATACAATGTGCAACATCCCAGGTCTCCCACAATGGGCCTGTAACCTACTGAGATTATCAAACTCTCCTGTGTGATTCTCATAGGGATTTGTTTGTTCTTAAGCATTTTATCAGACACTGGTTCTTTATTTCATCCTGTACAGTATTATTACCTATTGTGAAACCTAAAACGTAAATTGTAAGTGTAGCCCTCTGGTTACACAAAATAGAAGTTTGTTATTTATATTCTGGAGTCCTGTGTCTCCGCTATATGAGAGAGCAGGAATAACAGATTGTTATGGCCTCCACCCAGGATTGAGACAGACTCCCTGGGAACTTATTTACTCTGTATTCACTTTATTCCACTGAACAGAATAGAAAAGGTTATTTAAGGCAGATATGAACTTAGTATCAGTACTTACAATCTGCCAGCCAGGAGTGACAATCTGCCAGCCAACCGATACATTGTATGCTGGAGGTATTACTTAAGAGAAGACAAGGGTTTCCTTCTTTGTGTTTACGCCTTTATCATACTGGTTCTCTCTTTACTTTCCCCTTACTTACTAGCTAACTGGTAACTTCCTGCTTCCTGGCTCCTCCCCCTTACCTTCTAACTCCTGGTTACTTCCTGCTTACCTGGCTCCTCCCCTCACTTCCTAACCTACTGGTTACTTCCTGGTAACCTGGCTCCTCCCCTCACTTCCTAACTCCCTGACTTAATGGTTACTTCCTGCTTACCTGGCTGAGTTTTACACTATTTATCATATCCTTTAATAAAATAGAGAAAATTTGCCTGGGTGAGTTTTACACTATTTATCATATCCCTATTAATAAAATAGAGAAAATTCCCCTGGGTGAGTTTTACACTATTTATCATATCCTATTAATAAAATAGAGAAAATCCCCTGGGTGAGTTTTACACTATTTATCATATTCTATTAAAAATAGAGAAAATTCACCTGGGTGAGTTTAACACTATTTATCATATCCTATAATAAAATAGAGAAAATTCCCCTGGGTGAGTTTTACACTATTTATCATATCCTATTAATAAAATAGAGAAAATTCATCTATTGGTTTTACACTATTTATCATTTGTGTTGAAAAAACACAAATGTGTTCAGTGTGTATTAACCAATTTGATACAACTTAGAAAATCCACCAGGGCGTATTGCCTATTAACTGAATTTATTTAATATTAAGTTTTTGCCACATTTTCAGCATTATTAGTGCTACTTTCTGCTACATAATTTTTGCCTTTGATGAAAATTCGCCCTTTTAATAACTGAATATAAAAGTTTGAAAGGTTAAAAAATTGTGGTGAAGTCTGGTGGCAAAAAAAAGCATAAATAATATAATTTTACTACAAGGTGTCACCGAGAACCAAAACGCTATACACACACACGCAACTAAGTATTGAAATGGGTAAAACTCTAAATGCGAAGTCACACAAGGAGAGCCATGAATACAAAATTCTGGACGTATGAGTGTGCGATGGAAAGATGCTACGTTATACACCAAAATCCAACCACCTGTAATACAAACCAAAACATACACGAAGTCTCGAGGCGACCACAGAAAACAAATGCAGATATGGGTACACTCAAGCGACACCTATGCGAGGAGAGCCATCAACGCAAGATACCATGCCAGTATTGCTACGTCCAAAAGGTCTTTGTGGTCCCCCTCTGGGGGCATCCGGAGAGTCCCTCCTGCACAACTGTGTCTCCTTGTGGATAAATACATGGGTCTCTGTGGTGCGCCCTGCGGGGCGATCACGGGGAGCCACTATCGCAACATATTCTGTATTTGGAGATGAATATACGGTCTTTATGATGCCCCCTAGAAAATAGGTATAGGGACAACTTCCTCAACACATCCTGGCTCTAAGGATGAATATATGGGTCTTTATGATGTACCCTGGAGAGATAAGTATAGGTCCACTACCTATACAACACACTATATATCTGCGTGTGGCCGCAGGGATCTTTATGATGTATCCCAGAAGTGGCTACAGGGAGAACAAACACACTATACTCCAAGGGGAACACTATAACTACAAAGAACTAATATACCCATGAACTACAACCTGGATACAATACCCACAAAAAGAACTACCGACGCACCAATAGGTACTGTGAGAGATGACCAGCGGGTCTTTATGATGTACCCAAACAACCTAGAGTAAAAAGAACGCTGTAGGGTAACTGATAATATATACCCAGAAATGCTAACAGGGAAGGGAGGAGGGATGGAGGGGGAAAATGGTGAAAAGGGATGCACTAATATAACAATATAGATCACAATGAAAGGTCTTTAGACATGGAC
The DNA here is from genome assembly GCA_019447015.1 of Hymenochirus boettgeri. Lineage (NCBI taxonomy): Eukaryota > Metazoa > Chordata > Amphibia > Anura > Pipidae > Hymenochirus > Hymenochirus boettgeri. The sequence continues at coordinate 1,168,459 of CM033477.1, read as the reverse complement.
CCCCTTGTTGGAACCCCAAAAAATGAGAAGGGTTTACCAATAAATTATAATATGTATGTGTATCTTTGAATAACAAGTGCCATATTAAACGTGGTCAAAACACCTCTCCACCAACGGGGGCGAATCCCCCAGCACTGTTTATAAGTTATGTGATATATAGCCAATATGCTATGTCAAACCCAATAGATATGGTATCCAACAGACAGTGTGTTTCCCCCCCCCCCCCCCTTTTTTTTTTTTCTCTTCTTCTCAGCACTAATGAGTAAATAGCGAATACCCCTGGATCCTTTTCTATTACAGGGTTAATTAATTACAAAGTATCCCTGTTGTATAACAAAAGTTGTTAAATGTTGATGTTCAAATTCCAACTGTTATATGTGTTAATTGTTAAGGTCAACCACTGGAAAATAATTTGCCCCATTGTGTATTGGACTCAGTAGCTGCCCAGGGCCCCCACCCGCACCTCTGGGACACCTTAGAAAATGGCCTTAACCCTTAAAGTTATCTCTTGGAATATAAGCTTAGGCAATACGCACAAAAAAAGAATAATATTTGAAGTAATAAAAAAGTCTCACCTGATATAGTGTGCCCACGAGACACATCTAACTCATCCAACACAAAGGCACTACAGAAAAACTGGTAGGTCGCCATTTCATAGCTGCTTCTCTACATATTCTAGAGGTTTATCATACTATTCAAAAACACGCTGAGGATCCACATTATCAAACAAAAATAACACAAGAGCAGATTTGTATTCACAATAGTGGAAATTAGAGGGACTCAACGAGCAATTTTAAACTTCTACAATCCACCCCCTGCCAACACTACTATTCTTCAACAGGCTACCCCTTTCTTGGCACAATACCCAGATGCTCATGTACTAAGTGTAGGGAGACTAAATTTAGTAATCACACGAGTATATGGACAGGCTGCCATCCAGGTTATCACCTAATATAACCAAAACAAAACAGCACTAAGCCAATATATACAGGATGGGATGGGTGGATGTGGTGGTTGCACCTAAACCCACAAACTAAAATATACACTTGTCGCTTAGCAACACACCAGAACACTATCAAGAATTTACCATGTACTTGCCTCTGTAACCTTCTCCCCTGGATTCAAAGAATGGAGGTGCTACCACGGGGCCCCTCGGATCATACTCCAATAGTGGTCCCATAGCACCAACACAACAACTATACCCACACGGCACTGGAAGTTTAACCCATTCTGGTTAACGCTATTCCCACTGCCAGATCGAGTTGAACGGCAGCTACTAGACTACCTGGATGTGGATCAGGGGGAAATATCTCCACTAGTGCAATGGGATGCATTTAAGGCTTTATAAGAGGTGCACTCACATCCACCATTTCATATTAAAAAACAAACCAGAAAGGCGAGAGGAGGCACAGGCTCTCACACACAACAACAGAATACAAATATACCCGAACCCCACAACCAGCAACTATTCTAAAATGGAATCTGAACAAAGAAAATACAAGACTCTATTAAGTGAGAAAGCAGCAGGTAAACAATTCTTCTCTAAACAGATTTGAACATGGAAAACCGATCAGCGAAATTATTAGCTACCTATCTAAACGCCTCAACAACCCACAACAATAATAGCAATAAATGACCAAACTAAGGTCGAATCACTGACCAAGCAGAATACTTAAAAGTTTTAGCAATACTACTCTAACCTATATCAATCACATCCACATGTCAGCACTAGATATAGGAAACTATTTAGCACATATCACAGCTCCTACTTTAACACCAGAACAAAGCAGATCTCTGGACGCAGATATAACAACATCAGAACTGTTAATGGCTATACACACACTCCAATCGAGAAAAGCCCCCGGATGTGACGGCCACCCATAGATATATTTAAAAAATACATTTAACGTACTTCGTAAACCCCTTCTTGCATTGTATCAGCGGCGAAAGAATTGGAAGCCATCCCACCATCCATGACAGAAGCAATAATAATACTACTTGAAACCAGGCAAAGACCCGAAAGACATGATTCATATAGACAAATCTCTCTCTTACCCAGTGACTACAAAATTGGCTAAAATACTAGCAACCAGACTACAACACTAAATCACAACAATAATAGCACAGAACAAACAGGGTTCATCCCGGGGAAATCAACCTCAATCAATATTAGGGCGTACACAGATCCAACAAAGGTGGATCATGATAACATAGATACCGAGTGCTTCTGTCCCTTTATGTAAGGAAAGCTTTTGACTCGGTAGAATGGAACTATTTGTGGGAGGTATTGAGATTCTTCGGATTTGGCCCTAAATTTATCTCGTGGATACAACTGCTTTATACTGATCCGCAAGCCAGATTATCCATACAAGGTGACACTGTCCAGATCCTTCCGACTCACAGGCACTCGTCAGGGATGTCCACTTTCCCCTCCCTGTTTGCGATTGCATCGAATTTTAGCACTTAAATTAACAAAACGCTCAATAAAAGGACTTCGCCTGGGCCATACAAGAAAAAATTGGCTTATATGCAGACGATATATATTGTACTTGGACGCCTCGGGTAACTCCCTCTTGCAGCTATCAACACAATTAACGATTTTTCACCGATATCGGACTGTTTATTAATTGGGAGAAATCCTACATCCTCCACTAGATGATAAAACCCAATACAGAACATACCACTGCCACCTATATCTATAGTCAATGAATTCAAATACCTAGGAGTATACATAACTAAATTAACAAATGAGTCAGTTAACCTTAACACAGTACCACTATTGAAATTCATCAAAGCCAACTACTACACTGGAAGGTTCTCCCTTAAACCTGATAGGAAGGATCAATATGATTAAAATATTTATACTGCCTAAAGTACTTAACATTCTGGAACACTCAATGGTGTACATACCAAAAAATTCTTTACAACCCATAATGGACTGATCACATCATTTTTGTGGGGAAATAGCAGACCTCGATTAAACTTTAAAAACTACAAGCCCCCAAGACGAAAGCGGGATTGGCACTACCGGATTTCAACTATATTACTGGGCAGGCCAGCTCCGATACCTCGGGGGATGGCTGACACACAAGATGAACCAACGCAATCTGAACTCATGCTGCAATACAATGTCACAGGCAAATATCTCATATATCGCAGACCCTGAATGCCATATAACAGGACCGGGTACTATAATCCATAAACGGATGTTAAGATCTGGAGAGCCACAAATAAATTACTACATTTCAATACAATATCAACTGAGACCCCGCTGTGGCACAATAATACATATCCGCAACTGGCACAAATGCACGAAGCCAGCAAGTGGGAAACACATGGATAAACACCTTTGGTCACATATCAATGGCAATGAACTTAAATCCTTTTACCAATTGATGGAACAATTCGAACTTCCACACTCCTACCACTTTAATATTTACAACTAAGACACTGCCTGCGAGCGGAATTTATAGAGAAACAAATACAACCAGAAATAACTAATATACCGATTCAAATGGCTCTAAAAAAACAAATAAGAAAGGGCTGGTATCCAATTTATACCAAATTCTGGCTACAGGCCAGCCACTATGACAATAACTGCTGATATAAAAGCAAATGGAAATTAATAATACCAGAACTAGAACCGGAAGATCTGGATGTATCCTACAATCACACAATCTAGTATCCCCAGCATCACACAATAGATTGATACAAACGTATATAATCATCAAGCGTATCTTCTCCGAAACAACTTAAACATATACAAGTGTCTCCAACATGATCGATGCCCGAAGTGCAAGCAGAGTGGGGCAGACTTCTGGCTATCTCATTTGGCAGTGTCCACAGATACAGGCTTCTGGTGCAGGGTGTGCCGATTTATAAGAAACCATCTAAACATAAATATACAACCTAACCCCGAAAACTGTGCAATAGGGATACTGGATGGCGAAACTGGTCAAAATACCATATATACTACTTACAAACAAATCCTATTTACGCTAGAAAAACTATAGTGCTTAAATGGATGGCAGCTGAGACCCATCAATTAAAATATGGCTTGAAATAACTAATAAAGATCTCCCGCTCCATCGTATTGTATACAAACACAGGAACTGTCTATCTAATATGAGAGGATATGGGGGATATGGTATAACTCAACAGCAACCACCACAGGCCACTTACTGTAAATGGAGGAATAAAATGATTGTGGGGCTGTGGATGCGTGCAGGCCTTGATCCAGTGCAACTAATGGTGCGGTGTGGGGGGGGGGGATGCCCTGGGCGGCCGTATGTAGATATATAAATGGGCAGTGGAAACCCTGCATCAAATATTATGACATTGTAACACCAATGTATCTAAGTACGATATTATAATACCCTAAGCAGTATGTTTATAATAAAACTAATCAAGAATACACAGGGGCATAGAAGGTAACAATCTTTATTGAAGACAATCAAGAACAGTTGACAGTTGACTGGTTTTGTTTAATGAAAGTATACTGATAATAATTATTACTTTACGCAAAAAGGTATAAAACACAAATGTATTTATTGTACAAACAACGAAATGCAAAACTGTAATTATGATATGGCGTAATATCAAAATAAAAAGAATTAAAAAAAAAAAAATTTGAACTGTGAGTGGGAGTGACTTTTTTTTTTCTTAGGTGTGGGGGCTGCCATTTTTTACTTACAGGTGGGGGGGAGATTAATTTTTTACTATAGTGGTGGGTGGCACCATTTATTGTAAAGAAGATGATTCCAATATTCAAAAAGGGTAGTCATTCACAGCCGGGTAATTTCAGGCCTGTAAGTTTAACTTCAGTGGTGGGAAGATACTGGAAAGTTTGCTATGGGAGTATTTTTCAAGGACTGACCTTATAAAGAATAATCAACATGGATTTAGTAGGATAGATCTTGTCAATTGAACTTGCTTGGCTTTTTTGAGGAAGTGGATGGAATTTGGACTCTGGAATAGAAGTAGATTTAGTATACAGTACGTGGGTTTGGTTAAGGCTTTTGATACAGTCCCCCATAGGCGACTAATGTATAAGCTAAGGTCTGGTTGGGCTGGGGAGGCACATTTGTACAGAGATAGCAAATTGGTTGATGGATATATAACTCATCTCAATCAACCAAGAGCCACTATCGGCAACCTGGAATTTCCGGTCTGGTCTTTACAACAGATGATCGCGCGTCTGTTTCATTCATACGCTCCCGTTTTAAACAGCTGATCGTGGAAGAAATCTGGGAGGGAGGAGGGGGTGAGGGGTCTGGCCTCCAATTTCTCAAGGGGCCCAGGCCCCTGCTTTCAGTTTTACACCTGTACCCGTACTTTGAAGCCTTCCCGTGTAGTGGCTGTTCATCAAGCAGTTGCCAATGTTTTTTCCCCTTTTAACTTTCATCTGTGGGTGGGGCATTATAAATTCTTTAACTCTCTCATCTAAAGTGATTATTTGGATTTCACTTTCCTAAAAAAAAAAATTAGCAGCTGCAGGAAAAGGCTACATTGGGTAATGGGGCACACTGGGTAATGCATCCAAATGTCCTGAACCAGAAGTTTATTGCTACAAAACATTTTCACCATGTCTATAAACAGACCAATTCTATGGGACCATTTTCGAACACCACACACACAGTGACTGTTGGGCAATAAATATTATTGGTATGTCTATAGCCTTTATCTACTATATATAGAATGAGCTCTTCACCTTGGAGGCCATACAGACACAGAACAATCAGGGAATTTACCAGTTTGCTATGCAACGTTGACCATTTGATAATGAAGTAATTGCAATTAGAATGAATCCGACCATAATGCACCATAATTCTTATAAATTCGTGAACCATTCAATCCTAATAACTAAGCCAATTATTGAAAAATATCCTAATATAATCAATTAACATTAAATCAAATATAATAGACTAAGCAGAACCAACCAATTTCATGATGTAGAATTAACAATTTGCTGTTATTGCTAAAAGGAACTAGTACATGAAATGAACTGCTTGGTGCACACTACAGTCTGCGGAGATCCAAATCCTGTATCTTCCAGGCAAGACACCCAATAAGAAAATGGAAAATGATCTTAGTTAATGGGTGAACTAGTTCCGAAATCCCTTACTGGAAAAATATCAATTTGAGATACAAAAACTGCATCTTTCATGGAGCAAAGTCCCAATAGGTGGTTCAAATTACTCTGATGGGAACTGTAGTTCAATCTTAAACTAAGATAATTTGAACCTTGGGTTGTTGGGGCTGATTTGTTGCTCCCCCTATTTTACATTTTGTTTTTGTTGAAAAAAACACCAAATTGTTCAGTGTGTATTAACCATTTGATACAACTTAGAAAATCCACCAGGGCGTATTGCCTATTACTGAATTTTATTTAATATTAAGTTTTTGCCCACATTTTCACCATTATTAGTGCTACTTTCTGCTACACTAATTTTTGCCTTTGATGAAATTCGCCCTTTTAATAACTGAATAATAAAAGTTGAAAGGTTAAAAATTGTGAAGTCTGGTGGCAAAAAAAAGCTATAAATATATATAATTTACTACAGTTGTCACGAGAACCAAAACGCTATACCACACACAGCAACTAAGTATTGAATGGGTAAACTCTAAATGCGAAGTCCACCAAGGAGAGCCATGAATACAAAACTCTGGACGTATGAGTGTGCGATCGGAAGATGCTACGTTATACACCAAAATCCAACCACCTGTAATACAAACCAAACATACACGACGAGTCTCGAGCGACCACAGAAAACAAATGCAGATATGGGTACACACTCCACGACACCCTATGCGAGGAGAGCCATCAACGCAAGATACCATCCGTATTGCTACTCCAAAAGGTCTTTGTGGTCCCCCCTGGGGGCATCGCGGAGAGTCCCTCTGCAACACTGTGTCTCCTTGTGGATAAATCATGGGTCTCTGTGGTCGCCCTCGGGCGATCACGGGGAGCCACTATCGCAACATATTCTGTATTTGGATGAATATACGGGTCTTTATGATGCACCCTAGAAAATAGGTATAGGGAACAACTTCCCAACACATCCTGGCTCTAAGGATGAATATGGGTCTTTATTAGTACCCTGGGAGATAAGTATAGGTCACTACCTATACAACACACTATATATCTGGCGTGTGGCCGCAGGGATCTTTATGATGTATCCCAGAAGGTGGCTACAGGGAACAAACAACACTATACTCCAAGGGGACAACTATAACTACAAAGAACTATATACCCATGAACTACAACCTGATACAATACCCACAAAAAAACTACCGACGCCACCTATGTACTGTGAGAGATGACCAGCGGGTCTTTATGATGTACCCAAACAACCTAGAGTAAAGAACGCTGTAGGGTAACTGATAATATATACCCCAAATGCTAACAAGGGAAGGGAGGAGGGATGGAGGGGAAAATGGTGAAAAGGGATGCCACTAAATACAATATAGATACAAAATGAAGGTCTTTAGACATGGACCCCCTTGTTGGAACCCCAAAAAATGAAGGGTTTACCAAATTATAATATGTATGTGTATCTTTGAATACAAGTGCCATATTAAACGTGGTCAAAACACCTCTCCACCAACGGGGCGAATCCCCCAGCACTGTTTAATAGTTGATGTGATATATACCAATATGCTATGTCAAACCCAATAGATAGGTATCCAAACGACAGTGTTTCCCCCCCCCCCCCCCTTTTTTTTTTTTTTTCTCTTCTTCTCAGCACTAATGAGTAATAGCGAATACCCCTGGATACCTTTTCTATTACAGGGTTAAATTAAATTACAAAAGTAATCCCTGTTGTATAACACAAATTGTTTAAAAGTTGATGTTCAAATTCCAACTGTTATATGTGTTAATTGTTAAAAGTCACCCCACTGGAAAAATAATTTGCCCCATTGTGTATTGGACTCAGTACTGCCCAGGGCCCCACCCGCACCCTGGGACACCTTAGAAAATGGCCTTAACCCTTAAAGTTATCTCTCTTGAATATAGCTTAGGCAATACCACAAAAAAAATAATATTTGAATATTAAAAAGTCTCACTCTACCTGATATAGTGTGCCCCAGAGACACATCTAACTCATCCCACACACAAAGGCACTACAGAAAAACTGGGTAGGTCGCCATTTGCATAGCTGCTTCTCTACTATTCTAGAGTGTTTATCCATACTATTCAAAACCACGCTGAGGATCCACATTATCAAAACAAAATAGACACAAGAGGCAGATTTGTATTCACAATAGTGGAAATTAGAGGGACTCAACGAGCAATTTTAAACTTCTACACATCCACCCCCTGCAACACTACTATTCTTCAACAGGCTACCCCTTTCTTGGCACAATACCCAGATGCTCATGTACTAAGTGTAGGAGACTTAAATTTAGTAATCAACGAGTATATGGACAGGCTGCCATCCAGGTTATCACCTAATATAACCAAAACAAAACAGCACTAAGCCAATATATACAGGAATGGGATGGGTGGATGTGTGGTTGCACCTAAACCCACAAACTAAAATATACACTTGTCGCTTAGCACACACAGAACACTATCAAAGAATTTACCATGTACTTGCCTCTGTACCCCCTTCTCCCCTGGATTCAAAATGGGGTGCTACCACGGGGCCCCTCGGATCATACTCCCTATGGTCCACATAGCACCAAACACAACAACTATACCCACACGGCACTGGAAGTTTACACCCATTCTGGTTAACGCTATTCCCACTGCCAGATCGAGTTGAACGGCAGCTACTAGACTACCTGGATGTGGATCAGGGGGAAATATCTCCACTAGTGCAATGGATGCATTTAAGGCTTTTATAAGAGGTGCACTCACATCCACCATTTCAATATTAAAAAACAAACCAGAAAGGCGAGAGGAGGCACAGGCTCTCACAACACAACAACAGAATACAAATATACCCAGAACCCCACAACCAGCACTATTCTAAAATGGAATCTGAACAAAGAAAATACAAGACTCTATTAGTGAGAAAGCACAGCAGGTAAACAATTCTTCTCAAACAGCACTTTGAACATGGAAAACCGATCAGCAAATTATGCTTACCTATCTAAACGCCTCAACAACCCAGCAACAATAATAGCATAATGACCAAACTAAAGGTCGAATCACTGACCAAGCAAGAAATACTTAAAAGTTTTATGCAATACTACTCTAACCTATATCAATCACATCCACATGTACAGCACTAGATATGGAAACTATTTAGCACATATCACAGCTCCTACTTAACACCAGAACAAAGCAGATCTCTGGACGCAGATATAACAACATCAGAACTGTAATGGCTATACAACAACTCCAATCGAGAAAAGCCCCCGGATGTGACGGCCTACCCATAGATATTTTTTAAAAAATACATTTAACGTACTTCGTAAACCCCTTCTTGCATTGTATCAGGCGGCGAAAGAATTGGAAGCCATCCCACCATCCATGACAGAAGCAATAATAATACTACTATTGAAACCAGGCAAAGACCCCGAAACATGATTCATATAGACAAATATCCTCTTAACCAGTGACTACAAAATTTTGGCTAAAATACTAGCAACCAGACTACAAACTATAATCACAACAATAATAGCACAAGAACAAACAGGGTTCATCCCGGGGAAATCAACCTCAATCAATATTAGGCGTACCCAGATCCAAACAAAGGTGGATCATGATAACATGGATACCGAGTGCTTCTGTCCCTTTATGTAAGGAAAGCTTTTGACTCGGTAGAATGGAACTATTGTGGGAGGTATTGAGATTCTTCGGATTTGGCCCTAAATTTATCTCGTGGATACAACTGCTTTATACTGATCCGCAAGCCAGATTATCCATACAAGGTGAACTGTCCAGATCCTTCCGACTGCACAGAGGCACTCGTCAGGGATGTCCACTTTCCCCCTCCCTGTTTGCGATTGCAATCGAAATTTTAGCACTTAAATTAAACAAAACGCTCAAATAAAAGGACTTCGCCTGGGGCCATACAAAGAAAAATTGGCTTTATGCAGACGATATTATATTGTACTTGGACGCCTCGGGTAACTCCCTCTTAGCAGCTATCAACACAATTCCGAGTTTTCACCGTAATCGGGACTGTTTATTAATGGGAGAAATCCTACATCCTCCCACTAGATAATAAACGCCAATACAGAACATACCACTGCCACCTATATCTATAGTCAATGAATTCAAATACTAGGAGTATACATAACTAAATTAACAAATGAGTCAGTTAACCTTAACACAGTACCACTATTGAAATTCATCAAAGCCAACTACTACACCTGGAAGGTTCTCCCATTAAACCTGATAGGAAGGATCAATATGATTAAAATATTTATACTGCCTAAAGTACTTAACATTCTGGAACACTCAATGGTGTACATACCAAAAAATTCTTTACAACCATAAATGGACTGATCACATCATTTTTTGTGGGAAAATAGCAGACTCCGGATTAAACTTTAAAAACTACAAGCCCCCAAGACGAAAGCGGGATGTGCACTACCGGATTTCAACTATATTACTGGCAGGCCAGCTCCGATACCTCGGGGGATGGCTGACACAGAAGATGAACCAACGCAATCTGAACTCATGCTGCAATACAATGTCACAGGCCAAATATCTGCATATATCGCAGACCCTGAATCCATATAACAGGACCGGTACTATAACCCTAAACAGGATGTTAAGATCTGGAGAGCCACAATAATTAACTAACTACTTATCAATACAATATCAACTGAGACCCCGCTGTGGCACAATATACATATCCGCAACTGGCACAAATGCACGAAGCCAGCAAGTGGGAAACACATGGAATAAACACCTTTGGTCACATATACAATGGCAATGAACTTAAATCCTTTTACCAATTGATGGAACAATTCGAACTTCCACCACACTCTACCACTTTAAATATTTACAACTAAGACACTGCCTGCGAGCGGAATTTATAGAGAAACAATACAACCAGAAAATAACTAATAATCCGATCAAATGGCTCTTAAAAAACAAATAAGAAAGGGCTGGTATCCAATTTATACACAATTCTGCTACAGGCCAGCACTATGACATAACTGCTGATATAAAAACAAATGGAAATTAATAATACCAGAACTAGAACCGGAAGATCTGGATGATATCCTACAATCACACAATCTAGTATCCCCAGCATCACACAATAGATTGATACAAACGTATATAATCAATCAACGTATCTTGCTCCGAAACAACTTAAACCATACAAGGTCTCCACATGATCGATGCCCAAGTGCAAGCAGAGTGGGGCAGACTTCTGGCATCTCATTTGGCAGTGTCCACAGATACAGGGCTTCTGGTGCAGGGTGTGCCGATTTATAAGAAACCATCTAAACATAAATATACAACCTAACCCCGAAAACTGTGCAATAGGGATACTGGATGGCGAAAACTGGTCAAAATACCAATATATACTACTTACACAAATCCTATTTACGCTAGAAAAACTATAGTGCTTATGGGATGGCAGCTGAGACACCATCAATTAAAATATGGCTTGAAATAACTAATAAGATCTCCGCTCCATCGTATTGTATACAAACACAGGAACTGTCTATCTAAATATGAGAGGATATGGGGGATATGGTATAACTCAACAGCAACCACCACAGGCCACTTACTGTAAATGAGAAAATAAAATGATTGTGGGGCTGTGGATGCAGTGCAGGCCTTGATCCAGTGCAACTAATGGTGCGGTGTGTGGGGGGGGGGATGCCCTGGGCGGCCGTATGTAGATATATAAAGGGCAGAGGTGGAACCCTGCATCGAAATATTATGACATTGTAACACCAATGTATCTAAGTACAGATATATAATAGACCCTAAGCATTATGTTTTAATAAAACTAATCAGAATACACAGGGGCATAGAAGGTAACAATCTTTATGAAGACAATCAAGAACAGGTTGACAGTTGACTGTTTTAGTTTAATGAAAGTATACTGATAAATATTATTACTTTACGCAAAAATGTATAAAACACAAATGTATTTATTGTAACAACACGAAATGCAAAACTGTATATATGATATGGCGTAAATATCAAAATAAAAAGAATTAAAAAAAAAAATTTGAACTGTGAGTGGGAGTGACTTTTTTTTTTTTCTTAGGTGGGGGGCTGCCATTTTTTACTTACAGGTGGGGGGGAGATTAATTTTTTACTATAGTGGTGGGTGGCACCATTTATTGTAAAGAAGATGATTCCAATATTACAAAGGGTAGTCATTCACAGCCGGGTAATTTCAGGCCTGTAGTTTAACTTCAGTGGTGGGGAAGATACTGGAAAGTTTGCTATGGGAGTATTTTTCAAGGACTGACCTATAAAGAATAATCACATGGATTTAGTAGGAATAGATCTTGTCAATTGAACTTGCTTGCTTTTTTGAGGAAGTGGATAGGAATTTGGACTCTGGAATAGAAGTAGATTAGTATACAGTACGTGGGTTTGGTTAAGGCTTTTGATACAGTCCCCCATAGGCGACTAATGTATAAGCTAAGGTCTGGTTGGGCTGGGGAGGCACATTTGTACAGAGATAGCAAATTGGTTGATGGAATATATACTCATCTCAATCAACCAAGAGCCACTATCGGCAACCTGGAATTTCCGGTCTGGTCTTTACACATGATCGCGCGTCTGTTTCATTCATAACGCTCCCGTTTTAAACAGCTGAACGTGGAAGAATCTGGGAGGGAGGAGGGGGTGAGGGGTCTGGCCTCCAATTCTCAAGGGGCCCAGGCCCTGCTTTCAGTTTTACACCTGTACCCGTACTTTGAAGCCTTCCCGTGTATGGTCTGTTCATCAAGCAGTTGCAATGTTTTTTCCCCTTTAACTGTCATCTGTGGGTGGGGCATTATAAATTCTTTAACTTCTCATCTAAGTGATTATTTGGATTTCACTTTCCTAAAAAAAATTAGCAGCTGCAGGAAAAGGCTACATTGGTAATGGGGCACACTGGGGTAATGCATCAAATGTCCTGAAACCAGAAGTGTTATTGCTACAAAACATTTTCACCATGTCTATAAACGACCAATTCTATGGGACCATTTTCGAACACCACACACACAGTAGCTATTGGGCAATAAATATTATTGTATGTCTATAGCCTTTTCTACTACTTATATATGAATGAGCTCTTCACCTGGGAGCCATACAGACACAGTACAATCAGGGAATTTACCAGTTTTGCTATGCAACGTTGACCATTTGATAATGAAGTAATTGCAATTAGAATGAATCCGACCATAATGCACCATGATTCTTATAAATTCGTGAACCATTCAATCCTAATAACTAAGCCAATTATTGAAAAATATCCTAATATAAATCAATTAACATTAAATCAAAAATATATAGACTAAGCAAACCAACCAATTTCATGATGTAGAATTAACAATTTGCTGTTTATGCTAAAAGGAACTAGTACAAATGAACTGCTTGTGTCACACTACAGTCTGCGGAGATCCAAATCTGTATCTTCCAAGGCAGAACATCCCAATAGAAAATGGAAATAATCTTAGTTAATGGGTGAACTAGTTCCCAGAATCCCTTCTGGAAAAATATCAATTTGAGATAACAAAAACTGCATCTTTCATGGCAGCAAAGTCCCAATAGGTGGTTCAAATTACTGATGAACTACAGTTCCCAGCATGCTTTTTAGTCAAAATCCATGTTAATAAAAGCAACAATATTCAGGGCACCTGAACATACGTTGTTCTTAGTGAGGATTGTCCAGAAAGGGATGTTGGGAACTGTAGTTCAATCTTAAACTAAGATAATTTGAACCTTGTGTTATTGGGGCTGATTTGTTGCTCCCCTGAATGCTTTTATTTCTGTTGTCTGTCTAGAAAGGGATGCTGGGGGTTGTAGTCCAGACATAAGAAATAAAAGCATTCAGCAATAAATCAGCCCCAACAACCCAAGGTTGAAATGATCTAAGTTAAAGATTGGGCATTATTCAGGGCACCAATATTTTGGATGTAACATTCTCTGGAAATGTATTTATTTCTTATTGTTATTAGCGATGGACTAGAACTCAAACTCGGTTAACTTACACAAAACCTGACAAATGTCCGCTCGTGTTGAAGAAGTGTTTTAACAAGTTTTAGTGATAGTGACATGTTCCCCAGACCTTTTCCCAGGTGCCATAGCCATTTACAGTAAGTTACCATTGTTAGTTTAGCTGTAAATCATCCAGACTTTTCGAACTATCACTGTCCCATTGACTTTAATGGGTTCGAACTTTCGAACTTTTACTGAAGTTTAGAGATGTCGACCTATTGAAAGTTCGGCTCCCTTTCGAACTTTCGAACTACATGGAAAGATAGTAAGTTCGAAAACGACCCATTAAAGTCAATGGAGTCAATAGTTTGAAAAGTTCTAATGAAATACAATTAAAATATCAATGGTAACTTAATGTAAATGGCTGTGGGACCTGGAAATTGTCTGGGGAACATGTTCAAATATCCAGGACTTTCCAAAAATCGATTTTACTCTCACTCGCGCTATTTTCGAGCTCGTTCGCGCCTAGGTACCATGTACATTTTACTCATGGATTCGATGCTCACGTATAGGTTTTAATGGACACTTTACTCGTAGATTTGATGTTCGCGCCTAGATACCATGGACACCTTTACTCGTGTAATTCGATTTCGCGCCTAGATACCATGGACATTTTACTCGCGGATTCGATGCTCGCGTATAGGCTATAATGGACACTTTACTCGTAGATTTGATGTTCGTGCCTAGATACCATGGACATTTTACTCGCGGATTCGATGCTCGTGTATAGGCTTTAATATGGACACTTTACTCGTAGATTTGATGTTCGCCGCCTAGATACCATGGACACTTTTACTCGTAGATTTGATGTTTCCGCCAGAGACATGAGACCATGGACATTTTACTCGCGGATTCGATGCTCGCGTATAGGCTTTAATGGACACTTTACTCGTAGATTCGATGTTCGCGCCTACATACCATGGACATTTTACTCGCGGATTCGATGCTCGCATATAGGTTTTAATGGACAATTTACTCGCAGATTCGATTTTTGAACGGTCGAACATTCGATATTTAGTGAAAGTCTGAAAATATCACAAATCCGGGTCTGGGATAGTTCGAGAAGTCCGAATTCGTTTGAATTTGAATAGTTTGGATCAAACTCGGGTTCGAGTTCGAGTTCTAGTCCATCTCTACTGAAGTTCAAAAGTTTGAAAACGGACTGAACTTTATGAAGTTCGGCCATCTCTACTTGTTATGTATATTTTTTAAGATTATATTATAGTCACCAAACACATTTTAACAGTCTTTTAGCACTTTCTTCTACACTAGCACTTTAAGCTAATGCACTATTAAAAGTGAATCTTTAGTATATCAAGTTCTATTTGATGCACAGTATGGCTGCTTCTTTTATAATTTAATATCAAATGTGTTATTTAGGCTTGTTCCCTGCTGGGATATGCACATGTCACTTTCTATTTATAATGATAATGCACTTTTCAGGGTACATATGGCTGACTGTTTAATTACTGATACCATTATTAATAGACACTTGAGGAGTTTATGGGTATATAGGTTTGTTTATACCCTATGTTCACAAGCTTGATAAAGGTCATAGAGTTAAGACCGAAACGTTGCTTGTAATTTTACCCAATATTGGTTTCAAAAAACCTGAGTGCACCATCCTTCATTAATGTTAATTTATATATATAATATATATACAATACCAGCCCAATGAAATTCCTCATCCTATCAGGTAACCGTGGGTTTAACATCCCAATTCGGGGCCTGTGCCATTTTCATTTAACCGCACAGGCAGCCGATGCAAAAAATATGTTAATTATGCCCACTTTTATCCTGAATAGGAATGGATTAAAATAGAGTCCTTACCCTCCATTCTCCTTACCTGCCTCGTAACTCACACTACTGATACGCATGTGCCTGAACCGAAGAAAGAGGAGCACGGGCGTACAACACTCGTTGTTGACTTTCTATAATCTACATAAAGATCTTTTTAATGATATTTTCATTATTTCATTCTCAGACTGTAATTAAGGTTGACTAAGGTGTTTAATACAGTCATAAATTACAGAGCCACTTTATCCACTGCAGAATTATCCTTTGATTTGGGTGAGTAGCTAAGAAACAGTTCATAAATATATAAGAGACAACGTAATGGGAGGACACAGGTGGAGAAGGCCTTAGATCTCATGGCTTTAGACTGCATCTTCATAATAGTGTTCAGTATAATTATTAGGGCAATGTGAGGGAAAAATACCTCCTCCAACAATATTGCAAAGGTAAATAGGTAATAAATTAATAAATGTTGTCACTACAAGAGACCAGAAGCAACTGGGGCAGATCACACAGAAAAACTTTTAAAGGGGTTAATCTGCAAAAACTTAGCCTAAGTATAAAAGTACCAAGGAATTTACCACACTAAGCATAAACACTCCTAATACCAGTAGAACACAAGCTTTCCAATGCATTATCTGTGTGTAGTGAAGAGGGGACATATTGCAACATATCGTCAGAGGACATCACTGCCAGTAAGAATATTCTGACACTGCAAAAACCAAAGAAAAGATTTGAGTTATACAAGCCTGTATAGAATTAGCTATTTTTTGTGTGTGAAAATCAAAGACATCCGTGGTGATTGACTGAGAATAGCCCATATCCAGACATGCCAGGGTTCCAAGGAAGAAGTACATGGGGGTTTGGAGATGGGAATCTGTGATCAAGAAGGACAATGAGAAGATTCCCAGTAGAGTCATCAGATAGACCAACGAAACACCAGGAACAGAGGAAGTTGGAGCCTTGGAAGATCAGATAATCCGAGAGAACCAATAGGTCAATGTGGTTTGGTTTTCCATCTTACCTTTATATTATTCACTTGAAAAACATTAAGGAACATTGTTTGAAAACAGAATCTCACTATAAGAGCGAAATTTAAAACAAAACTTTTTTTGCAGAAGTTTAAAAAAACACTTGTTCTGTTGATTTGAGCATATAAGGAAATCAAAGATAAAACAGACCACGACTAGAGTTCCATACACTGACAGTATACAGACCTACAACAGTCAACTTATGTAACTATAGACACCCCATTGACATTCTGAACATTGTCTGGGACATTTACTTGTATTTTATCACAAAAGGAAGGCTCCAGCTGGGGAACATTGGCAATAGATTAGTTAGCCTAATATTAACTTAATTCCATGATTGAACATGGTATGGTCATCACTAACCAGTTTTGTACCCCAGGTATCATTCCTGGTGGTGATTTGTAAATGTATTATTTATTCATTTATTTTTTTTTTTGTTGTACAGATCTACGTGGATCACGACGTAGAAAACAACCATAAGTCATAATTAGAAGTACACAATATATTGCAGTTTTTTTGAGAAACATATGACTTGGTATGAGAATGGAAGAGAGGTAGAACTATAGTAACTGTAAACAAGCTCGCTTATCTTAGGAGAGAGTTTGACAGCTACAACCGTTGTTATTTTAAGTTCTCTTTAGTAGCAGCTTGCTGCATACACCTGTTCAGTAAATCCTTTGACAATATGATGCTTAAGTAAGTGTAGGTTATTATCTAGGCCCCTCCTAGCCTGGATTCCTTGTACTATGACACACTATAATCCAGTTCTCCAGACCATTAGGAGTATAAAGGTTTCAAGTAGCTTTGTGATAAATGCCATTAAATATTAGGCATAAAGGAGCTCTATACTGGCACATGTGTTTTCTTAAGAAAAAAAAAGTGCTCCTTGATAGATTAATGCTCCTTTTTAGATGGAAAGAAATTGGCTATTTAAGTTGCACTTAGACGGTTTTCTGTCCCACACCTTTATTTCTCCCAAGTTGTTTTCCTTACACATGTACATACAAGGAACAAGTCGAGCAAGTAACTCAAACCACAAGTTCTCAGCTCAAATTTAAGACTGACCACTCTGCCCATAGAAAGAAAGGAGGTAGGAACACTCGCTTCTTTCTCCCGAACATTTAACTGTCCAGGTATATTTTTTGGGAATTGCCATTGGCACTATAATTCTCCTTTATATAGTGATTTAGACTTTACATTATGGAAACTCAAGTATTTTTTAAGCCCCAGCTTGTTACATTGTAACTGTGAAGGTGGTTGGCTGATAGGGACCATGAAAATCAAGGCTGTAATAAATATTTAATAAAATACAAATATTTATATCCAGTAATAATTAAGTAGTCATAGTTTTTATAAATAACAATAAATATATATTGAGAGACATTTTATTTTCTCAGTAAACAATAAATAATTGTGTATAATCAATAATATTTAAAACATCACATTTTTCAAGTTTTGTTCACTCTCACAAATTAAAGATTTTTTGTTTACAATTGTAGTACAGGTTCAGTTAAAGAAGCCTTAAATTGTCCACCCCAAAACTATAATTCCCCCCACTACTGCCCCACTCTAGTGCAAATCCTACCTACTCCAGTCCATGTTCTCCTGTACCCCCCCAACAGTCCCCAAAACTGCCCACGAGATGCAGCAGTCATATAGGACTCTGCCTCTGTCTCCCCTCCGGGAGATGTTGTGCATGCGCAGTTCAGCCCTTCTCCCACCCCTCCCTCTCCCTCCGTTTTGCAAGCCCTCCCCCTAACTTAAAACCCCCTTTTTGCCACATAATAGTATTCCTTCCCCCAGCCCAACCGCTATAAAAGTAATTTCAAGAAAGCCACGATCTCTACTTACCTAACTCTCTCCCTCGCTTCTTGAGCACCGCGCTCCGTGTCTGCCTCATCAGCCGTGCGACCCCTCTTGAGTCGTCGAGGGAGAGTGGTTAGGTAAGTAATGATCGGGGACTTTTTAGCTGGTTGGGACTGGGGAAGGAATACTAATTCACCCCAAAAGTTTTCTACAGGGGGACATGCCCTTTAAGAATCTTAACTGAATCCACACCATTGATAAGTCCAATATTTTAGTACCTGTCTATAGAGTACATGATCATTATATACATTATGTGGTAAAACTACTATGTACTTGTACCATGGTACCTGAAGGGAGAAGAATAAAAGACATAGTACGCTCATCATATAAAAAAAATTAAAAATAAAATGCAGCAGAGGATTATCTATATATAAAACTAACACATTATAAAGAAGATTATAAACAGTGTATTGTGTGCCCTACAATAATTTTTGAATGATAAAATATATACAGTAGACGCCCACCATAAAGACTCTGCTTGGTTAGTTATATCTATAGTGAGCTTTAAAAAAAAAGCATGTTATGCTGTATGAAAGATAGACATGTACCTTCTTATAATTGCTCTTTAAAATGTTTTTACTACTCGCTGCCAAGTCTGTTTGGAACTGTCAGTCCCCTACCACCTGTAACCTGGGCCTCTATTTCTTGCCTGGTTCATTTGTATTTCCTCTGAATTTCTTGTTTTTAATGTTTAAAACATATACAGGGAGATTCCATAAAAAGTTCTTATCGTTAAAATGGAGGGAATTTAACCACCCAACAATCAGATGTAGCTTTCTCAAATGTTTAAATAAAGTCTAAATTGGTTGAGGCAAAATCAGCACCATTTTTAACAATAGACTTTTATTGAATCTCCCTAATAATATTTACAACAATTGTATTAAAACAAAATAAAAGGTCACCTGAATTGCGTCAGTTGGTATAAAAAGTAAATAAAAACCCTCATATGTTAACCATAAAATATCAGAATTTTTGAAAACGGCTTCTATACCCAAATGCAAAAATCTTAGGATGTGTTAAAGAGTATAAGAAATGATCTTGAAGCTAAATCTTCAATGGCAGAATTTGTAAATCTCTGTAATGTAGAACCTCACCTCAAATCAGAATCCAACTATTTTCAAATCTTTCTTTTTTGATGAACACATGAAAGAATTTTCATTCCTCTCTGGGAAACTACAATCCTTGTCCAATGGTCCATATCTTACCTGTAAATCCAGATATCATCTATGATCATAGAGGAACCTCAGCCATAATACTCTTCTACCACAACCTACTGAGATTAATTACAATCATAACAATTTCCCAGGTCTCCCACAATGGGCCCTGTAACCTACTGAGATTATCAAACTCTCCTGTGTGGTTCTCATAGTTCTGTGTCTCTTATCCCCTTTAACCATGCACTGGTTCTGTCTTTCATCCTGTACTGTATTATTAATTTGGCTGAAGAACCAAATTCCGATCTGTTCTTTCTATTTTCTTCTTCTTCTCGTTTTTTTCTTCCGCTTTTTGGGACCGTATCCTTCCTCCCACAGTTTTTGAGACTAGAGCATGACGGTACAGACGGGTGGGCATATAGGAGAAGTGTGCTAGTCTCTTCTAGCTAAGGAATCTCGAGGAAGATTACGCTTACGGTGAATTTCGGACTTTTCCATAGATATATGGCAACAATCCTCAATGTGGATTTTCAAACAGTTTGTTTCATGGTCATAATCCAAAGTGATAACCCACCCCCCCCACACAGAACAGGTTACACTCACACTCCTGATCTCTTATCCATTATTGTGACTAAACTAAAATCCAAAACTAATTAGATTATCCTCGATAAAGGGATACCCCTTAAAAGCCAGGTACAACACCTACTGGATCTACTCTAACATTACTGTGAGCCCATATTAAAAGAGTAACTAAGTTTAAAAAAAATTTATTTTCGATCACTATCAAAATTGTTTTTTTAACCCACATGGCCCAGGACATACACTATTGACTACCCTTCCATCTTTCATGGCAGCCATTTTAAAGTAACTATAGGTAAAAACCACATTTTGACTATCATAACAAAGTTTGTTTTTTTTTAAACCCTAACTGGACACGTACACAACACCACGACTACTTATCCTTTACTGTGGATACGATACTTAAAGGGTAACTAATTCCATAAAATATTTTTTGATCAATATCAAAAAGTTGTTTTTTTACCCCATGGCCAGGTCACACATCCTACTGACCTAACCCTTCATTATACTGTGCGCCATACTTAAAGGGTAACTAATCAAAAAACTAATTTTTGACAACCATCACAAAAGTTTTGATTTTGTACTTCCAACCATGAACAGGTCATACACCAACTGAGTTCCCATTTATATTCACACTGGCAATCATATTTAAAGGGTAAGTATAGTAAAAAAAATACATTTTGACCATCATCAACAAAGTTAGTCTTTTATCCCCCAACCTGACACAAGTACACAACACCAACTGACCTACCTTTAGTTCATTGACAGCCATTTTAATGTATAAAAACAACAAAATCCTCACATTGGCATTATTGAGTTTTAACAATCTGCAGCACCCACAAATCCCTTCCAATGCGGCCTTTCAAGACCAATTCAAGTTTATACTTAAAACTTTACTTTCTAGTTAACATATTGTAAAACTGTAAATTGTAAGATGAAAAAAGTCACATTGTTTTATACAGGGTACGACTCCTAACTATTATATACATTTAAAGGAGGACTCCACACACAAAGCACTTTTCCCCCAATTCACAGCCCATAAACTTTTGATTAAGAATGAAAGAGATTAACACAAAAGTATTAATGGGGCAGTTCCCAGAGTGCGCGCGTGCGCTTTTTTCTTACTTTTTTTCACCAGTGGTTTACCGTATTAAAGAAAGGAATTGTGGCAGCAGCGCTGGTGTCAACGAAGGCAACTACACAGCCACTTTATTATCACTTGTGGCACTTTAAGCATGACTTTTAAATTATGGTATCTACTGGTGTTAAAGTCCACACAGTTATTATATTATAAATTCTAGGAGCCACAAAATGGTCGCTTGCAGGTTGGGTAAATTGCCCATTTGTAGTCCTTAAAGTGATACTAACCCATTTACCAAGGGTACATTAAGAATGGAATAGCAGCATCTGCTTGGGTTTCATGAGTTGCAGCTGCTGCAGAAATTCAGTATTGCATTTCTGCCTTTTGCTTGTGCACATTCTTATGCGAAATGGCACATCAGAGATTGGAACCCTGATGGGATTTACCTAGAGCTGCAAGTGTGATATTGAATAGGCTCTAGCAGATCACCTACAACATCCATGTAATCTCCCTCACCATATATTTTTTTTAATTTTATTTAATTCCTAATAAAAATATACAGCAACAATTTTACAATTCTAAAATGAATGCGTTACTGTCTCTCTCCCCTAGCTCTAGTGAGCTCAGTGAGCTTAGACATGCTCAATGTAATTCACCCTGCGAATGATAGGGTTGTTTTTCAACCGCTGTTTTGTATTTTCCAGTGCTAAAGGGGATTAAAACTGAGTGAGTGGGGATTGATTTCTGTAGTTAAAGATTCTTTTAGATTTCAGACAGTTATCTCTTGGTTAGGAATTATATAGAAAGATAATGAGAAATAAGTGTACCCGCTGTTTTCTGTACTTTTTAAGGATATCTAAGTTGATTTTCTTTCCCCATTAAATCCTAAATTGTATAAAAGGATATTAGTGTAGTAAATTTTTGACCGTTCTCCAGCCCAATATAGCTTGTCTTCCTTGCTGCCTCTCCTGTGTGTGCATGATCACCTACTGATACATAGAGGACTGTCAAAGATTGGAGTTTCTGTCAGGCTGAAGAGCTGTCTGAAGGAATATGCAAGAATTGCTTTTTTTTTATTACTCCAACTAACAATTTTAATATTAAGATGTACATTAATACCTTGAATCTCTTTAAATCAGGGGAAAACTTAGTTTTAAGGGTGAATTTCGGCACAATTATTAAAAAAATATATAATTTGCTTTGAGAAGCTGCCTCCCTAAAATGTTTGGTTTGTGTTTGTGTTTTGTGCCATTTCCTTTGGAAGATAATGCTGTTTTTTTTTTTTACCAAAGATAAAAGGTATCCAGCAACACCAACAACAGAATGTATTTACAAAGCGGTCTTTCTGAACACGTCAAATAGATAAACAAAGAACCCTTGAGCTTGAGTGCATCTCCAGCATTCCATCAAATATAGAGTTGACTTTGAAATTGTTGGATTTATTGAATTTTTTGCTTTTGATTATCAATTTAAGCTCCTTGTTCAATATCATGTCTACCTAGTTTTTGTTCCACGTTTGAGTGGTTTACGAGGGTAATGATTTAATATTGTAGTATAGAGCTCGAAGTGATCCCTTTTTGTTTAGGATCCAAGAGGTTCTCTGCGTAGAAGTGATATAATCTGGATGTAGGCGTAGTGACATTAGTTGGGGGGGTTTTTTTTTTTGTATTAATTTGTTAAAACTGATCGGAGTTCTAGTGATGTGTCTCTGACATCTTAGGTCCTCTTTATTTGAGACTGTTACCACAAGGCTACAAAACATGATAGGATAATATTGGTAGTAATATCTTTCATTGTATATAGGCTTAATTGTAAAAATGGTGAAGGGTATATATTCCTGCCTGCTTCTCCCAGATCCTTATGGTCATGATCATTGCATTAGGTTAAAGAGCAATTTTAGGTCTTTCTATGGTTGTGTTATCATCAGAGAGTTACTGTGGCTGCGCATGGTCACTTCTTTGGGTTTTTGATTGCCTAAAGCCAAACTTTGAATGCCGCCCTGATTATTTACTCTGCCATATTAAAGTGGGTGTGACTTTGTCAGGGGGCATGGTTTTGATCATTTTTGATTTTGAACTTCCTATCACATCGGTATTTAAACAGTTCTCTTCAGACAGTCAATTAACATATATAATTACCGAAACGATATTACATGTGTTGCCACTACCATATTGCTCCTTCAAGGTTTTTGCTCCAATCAAATAACTTATTTTATAGCCTGTGCTATACATGTTGGTTCACGCTGTTACAATACATAGAATGCCATACTTTCTGTAGTATAAAAGATTTTAGCCAAATATTTTAAGTCTGCCATCACTTCAAGGAGACTCTTTTAGCAGGCCCTAAGTGTAACCTAAACCAGTCATGATATCAAAAAAGAAAACACAACTTGTCAAGGGATCACATACAACTACTAAGTCGAACTCTTACTCTTATATAAAATTGTTATTTCAAATCATACCTGGTCTAGATATATTTTTTTTATTTTTTTCGGTTTGTCATGGAATTTTTTTTCCCTCTACCACTGCCTGTCTGCCGCCTTTCTCTTCTTCCGTGCAGGGGTTCCACCTGAGACAAATGTCTTACTCTGCCTCATGGTAGATGTGGCCCTGCGTCTCCGCCTGTATAAGTTATATATATATATATATATATAGTGCTTCATGACACACCCTGTATATAATACAATATCAGCCCTATGAATTCCATTAGTTCGGGGCCGTGAGCCATTTTCTTTAACCACACAGGCACCCGAAGCAAAAAAAATGTTAATTTGCGTACGACACAACATGGTTTGTGAATTTCGATAAATCTACATAACGCTCTGTTAATGATATTTTCATTATTTCATTCTCTTAGACTGTATATTAACAGGGTTTACTAAAGGTGTTAATACAGTGTAAAACAACGCCACTTATCCACTGCAGAATATCCTTTGCATTTGGGTGAAATAGCTAAAGAAAGATTCCCTAAAATATAGAAGACAACAGTCATGGGAGGAACAGTGGAGAAGGCCGAGATGCTGCATGGCTTTAGACAATCTTCCAATAGTGTGCATATATTATATATGCGGCAAATGTGAGGGTAAACATACCCCTCCAAGGAATAATAGCAAGGATAAGAATGAGTAATACATTAATGAATGTGTCACTACAAGAACCAAACAACTGGGGCAGATCACAGAAGAAGCTTTGTAAAAGATTTACCTAACCTGCAAAAACTTAGCCTAAGTAATAATAGAACATGTACCAAGGAATTTACCACACTAACATAACCCCCCTAATACCAGAGAACACCAAGTTTTCCAATGCATTATCTGTGTGTAGTGAAGGGGTGACAATTGCAACATATCGGTATAGGACATCACTGCCAATAAGGATATCTGACATTGCAAACAACAGAAAGAAGATATCTGAGTTATTACAAGCCTGTATAGAAATTAATCTTTTTTGATTGTGAAATCAAGACTCCGTGGGTAGTGACTGAGAAAACCCATATCCAGACATGCCAGGGTTCCAAGGAAGACAATGGGGTTTGAGATGTGGAAATCTGTAACAGATTATAATGACAAATGAGAAATTCCCCTCCAGAGTCATCAATAGACCACAGAAACACCAGGCACAGAGGAAAGTTGGAGATTGAAGATCAATAATCCAGAGAGGACCATGTATACAGTTCTGTTTGTTTTTCCATCTTACTTTTTATATTATCCACATGAAAAAAACATACTTATGTTTTTGCAGAAGTTGAAAAAACTGTGTCTGTTGAGTGTGAGCATGTAAGTAAATAAAAGTATAAAACTGACCATTATGCAAGTACATACACTGTTACATCGTAATGCAACCATACTGTAGTGCAATTTTACCTGTTGACATCCACATCAATTCAAAACACTGTCTGGGGCATTTACTTTGCATTAAATTTTTTTTTTTAATAACAAGGAAGGGACCACCTGGAAACATGGCAATAAAATGATTAGGTTAATCTATTTATTGATTCCATGATTGAACATGTATGGTCATCAAACCAGTTTTGTACCCCAGGGATCATCCGTGGGTGATGATTGTTAAATAATTAGTCTTTATTACCTATGAATTTTTAGTTTGTACAGATCTAGCTGGGACCGGACTGGTAGAAAACACCATAAGTCATCATATGAAAAGCTATCCAATATATTCAGTTTTTTTGAGAAAAAATATGACCTTTGTATGAGACTGAAGAGAGTAATTACTATAACAGTCCGGCAGCTACCAACCGTTGTTGTGGCACAGTTATTTTAGTTCTCTTTAATAGGCATCTTGCTGCAAATACAAGTTTCAGTAAAGAGTGTCAGTAAATCCTATAGACAAATATGAGTTGATTTTTGATCCTTGGTACTATGACGCACAATATAATTCCAGTTCTCCAGACATAAAAATGATATAAAGGTTTCAAGTAGCTTTGTGATAAATGCCATTAATATAGTCAAAAAGCTCAATACTGGCACATTGTTTTTCTTTATAAAAAAACCTGCATCCTTGATAGATTATGCTCCTTTGTAGATGTAAAGAAATGCGGGTGTTAAACTGCACTTAGACTGGTTTTATGTCCCAACAACTGTTATTCTCCCAAGTTGTTTTCCTATCACATGTACATACAAAGGAACAAGTCGAGCAAAGTAACTCAAACCACAAGTTCTCAAGCTGAAATTTAAGGACTGACCACTCTGCCCATGAGAAGATTAGGAGGTAGGAACACTCGCTTCTTTCTCCCATAACATTTACTGCGCGTAGTATATTTTTTGGGAATTGCCATTGGCCACTATAATTCTCCTTAATATAGTGATTAAGACTTTACATTATGAAAACTCAAGTATATTTTTAAAGCCCCAGCTTGTTAACATTGTAAACTGTGAAGGTGTTGGCTGATAGGAACCATGAAATCAAGGTCATTTTGAAATGAACCCCGCTCTCAATTGAAACATAAATAATTGTGTATAATACAATAATTTCAAAACATCATTTTCAAGTTGTTTCACTTCACAAATTAAAAAAATTGTATTACATGTAAAGTGGTAAATGGTACTAAGAGCCTTAAGAATCTAACATTGAATCCACACCAGTGATAAGTCAAATCATGTTTATTAGATATACTAAGTCTATAGAGTACATTATCATTATATCATTAATGTGGTAAAAACCTGGATGGTGAGAAGATAATAAAAGACATGTTCGCTCATATAGACGCATATAAAAAAAGGAAGAGTTAAAAGAGCAGGAGAGATCATCTTAAAATATAAAAGGATTGTAAATAAACATGGAATCCGGATCCAACACAGAACCCTTGGTTCCAAATCCAAATGTTCTGGTCCGAAACCTGGCATATTGTGTCGATTTCGGGACTCGGGAAAAT
Organism: Hymenochirus boettgeri; assembly: GCA_019447015.1. Taxonomy (NCBI): domain Eukaryota; kingdom Metazoa; phylum Chordata; class Amphibia; order Anura; family Pipidae; genus Hymenochirus; species Hymenochirus boettgeri. The sequence continues at coordinate 1,141,426 of CM033477.1, read as the reverse complement.
CCTGAGATCTGAAAACAGGCCGTACTTCAGGACTTCGGAGCCACATTTCGATAATTATGGAATTTCCGGCTATTTTCGATAATCCTCGAAAATATCTCAATGTTCGATAATTCTCTAAAATATGATTCAGTTTTAGACCAACTGGACTTGAAGTTTAGTTCTTGGAAGACTTTCGCTAGTCATCTGACTGGCTTTCTCAATTCAGAATGACTTGTTAAAGAATCTGTTTGGCAATTATGACCCGGAAAATCCAATTACATTCAACAGCCAGTGTTTGGACCTTCTAATCAAACTGTAAATGCAGTGCGGCTAAGGGTGTTATTGAAACCTGCCCAGGAATAGGTGTCAAAAAAGCACTGTACGTGGCAGACGGTTGGTATTGTGCCCCCCCACACACACACCCTCTATTCAGGCTTGGTTTCTTTATTTTCCACATAAGGGCCTCTCAGACTACCATACTAAGGTAACCACACTCCTGGCCTAAACAACACATATGAGGTTTTAACACATCCCACCAGCCACTACAGGAAAAAGGCTGTCTGTCTGCTAGTCCTAGTATCCTGTTGGATTTTTGATCTTATGTGTTTTGAAATAAAATTAAGACTTTATTCCCCCCTGAGTTCGGTGTCCTGACTATTAGTGGAAGCTGTCTAACTGTTCGGGGCCGGTGCGGGGAGGCCCCATTCGAAACACAGCACCGGGTTTTGGGACCGGAGTGCCGCGCATAGGGATCCGTGAGTAACTGTGTAACAGAAAAAGGTCATAGACATAGACTTACTACAACAGCTTCAAAGGATAAATCCATTGATCGAGCAATGTAGCATCGCCTCTACCCGGTGAGACACATATCATGTATCTATGGACTCCCAAAGATACACAAGAAGGGTCTCCACTAAGACCTTAGTCAGCAGCATCAACTCTGTAAATACAAAGTAGCGAAATGCCTAGCCAACATGTTTAGGACCATGGTTTTGACATTCTAAGCATCACATCCATAACTCCCAGATTTTGCTAACAAGATCAAGATGTAGTACATGTGTGCAGATGAAACTATTGTCTTCACCTGTATAGACCCACAAAGGAAGGCTGTTGATATGGTGAGACAGTGGCTAGACCAAGATATCACCCTTACCAGCAGAACAGAAACATGTGCTATGGGTTCTCCAGTTTCACCCATTGTGGGCAACCTGTACATGTAGGAATGAACACAGGCGCTTAATACTTTAAGGGTATAGCACCCAGCCACTGGTTCAGATACGTGGATGACACCTGGGTAAAATTCACCAGAGGAAGTACAAGCCTTCATAGAACACTCAATGCTGTAGACCAGAAAATCAAATTCACAGGGAAGAATACAAAACAACACACTGGCCTTCTTGGACTGCTTGGTAGAAGTCAGAGAGAATGGTAAACTGGAAGTAGAGGTTTACAGAAACCACCAACCCGTACAGACCAGTATTTGATGTTTGACTCCACCACCCTTTTTAGATCACAAGTTGGGTGTCCATAGAACCCTGTAAAACCAAGAGCAGAGAACTTCCCACTAGCAGAGAGGAAAAGACAAAGAATAAAAAGCATCTCAGAAAATTGTGGATCTATGGACTGGGCTTTTGTCAAAAGAAGTAAAGAAAGAAAGAGACAACAAATACATCAGTGAAGGGGGAATCGCAAGACGGAAAAAAGAACATGGTCATCCCATATGTAGCAGGGTCTCCGAGAATTAACAAGATTTTCAAAACACTGTATCCCTGTCTGCTTTAAACCACACACACAGCAGCAATGGTACATCTGAAAGACCAGTTACCGAAACACAAGAAATTGACTTCATATACGCAGTGCAGTGCAGTGAAGAGTGATCTGATTTGTATGTGGGGGAGACCAAACAGCCACTGCACCAACTTATGGCCTTCCTCTGGTCGGACTCAGCTGTGTACTTGAATCTTGGATAAAGGACATACCAGATTGTAATATCTACATCTTGGCAAAGGAACATAACTGGTTCAGAGAGGGTCAAGGAGCTATTTATGAGAAAATGAAGAAACCAAGCCTGAAAGAGGTGGGTACAACTCCAACTGTCTGCCACCCACAAGCGCGTTTGACATCTTATCCTGGGCAGTTTCGATAACACCCCTTGTTAGGTCCTCAATGCATCCTACCTTACATTTCAAGGGTACTTATATTGCCAACAGATTCTTGTACAAGTCATTCTGAATTGAGAAAGCCAGTCAGATGACTAGAGAAATATCTTCAAGATAAACTTTTAAGTCCAGTTGATATAACTGAATACACAATACATCATACATAACCATATAATGTCAGACAGAATTTTTTGAAAATATCTCCTCCTATTCCCAATGCATAAATCTTAAGATGTGTTAATAGAATAAGAAATGATCTTTAGCTAAATCTTAAATGGAAAAATTGTAAATCTCTGTAAAGAATTTAAGTAGAAACCACCTCAAATCAGAACCACCACTACAATCCTTGTCCAACAAGTAATAGTCCATATCTTACCTGTAATATTCAGATATCATCTATGATTGTAAAGAAACCCAGCCATAATACCCTTCCTACTAACCTACAGAGATTAATTACAATGTAGCACATCCCAGGTCTCCCACAATGGGCCTGTAACCTACTGAGATTATCAAACTCTCCTGTGTGATTCTCATAGGGATTTGTTTGTTCTTAAGCATTTTATCAGACACTGGTTCTTTATTTCAATCCTGTACATATTATTACCTATTGTGAAACCTAAAACGTAAATTGTAAGTGTAAGCCCTCTGGTTTACACAAAATAGAATGTTGTTTATTTATAGTCTGGAGTCCTGTGTCTCCGCTATATGAGAGCAGGAATAACAGATTGTTATGGCCTCCACCCAGGATTGAGACAGACTCCCTGGAACTTATTTACTCTGTATTCACTTATTTTCCACTGAACAAATCGAAAAGGTTATTAAAGGCAGATATGAACTTTAATCAGTACTTACAATCTTGCCAGCCAGGATGACAATCTGCCAGCCAACCGATACATGTGTATGCTGGAGGGTATTACTTAAGAGAGACAAGGGTTTTCCTTCTTTGTGTTTACGCCTTTATCATACTGGTTCTCTCTTTACTTTCCCCTTACTTACTATGCTAACTGGTAACTTCCTGCTTACTGGCTCCTCCCCCTTACTTCTAACTCCTGGTTACTTCCTGCTTACCTGGCTCCTCCCCTCACTTTCCTACCTACTGGTTACTTCCCGGTAACCCTGGCTCCTCCCCTCACTTCCTAACTCCCTTACTTAATGGTTACTCTTCCTGCTTACCTGGCTGAGTTTTAACACATTTATCAATCATTAATAAATAGAGAAAAATTTTGCCTGGTGAGTTTTACACTATTTATCATATCCTATTAATAAATAGAGAAAATTCCCCTGTGAGTTTTACACACTATTTATCATATCCTATTAATAAATAGAGAAAATCCCCCTGGTGAGTTTTTACACTATTTATCATATTCTATTAATAAAATAGAGAAAATTCACCTGGGTGAGTTTTACACTATTTGATCATATCCTATTAATAAATAGAGAAAATTCCCCTGGGTTGAGTTTTACACTATTTATCATATCCTATTAATAAAATAGAGAAAATTCACTGATTGAGTTTTACACTATTTACATTTTGTTTTGTTGAAAAAAACACCAATGTGTTCAGTGTGTATTAACCAATTTGATACAACTTAGAAAATCCACCAGGGCGTATTGCCTATTAACTGAATTTTATTTAATATTAAGTTTTTGGCACATTTTCAGCATTATTAGTGCTACTTTCTGCTACACTAATTTTTGCCTTTGATGAAATTCCCCTTTTAATAACTGAATAATAAAAAGTTGAAAGGTTACAAATTGTGGTGGAAGTCTGGTGGCAAAAAAAAGCTATAAATAATATATAATTTACTAACAGGTGTCACCGAGAACCAAAACGCTATAACACACACGCAACTAGTATGGGAAATGGAAACTAATCAAATGCGAAGTCCACACAAGGAGAGCCAGTGAATACAAAACTCTGGACGTATGAGTGTGCGATCGGAAGATGCTACGTTATCAACCAAAATCCAACCACCTGTAATACAAAACCAAACATACACACGAGTCTCGCGAGTCACCACGAAAACAAATGCAGATATGGGTACAACTCCACGCGACACCTATGCAGGAGAGCCATCAACGCAGATACCATCCAGTATTGCTACTCCAAAAGGTCTTGTGGTCCCCCCTGGGGGGCATCGCGGAGAGTCCCTACTGCAACACTGTTCTCCTTGTGGATAAATAATCGGGTCTCTGTGGTGCGCCTGCGGGCGATCACGGGGAGCCCACTATCGCAACATATTCTGTATTTGGAGATGATATATACGTGTCTTTATGATGCACCCTAGAAATAGTATAGGGAACAACTTCCTCACACATCCCCTGGCTCTAAGTGATGAATATATGGGTCTTATGATGTACCCTGGGAGATAAGTATAAGGTCACTACCTTACAACACACTATATATCTGCGTGTGGCCGCAGGGATCTTTATGATGTATCCCAGAAGGTGGCTACCGGAGAACAAACAACACTATACTCCAAGGGGACAACTATACTACAAGAACTAATTCCCATGAACTACACCTGATACAATACCCACAAAAAGAACTACCGACGCACCACTGTACTGTGAGAGATGACCAGCGGTCTTTATATGTCCCAAACAACCTAGAGTAAAGAACGCTTAGGGTAACTGATAATATATACCCGAAATGCTAACAAGGGAAGGGAGGAGGGATGGAGGGGGAAAATGGTGAAAAGGGATGCACTACTATAACATATAGATACAAAATGAAAGGTCTTTAGACTGGAGCCCCCTTGTTGGAACCCCCAAAAAATGAAAGGGTTTACCATAATTATAATATGTATGTGTATCTTTTTGAATACAAGTGCCATATTAAACGTGGTCAAACACCCCTCTCCACCAACGGGGGCGAATCCCCCAGCACTGTTTTATAAGTTGATGTGATATATACCAATATGCTATGTCAAACCAATAGATATGGTATCCAAACAGACGTGTGTTTTTCCCCCCCCCCCCTTTTTTTTTTTTTTTCTCTCTTCTCAGCACTAATGAGTAAATAGCGAATACCCCTGGATACCTTTTTCTATTACAGGGTTAAATTAAATTACAAAAGTAATCCCTGTTGTATAACACAAAGTTGTTAAAATGTTGATGTTCAAATTCCAACTGTTATATGTGTTAATTGTTAAGTCAACCCGTAAAAATAATTTGCCCCATTGTGTATTGGACTCAGTAGCCTGCCCAGGGCCCCACACCCGCACCTCTGGGACCCCTTAAAAAATGGCCTTAACCCTTAAAGTTATCTCTTGGATATAAGCTTAGGCAATACGCACAAAAAAGAATATATTTGAAGTAATTAAAAAAGTCCTCACCTGATATAGTGTGCCGCCAAAAGACACATCTAACTCATCCCACACAAAGGCACTACAGAAAAACTGGGTAGGTCGCCATTTGCATAGCTGCTTCTCTACATATTCTAGAGGTTTATCCATACTATTCAAAACACGCTGAGGATCCACATTTTCAAACAAAAATAGACACAAGAGGCAGATTTGTATTCACAATAGTGAAATTAGAGGACTCCACGAGCAATTTTAAACTTTCACATCCACCCCCTGCCAACACTACTATTCTTCACAGGCTACCCCCTTTCTTGGCACAATACCCAGATGCTCATGTACTAAGTGTAGGAGACTTAAATTTAGTAATCAACGAGTATAATGGACAGGCTGCCATCCAGGTTATCACCTATAATAACCAAAACAAAACAGCACTAAGCCAATATATACAGGATGGGATGGGTGGATGTGTGGTTGCACCTAAACCCACAAACTAAAATATACACTTGTCGCTTAGCACACACAGACACACTATCAAGAATTTACCATGTACTTGCCTCTCTTACACCTTCTCCCCTGGATTCAAAAGAATGGGGTGCTACCCACGGGGCCCCTCGGTATCATACTCCCATAGTGGTCCACATAGCACCAAACACAAACACTATACCCCACACGGCACTGGAAGTTTAACCCATTCTGGTTAACGCTATTCCCACTGCCAGATCGAGTTGAACGGCAGCTACTAGACTACCTGGATGTGGATCAGGGGGAAATACTCCACTAGTGCAATGGGATGCATTTAAGGCTTTTATAAGAGGTGCACTCACATCCACCATTTCATTATTAAAAAACAAACCAGAAAGGCAGAGGAGGCACAGGCTCTCACAAACAACAACAAACAGAATACAAATATACCCAGAACCCCACAACCAGCAACTATTCTAAAATGGAATCTGAACAAAGAAATACAAGACCTATTAAGTGAGAAAGCAGCAGAGTAAACAATTCTTCTCTAAACGCACTTTGAACATGGGAAACCAGATCACGAAATTATCTACCTTCTAAACCCATCTAAAACCCCACACCCAGCAACATATAGCATAATGACCAAACTAAAGGTCGAATCACGGACCAAGCAGAAATACTTAAAAGTTTTATGCAATACTACTCTAATCTACTATATCATACTACACTCCACATCACATGTACAGCACTAGATATAGGAAACTATTTAGCACATATCACACCCAACCTCCGCTCCTACTTAACACAAACAACAGATCTCTGGACGCAGATATAACAACATCGAACTGTAATGTAATGCAACAACAACAACTCCAATCGAGAAAAGCCCCCGGATGTGACGGCCTACCCATAGATATATTTAAAAAAATACATTTAACGTACTTCGTAAACCCCTCTTGCATTGTATCAGGCGGCGAAAGAATTGGAAGCCATCCACCATCCATGACAGAAGCAAATAATACTACTATGAAACCAGGCAAAGACCCGAAGACATGATTCATATAGACAAATATCTTCTCTTAACCAGTGACTACAAAATTTTGGCTAAAATACTAGCAACCAGACTACAAACTATATCCACAACAATAGCACAGAACAAACAGGGTTCATCCCGGGAAATCAACCTCAATCAATATTAGGCCGTACACAGATCCAAACAAAGGGGGATCATGATAACATAGGATACCGAGTGTCTCTGTCCCTTTATGTAAGGAAAGCTTTTGACTCGGTAGAATGGAACTATTGTGGGGAGGTATTGAGATTCTTCGGATTTGGCCCTAAATTTATCTCGTGGATACAACTGCTTTATACTGATCCGCAAGCCAGATTATCCTACAAGGTAACTGTCCAGATCCTTCCGACTGCACAAGGCACTCGTCAGGGATGTCCACTTTCCCCCTCCCTGTTTGCGATTGCAATCGAAATTTTAGCACTTAAAATTAAACAAAACGCTCAAATAAAAGGACTTCGCCTGGGCCATACAAAGAAAAATTGGCTTATATGCAGACGATATTATATTGTACTTGGACGCCTCGGGTACACTCTCTTAGCAGCTCACAACACAATTAACGAGTTTTCACCGATATCGGGACTGTTTATTAATTGGGAGAAATCCTACATCCTCCCACTAGATGATAAACGCCAATACAGAACATACCACTGCCACCTATATCTATAGTCAATGAATTCAAATACCTAGGAGTATACAACTAAATTAACAAATGAGCAGTTAACCTTAACACAGTACCACATTGAAATTCATCAAAGCCAACTAATCACTGGAAGGTTCTCCCATTAAACCTGATAGGAAGGATCAATATGATTAAAATATTTATACTGCCTAAAGTACTTAACATTCTGGAACACTCAATGGTGTACATACCAAAAAATTCTTTACAACCATAAATGGACTGATCACATCATTTTGTGGGGAAATAGCAGACCTCGGATTAAACTTTAAAAACTACAAGCCCCCAAGACGAAAGCGGGATTGCACTACCGATTTTCAACTATATTACTGGCAGGCCAGCTCCGATACCTCGGGGGATGGCTGAACACAGAGATGAACCAACGCAATCTGAACTCATGCTGCAATACATGTCACAGGCAAATATCAGCATATATCGAGACCCTGAATCCATATAACAGGACCGGTGTACTATAATCCATAAACAGGATGTTAAGATCTGGAGAGCCACAAATAAATTACTACATTTCAATACAATATCAACTGGACCCCGCTTGGCACAATAATACATATCCGCAACTGGCACAAATGCACGAAGCCAGCAAGTGGGAAACACATGGAATAAAACCTTTGGTCACATAACAATGGCAATGAACTTAAACCTTTTACCATTGATGGAACAATTCGAACTTCCCCACTCCTACCCACTTTAAATATTTACAACTAAGACACTGCCTGCGAGCGGAATTTATAGAGAAACAATACAACCAAAATAACAATAATCCATTCAAATGTCTTCTAAAAAAACAAATAAGAAAGGGCTGTATCCAATTTTACCAAATTCGGCTACAGGCCAGCACTATGACATACTGTGATATAAAAGACAATGGAAATTAATAATACCAGAACTAGAACCGGAAGATCTGGATGATATCCTACAATCACACAATCTAGTATCCCCAGCATCACACAATAATTGATACAAACGTATATAATCAATCAAGCGTATCTTGCTCCGAAACAACTTAAACATATACAAGGTCTCCAATGATCGATGCCCGAAGTGCAAGCAGAGTGGGGCAGACTTCTGGCATCTCATTTGGCAGGTCCACAGATACAGGGCTTCTGGTGCGGGTGTGCCGATTTATAAGAAACCATCTAAACATAAATATACAACCTACCCCGAAAACTGTGCAATAGGGATACTGGATGGCGAAACTGGTCAAAATACCATATATACTACTTACTACACAAATCCTATTTACGCTAGAAAAACTATAGTGCTTAAATGGATGGCAGCTGACCACCATCAATTAAAATATGGCTTGAAATACCTAATAAATCTCCCGCTCCATCGTATTGTATACAAACACAGAACTGTCTATCTAAATATGAGAGGATATGGGGGAATGGTATAACTCAACAGCACCACCACAGGCCACTTACTGTAAATGAGAGAATAAAATGATTGTGGGGCTGTGGATGCAGTGCAGGCCTTGATCCAGTGCAACTAATGGTGCGGGGTGGGGGGGGGGGATGCCCTGGGCGGCCGTATGTAGATATATAAATGGCAGAGGTGAACCCTGCATCGAAATATGACATTGTAACACCAATGTATCTAAGTACGAATATATAATAGACCCTAAGCAGTAGTTTATAATAAAACTAATCAAGAATACACAGGGGCATAGAAGGTAACAATCTTTATTGAAGACAATCAAGAACAGGTTGACAGTTGACTGGTTTTAGTTTAATGAAAGTATACTGATAAATTATTATTACTTTACGCAAAAAATGTATAAAACACAAATGTATTATTGAACAAACAACGAAATGCAAAACTGTATATATGATATGGCTTAAATATCAAAATAAAAGAATTAAAAAAAAAAAAATTTGAACTGTGAGTGGGAGTGACTTTTTTTTTTTTCTTAGGTGTGGGGGGCTGCCATTTTTTACTTACAGGTGGGGGGGAGATTAATTTTTAACTTAGGGGTGGTGGCACCATTTATTGTAAGAAGATGATTCCAATATTCAAAGGGTAGTCATTCACAGCCGGGTAATTTCAGGCCTGTAAGTTTAACTTCAGTGGTGGGAAGATACTGGAAAGTTTGCTATGGGAGTATTTTTCAAGGACTGACCTTATAAAATAATCACATGGATTTAGTAGGAATAATCTTGTCATTGAACTTGCTTGGCTTTTTTGAGGAAGTGGATAGGAATTTGGACTCTGGAATAGAAGTAGATTTAGTATACAGTACGTGGGTTTGGTTAGGCTTTTGATACAGTCCCCCATAGCGACTAATGTATAAGCTAAGGTCTGGTTGGGCTGGGGAGGCACATTTGTACAGAGATAGCAAATTGGTTGATGATATATAACTCATCTCAATCAACCAAGAGCCACTATCGGCAACCTGGAATTTCCGGTCTGGTCTTTACAACAGATTGCGCGCGTCTGTTTCATTCATAACGCTCCCGTTTTAAACAGCTGATCGTGGAAGAAATCTGGGGGGGAGGAGGGGGTGAGGGGTCTGGCCTCCAATTTCTCAGAGGGCCCAGGCCCCTGCTTTCTTTTTACACCTGTACCCGTACTTTGAAGCCTTCCCGTGTAGTGGCTGTTCATCAAGCAGTTGCCAATGTTTTTTCCCCTTTTAAACTGTCATCTGTGGGTGGGGCATTATAAATTCTTTAACTCTCTCATCTAAAGTGATTATTTGGATTTCCACTTTCCTAAAAAAAAAATTAGCAGCTGCAGGAAAAGGCTACATTGGGTAATGGGGCACACTGGGGTAATGAATCCAAATGTCCTGAAACCAGAAGTGTTATTGCTACAAAACTTTTCACCATGTCTATAAACAACCAATTCTATGGGACCATTTTCGAACACCACACACACAGTGACTATTGGGCAATAAATTTATTGTATGTCTATAGCCTTTATCTACTATATATATGAATGAGCTCTTCACCTTGAGAGCCATACAGACACAGTACAATCAGGGAATTTCCAGTTTTGCTATGCAACGTTGACCATTTGATAATGAAGTATTGCAATTAATGAATCCGACCATAATGCACCAGTAATTCTTATAAATTCGTGAAACCATTCAATCCTAATAACTAAGCCAATTATTGAAAAATATCCTAATATAAATCAATTAACATTAAATCAAAAATATAATAACTAAGCAGAACCAACCAATTTCATGATGTGAATAACAATTTGCTTTTTGCTAAAAGGAACTAGTACATGAAATGAACTGCTTGGTGCACACTACAGTCTGCGGAGATCCAAATCTGTATCTTCCAAGGCCAAGACACATCCCATAAGAAAATGGAAATGATCTTAGTTAATGGGTGAACTAGTCCCCAGAATCCCTTGGAAAAATATCAATTTGAGATACAAAAAACTGCATCTTTATGGCAGCAAAGTCCCAATAGGTGTTTTCAAATTACTGATGAACTACAGTTCCCAGCATGCTTTTAGTACAAAATCCAGTTAAATAAAAGCAACAATATTCAGGGCACCTGAACAATACGTTGTTCTTAGTTGAGGATTGTCCAGAAAGGGATGTTTGGAACTGTAGTTCAATCTTAACTAAGATAATTTGAACCTTGTGTTATTGGTGCGATTTGTTGCTCCCCTGAATGCTTTTATTTCTGTTGTCTGTCTAGAAGGGATGCTGGGGTTTGTAGTCCAGACATAAGAAATAAAAGCATTCAGCAATAAATCAGCCCCAACAACCCAAGTTTGAAATGATCTAAGTTAAGAATTGGGCATTATTCAGGCCACCAATATTTTGGATGTAACATTCTCTGGAAATGTATTTTTTCTTATTGTTATTAGCGATGGACTAGAACTCAAACTCGGTTAACTACACAAAACCTGACAAATGTCCGCTCGTGTTGAAGAAGTGTTTTAACAAGTTTTAGTGATAGTGACATGTTCCCCAGACCTTTCCCAGGTGCCATAGCCATTTACAGTAGTTACCATTGTTAGTTTGCTGTAAATCATCCAGACTTTTCGAACTATCACTCTCCCATTGACTTAATGGGTTCGAACTTTCGAACTTTTACTGAAGTTTAGAGATGGTCGAACTATTGAAAGTTCGGTCCCTTTTCGAACTTTCGAACTACATGGAAATAGTAAGTTCGAAAACGGACCCATTAAAGTCAATGGAGTCAATAGTTTGAAAAGTTCTAATGAAATACAATTAAAATATCAATGGTAACTTAATGTAAATGGCGTGGGACCTGGAATGGTCTGGGGAACATGTTTCAAATATCCAGGACTTTCCAAAAATCGATTTTACTCTCACTCGCGCTATTTTCGAGCTTCGTTGCGCCTAGGTACCATGTACATTTTACTCACGGATTCGATGCTCACGTATAGGTTTTAATGGACACTTTACTCGTAGATTTGATGTTCGCGCCTAGATACCATGGACATTTTACTCCGGATTCATGCTCGCGTATAGCTTTAATGGACACTTTCTCGTAATTGATGTTCGCGCCTAGATACCATGGACATTTTACTCGCGGATTCGATGCTCGCGTATAGGCTTTAATGGACACTTTACTCGTAGATTTGATGTTCGTGCCTAGTACCATGTACATTTACTCACGGATTCGATGCTCGCGTATAGGTTTAATGGACACTTTACTCGTAATTTGATGTTCGCGCCTAGATACCATGGACATTTTACTCGCGGATTCGATGCTCGCGTATAGGCTTTATGGACACTTTATACTCGTAGATTTGATGTGCGTGCCTAGATACCATGGACATTTTACTCGCGGATTCGATGCTCGCGTAAAGGCTTTAATGGACACTTTACTCGTAGATTTGATGTTCGCCGCCTAGATACCATGGACACTTTCTCGTAGATTCGATGTTTGCCGCCTAAGCCATGGACATTTTACTCGCGGATTCGATGCTCGCGTATAGGCTTTAATGGACACTTACTTTACTCGTAGATTTGATGTTCGCGCCTAGATACCATGGACATTTTACTTCGCGGTTCGATGCTCGCGTATAGGCTTAATGGACACTTTACTCGGTAATTTGATGTTCGTGCCTAGATACCATGGACATTTTACTCGCGGATTCGATGCTCGCGTTAGCTTTAATGGACACTTTACTCGTAGATTTGGATGTTCTCGCCTAGATACCATGGACACTTTACTCTGATTCGATGTTTTGCCGCCTAGAGGACCATGGACATTTTACTCTCGCGGATTCGATGCTCGCGTATAGGCTTTATGGACACTTTACTCGTAGATCGATGTTCGCGCCTACATACCATGGACATTTTCCGCGTTCGATGCGCGCGTATAGGGTTTTAATGGACAATTTCTCCGGATCGATTTTTGAACGGTGAACATTCGATATTATGTGAAAGTCTGAAATTATCAAATCCGGGTCGGGATAGTTCGAGAAGTCCGAATTCGTTTAATTTGAATAGTTCGGATCAAACTTGGGTTCGATTTCGAGTTCTAGTCCATCTCTACTGATAGTTCAAAAGTTTGAAACGGACTGAACTTTATGAAGTTGCGGCCATCTCTACTTGTTATGTATATTTTTTAAGATTATATTATAGTCACCAAACACATTTAAACAGTCTTTTAGTCACTTTCTTCTCTACACTAGCACTTTAAGCTAATGCACTATTAAAAGTGAATCTTTAGTATATCAAGTTCTATTTGATGCACAGTATGGCTGCTTCTTTTATTAATTTAATATCAAAATGTGTATTTAGGCTTGTTCCCGCTGGGTATATGCACATGTCACTTTCTATTTATAATGAATATATGCACTTTTCAGGGTACATATGGCTGACTGTTTAATTAACTGATACCATTATAATAGACACTTGAGGAGTTTATGGTATATAGGTTTGTTTATACCCATATGTTCACAACTTGATAAGGTCATAGAGTTTAGACCGAAACGTTGCTTGTAATTTTAACCCAATGGGTTCAAAAAACCTGAAGTGCACCAATCCTTCATTAATGTTTAATTTATATATATAATATATATACAATACCAGCCCAAATGAAATTCCTCATCCTATCAGGTACCCGTGGGTTAATAACCTCCAAAATTCTGGGGCCTGTGCCATTTTCTATTAACCGCACAGGCAGCCATGCAAAAAAATATGTTAATTATGCGCCACTTATTATCCTGAATGGAATGGATTTAAAATAGAGTCCTTACCCTCCATTCTCCTTACCTGCCTCGTAACTCACACTACTGATTACCGCATGCCTGAACCCAAGAAAGAGGAGCACGGCGTACACACTCGTTTGTGACTTTCTATAATCTACATAAGATCTTTTTAATGATATTTTCATTATTTCATTTCTCACGCTGTATATTAAAGGGTTGACTAAGGGTGTTTAATACAGCATAAATCAGCGCCACTTTATCTACTGCAGAATTATCCTTTGATATTGGGTGAAAGTAGCTAAGAAAACAGTTACATAAAATATAAGACAACAGTGAGATGGGAGGAACAGGTGGAGAAGGCCTTAGATCTCATAGCTTTAGCTGCATCTTCATAATAGTGTTCAGTATAATTTATATGGCAAAACGTGAGGGAAAAATACCTCCACCAAGCAATATTGCAAAGGTAAAAATAGGTAATAAATTAATAAATGTTGTCACTACAAAAGACCAGAACAACTGGGGCAGATCACAGAAAAAGCCTTTGTAAAGGGGTAATCTGCAAAAACTAGCCTAAGTAATAAAAAGTATGTACCAGGATTTATACCACACTAAGCATAAACACACTCCTATACCAGTAGAACACAAGCTTTCAATGCATATCTGTGTGTAGTGAAGAGGGCGACTATTGCAACATATATCGGTCATAGGACATCACTGCCAGTAAGAATATTTCTGACACTGCAAAAACACAAGAAGAAGATTTGAGTTATACAAGCTGTATAGAATATCATGTTTGTGTGTGAAAATCAAAGAGCATCCGTGGTATAGTGACTGAGCAATAGCCCCTATCCAGACATGCCAGGGTTCCAAGGAAGAAGTACATGGGGGTTTTGGAGATGGGAATCTGTACAGATCAAAGGACAATGAGAAGATTCCCAGTTAGAGTCATCAGATAGACCAACAGAAACACCAGAACAAGAAGCTGGGACTTGGAAGATCAGATAATCCAGAGAGAACCAGTATGTTCAATGTGGTTTTGGTTTTCCATCTTACCTTTTATATTATTCACTTTGAAAAAACATTAAGGACAATTGTTTATGAAAACAAGAATCTCACTATAAGAGCGAAATTTAAAACAAAACTTTTTTTGCAGAAGTTTAAAAAACACTGTTCTGTTGATTTAGCATATTAAGGAAATCAAGATAAAACAGACCACACTAAGAGTTCCATACCCTGACAGTAATACAGCCTACACAAGTCAACTTATTGTAACTATAGACACCCCATTACATTCTAACATTGTCTGGAACTTTACTTGTATTTATCACAAAAGGAAGGCTCCAGGCTGGGGAACATTGGCAATAGATTAGTTAGCCTATCTTAACTTAATTCCATGATTGAACATGTGTATGGTCATCTACCAGTTTTGTACCCCAGGTATCATTCCTGGGTGGTGCATTTTAAATGTATTATTTTTACATTTACTTTTTTGTTGTTGACAGATCTACGTGGGATCACGGACCAGTAGAAAAACCCATAATATAATTTTAGAGTTACACACATATATATTGCAGAGTTTTTTGAGAAACATATGACTTGGTATGAGAATGGAAGAGAGGTAGAACATAGAACTGTAAACAAGCTCGACTTATCTTAGGAGAGAGTTTGACAGCTACAACTTTGTTATTTTTAAGTTCTCTTTAGAGCAGCGCTTCTGCAATACACCTGTCAGTAAAATCCTGTTGACAAATATTGATGCTTTAAGTAAGGTAGGTTATATCTTAGGCCTCCTACCTGGATTCCTTGTACTATGACACACTATAATCCGTTCTCCAGACCATTAGTGATGTATTAAGGTTTCAAGTAGCTTTGTGAAAATGCCATAAATAGTAGGCATAGGAGCGCTATACTGGCCCATGTGGTTTTCTTAAGAAAAAAAAGTGCCCTTGATGATTAATGCTCCTTTTTAGATGAAAGAATTGGCTATTTAAGTTGCACTTAGACTGGTTTTCGTCCCACACCTTTTATTTCTCCCAAGTTGTTTTTTCCTTATCACATGTACATACAAAGGAACAAGTCGAGCAAAGTAACTCAAACCACAAGTTCTCAGGCTCAAATTTAAGGACTGACCACTCTGCCCATAGAGAAGATTAGGAGGTAGGAACACTCGCTTCTTTCTCCCAGAACATTTAACTGTCCAGGTATATTTTTTGGGAATTGCCATTGGCCACTATATTCTCCTATATATAGTGATTTAGACTTTACATTATGGAAACCAAGTATATTTTTAAAGCTCCCAGCTGTTACTTGGTAACTGTGAAGGTGGTTGGCTGATAGGGACCCATGAAAATCAAGGCTGTAATAAAATGATATTAATAAAACAAATTTTATATCCAGTAATAATTAAGTAGTACAGTGTTTTATAATAATATAAAATATATTAATTAACAATAAATAGTTTGAGAGACATTTTATTTTTCTCAATTAAAACATAAATAAGTGTGTATACAATAATATTTAAACATCATTTTTCAAATTTGTGTCACGTTCAAACTTAAAGAGTTTGTTTTAAAACATTGTACAGGTAATAAAAAAACAGGTACTAAGAAGCCTTAAATGGCATGTCCACCCCCAAAAACTAAACCCCCCTAGTCCCCCTACTAGTCTGCCTGTACCCCCCCCACAGTCCCCAAAACTGCCCACAGAGTAGCAGAGTCCATATAGGACTCTGCCTCCTGTCTCCCCTCTGGGAGAAGTTGTGCATGCGCAGTTCAACCCTTCTCCCACCCCTCCCTCTCCCTCCTGTTTTGCAAGCCCTCCCGCTAACCTAAAACCCCCTTTTTGCCACTAATAGTTTCCTTCCCCAGCCCAACCGCTATAAATAATTTCAAGAAAGTCCACGATCTCTACTTACCTCAACTCTCTCTCCCCAGCATTCTGAGCAGCCGGCACCGCCTCTCCGTGATGTCTGCCTCTCATCCAATTCACGGCGCGGCTGCCGTCCAGCCCCCCTGCTTGCAGTTCCATGCAAGCAGAGGGCGGGACCACTTTAGCAGGGAGAGTGATTCAGGAAGTAATGATCGGGGACTTTTTTGCTGGTTGGGACTGGGGGAAGAATACTATTAAACCCAAAAGTTTTCTACAGGGGTGGACATGCCCTTTAAGAATCTAACATTGAATCCACACCATTATAGTCAAATATTTCTAGTACCTGTCTATAGAGTACATATCATTATATCATTATCGTGTAAAACTACTATGTACTTGTGTACTATCGGTACCTGAAAGGGAAAGATAATAAAGACATGTACGCTCATATAGACCCTATAAAAAAAAGAATTGAAAAAATTAAAATGCAGAAGAAGAGATTATCTAATATCAGAAAGCTACACACATTATACAAAGATATAAACAGTGTATATTGTGCCCTACCAATAATTTTGAATGGATAAAATATATCCAGTATAAGAACGCCCCCCATAAAGACTCTGCTGGGTTTATTATCATTAACGTGAGCTTTAAAACAAACGCATGTTATGCTGTATGAAAGTAGACATGTACCTTCTTATAATCGCTCTTTATAATAGTGTTTACTACTCTGCTGCCAAGTCTGTTGGAACTGTAGTCCCCTTACCACTGTAATCCTGGCCCTATATTTTATTCTTGCCTGGATATACATTTTGTATTTCCTCTGAATTTCTTGATATTTTAATGTTGTAAAAACATATACAGGGAGATTCCATAAAAGTCTTTATCGTTAAAATGGAGGGAATTTTACCCCAACCAATCAGATGTTAGCTTTCAATTTTAAATAAGATCTAATTGGTTGAGGCAAATCAGCACCATTTTAACAATAAACTTTTATTGTAATCTCCTAATAATATTTACAACAAATTGTATAAAACAGAATATAAAGGTCATCTGAATTGTCAGTTGGTATAAAAAGTAAATAAAAACCCCATATGTAACCATAAAATATCAGAATTTTTGAAAACGGCTTCTATACCCAAATGCAAAATCTTAGGATGTGTTTAAATAGTATAAGAAATGATCTTGAAGCTAAATCTTCAAATGAGAATTTGTACATCTCTGTAATGTAGAAACCACCTCAAATCATATCCCTATTTTCCAAATCTGTTCTTTTTGTTTATGAACAACAATGAAGGAATTTTCATTCTTCTGGGAAACTCTAACAATCCTTGTCCAATGGTCCATATCTTACCTGTAATATCCAGATATCATCTATGCATACAAGGAAACCTCAGCCATAATACTCTTCCACCAAACTCTACTGAGATTAATTCAATCTAACAATATCCAGGTCTCCCACAATGGGCCCTGTAACCTACTGAGATTACTCAAACCCTCCTGTGTGATTCTCTGTTGTCTTTATCCAACTTTAACATGCACTGGTTCTGTCTTTCATTATCCTGTACTTATTATAAATTTGGCTTGAAAGCCAAATTCTGTTCTTTCTATATTTCTTCTTCTTTTTCTTCGTTTTCCGTTTATTCTTTCCGCTTTTTTGGACCGTATCTCCTCCCACAGTTTTGAACTAGAGTCATGACGGTACAGACGTGCGGGGCATATAGGAGAAGTGTGCTGTCTTCTAGCTAAGGAATCCGAGGAAGCATTACGACTAGGGATGGCATAGAACTCAAACTCGAACCCGAGTTCGAGCCGAACTTTCGAGTTCCGGACGGACCCCGACTTTTCGAACTATCTCTGGACTTTCGATCTTTCCAGACTTTTCGATGATTTTACGAATGTTCGAAACCGTTCGCATATCAAATCCTCGAGTAAGTGGTCCATTGAAACCTATATCGCAGCATCATCCGACAAGTAAAATGTACATGGATCTAGGCGCAAACGCAAATCCGTGAGTAAAGTCTCCATTCAGCCAATAGACGCAGATCATCAAGTCGCGATGTAAAATGTCCCTGTTACCCTCGGACATTGAACACGCGAAAGAGCGGGCCGTGACGGTAAAAATCGTTTTACGAAAGTCCTGGATATTGAACATGCTCCTCAGACCATTTCCCAGGTCACACAACCATTTACATTAAGTGACCATTATATTTTGGTTGGATTTGACTCGACTTTTCAAACTATTTGCCTCTACATAGACTTTAATGGGTCCGTTTTTGAACTTTCGAACTTTCCCAATGTTTCGAAAGTTCGAAAACGGCCGAACTTTCACCTAGTTTCGACCATCTCTAGAATTACGGAAATGAAAAAAGTATCTGGGAATTTCGGGACCTTTTTTCCCCCCCATAGACTATAATGGTACAACATCCAAATGTTGAATGTTCAAAAACCGTTTTGTTTCATGGTCATAATTACAAACGGTGATCCCCCAACCCCCCACTATCAGACACAAGGTGCAACCCCCTACTGATCCTTACTGTGAGCTAACCTAAAATAAAGAAAAACTATAGTTTCCTCATAAAAGATAGTTTTATTCTTGTAACCACATAAAATCTACCCCTCAACTAGTGCCAGGTACACATACCTCTGAATCTACTTATGCCATTACTGTGTCAGCCATACCTTAACAGGGTACTAAGTCAAAATAATTTTTATCATAACCATGTTTTTTTAACCCCCCACGGTCACGGTACACACCCTACTGACCTACCCCTTCATTACTGTTCAAGCCATACTTACAAGGTAACTAAGATCAAAAAAAACAAATTTTGACCAACCCAAAAAGTTTGTTTTGTTTAACTTCCACCACCTGATGCAGGCACTACACCAACGAGGTACCCATTTATTATTCCACTGCACGTCGCAATCAATTTTAAAGGGTAAGTTGTAAAAAAAAATACATTTTGACCATCATCTCAAAAAGTTAGCTTTATCCCCCAACCGACACGAGTACAACCAACACCCAACTGACCTACACATTAGTTTCATCATGTGACAAGCCATATCAAGAGGTAAAGTAAAACACAAAATCCTCATCATTGGCATTATGAGTTTTACAATCTTGCCCAGCAACCAAACCCACATGTCCCCTTTCAAAATGCGGCCTTTCAAGACAACATTCATAGTTTATACTTAAACTTTACATTTCTAGTTACATATTGTAAACTGTAAATGTAAGATGATAAAAGGCACATTGTTTTTATCACAGGGTAGACAGAACGCCTAATTATTTATTGCATTTAAAGGAGGACGTCTCCACTCAAGCACTTCCCCCCAGATTCATACCCATAACTATTGATTAAGAATGAACAGCAGATTAAACACAAAGAGTATTATCTGGGGCAGTTCCCAGGTGCCGCTTTGCTCTTTTTCTACTTTTTTTCACCATGGTTTACCGTAATAAAGAAAGGAATTGTGGCAGCAGCGCTGGTGTCACGAAGCAACTACACAGCCAACTTTATTAATCAACTTGTGGCACTTTAAGCATGACCTTTAAATTAATGGGTTATCTCTGGTGTTAAAGTCACACACAGGTTATTATATTACAATTCTAGGAAGCCACAAAAATGTCACTTTGCAGGTTTGGTAAATTGCCCATTGTAGTATCTTAAAGTGGATACTAACCCATTACCAAGGGTGACACTTTAAGAAGAATGATAGCAATCTGCGTGGGTTTCATGATGTCGCAGCGCCTGCAGGAATTTCGTAATGGCATTTCTGCATTTGCTATGGTCACCTTCTTATGCCATAAATGGTATCTACAGTCCTGCAGAGAATTGAACCCTGGATTGATTTACCTAAGCTGCAAGTGTGATTTGAACTAGCTCGAGCAGAATCACCTACAACTCCATTAATCTCCCTCACCAATATATGTTTTTAATTTATTTGAATTCCTAATAAAAATATACAGCAAACAATTTTAACAATGCCTAAAATGAATGCCGTTCTCTGTCTTCTCCCCTAGCTTAGTGAGCCAGTGGCCTTTAGACATGCGCAATGTAATTCATCACCCGTGGATGATAGGTTTTTTCACCAGCTTGTTGTATTTTTCCAGTGCTCAAAGGGGATTAAAACGAGTGATGGGGAAGTGATTTTCTGTAGTTAAAGATTCTTTTGATTTCAGACAGTTTATCTCTTTGGTTAGGATATATAGAAAGATTAGTTGGAAAAAGTGTAACCTGCTGTTTCTTGACTTTTTTAACAGGATATCTAAGGTGATTTCTTTCCCCATTAAATCAAATTGTATAAAAGGATATTAGTGTAGTAAAATTTTTGACCGTTCTCCAGCCCAATAATAGCTTGTCTTGCCTTGCTGCCTCTCCTGTGTGTTGCTAATCACCTACTGGATACATAGGAGGACTGTCAAGATTGGATTTCTGTCAGGCTGAAGAGCTAGTCTGAAGAACTATCAAGAATTGCTTTTTTTTTATTACTCCAACTAACATTTTATGATTAAGATTACATTAATACTTGAATCTCTTTGAAACTCGGGAAGAACTTAGTTTTTTAGGGTGAATTTCGGCAATACATATTAAAAAAATATATTAATTTACTTTGAGAACTGCTCCCTAAAATGTATTGGGTTTGTGTTGTGTTTTGTGCCATTTCCATTTGGAAGATAATACTTTTTTTTTTTTAGCAAGATAAAAGGTCATCCAGCAACCCAACATCGAATGTATTTACAAAGCTGAGGGCATGTCCAGTAAGGAGTCCAGTTCCACCCCAAAAACCAAATGTAACTTCTATCTGACTGCCCATCTTGGCATGTTTTAAAACCTACCTACGCTCAGCTCTTTAATGGTTCTCTTGCAATGTCTGTTAAAGTCTAGAAATTAAAGAGTAGGAGCCCATTTTCTATGTAATTGTGTTTCTGCCTGTAAACTGTTCCTCATCAAGGTTTCTTATGAGGGCAAGCATCTCAGTAATCATCCTAGAGCGCATGCCTGGAAAAGGGAATTTCCCACATACCATTCACTTGATTTTGCTGAACTTCTAGTTATACAAATCGCACACAGCAGAGGTAGTTCGGATTGGAATATCTAAAGAATACAATTTTTTCCATATATGATGTCCTTTGATACGCTGTAAAAACTTGTGCAGAAAGTGCTTTCAATAACTTTGATTTTTGTTGTCCACATTTGAAAGGTCTTTTTACATTGTCCTTTCCTGCTCAACGGGAATGGTGGCAACTAAAGTAGTTACATATGATAAATAACATGAGTAACCTTTCGTCCACCATTCTTTTCTCTATATGATGGTGTACAATTTGTTTTGTCCCTGGCTATGTGGTTGCACTGGGGCAATAAGGAAACAAACATTGCCTTTTGTTAGGCATATTTTTTTATTTGATAATACTAGTATCTGTAAGTGGATATATGTTTAGTTTATCAATCATCGTCATTATTTGGGGATGCTTATGTAGAAGTAGTAGAGGGCCTGCATTCATTTCCAACTGGTTGTATTTACACTGCATGTTTTTCATATACAACCCCTACCTATACATTCCCTATTGCTCTTTGCTGTTGAGAGTGCTTGTCAGGAATGGTGAAACTAGTAATGGCAACAGAATAGCACTTGGGTTATTACCTAGTTTGCTAAAAGGAAAGTAATTTCAACTCTGGTAATAAACACTTATTTGTCATTCTTATCTGTTCTACAACATTAGTGGCATTTAATCAGACTCCTATACACACCATAGGTATGAAACCCAACACACAAAAAAAATATTCTTTGAGTAGTCTAGAACCAGCCATCTACTTGCAAGTCTCCTAACCTAAATCAAAGGCAAGACCTCTATTGTGACGCTGATTAGAACTGAGCTTCTCTGAAGATCTTCATGCTGTTTTATAGTGTCTCCATAACACACACCCACAAATCTGATTGGTCTAGATACATCTTAATCTGATTGATCTTGATCTTGACCAATCAGATATTGGGGGTGGGTTTAGGAGTCACTACAAATAGTTATGTTCTGGTAAGGAGAGCCTAGTTTCAAGTTTTGTGCAATTTCATCTTAGATGTTATAGCTTTGTTCTGAGCATGTACTGGGATATAAGCTTAATTAGTGATTCTGGCTGGGTAGCTGACATGGGCAGCCTTAGGTCAGCTGCGTCTCAAGTTGTGTCTCAGTATTGGCTCTGTATCTAAGATATCTATAAAATAAAATATTCCAGTAAAAGTTTGGGGTTTGCTGTTCCAATCTAAATATTGAACCATAGTTTACATAGTTATTAATTTGAATAAAGAACGTACCCCTATCAGTCCCACCGATCACCACCCTTTTTTTTTTTTTATACCCTACGCTACAGTTTGATCCAGAGGAAGGCAAAAAAAAACCCATCTAAAAGGGGGAAAATTCCCTCCCTGACTCCAACCGGCAATCGGAAAGTATCCCTGGATCAACCAGATCTATATCATTATACCAGTATTCTCAATATTTTTTTAGTTTTAGAAACTTCTCCATGGCCTTTTTTAAAGCTATTTAATGCACTTGTCGATATACACATCTGCTTGTAAACATTCACAGTTTCACCATTCTCTTTCCTAACCTGAAGATGAATTTCTTTTTCTTCCAACCTTAAACGAGATGTCCACTGTGTCCTCTTATATGAACCTGTTGTTATAAACATGCACCAGAGAGTTTCATTGTATGGGCCAATTAATATATTTGTATAAGTTATCACATGGCCCCACGCAAACGTCGCTCTTCGCTCTAATGTAAACAGCCCTACTTGTCAAATCTGCTGCATATCAAGCCCCTCCATTCCCCTTAGTAATTAAGTTGCCCTTCCTGAACAGCCTCAAATTGCCAAATGGGCCCTTTGTATATGGGTGTCCAACTGCACCGCATAGTTCCCAAAGGAGGCCTTACCAGTCTTGTAAGAGGGAGAATAATATTTTCTCTCTCTGAACCATTCCCCTTTTTATAACAATACAATATCTGCTAGCTCTAGGCCGTGCTACACCGTGGCATGTTTTGCTATAGCTATCTGTTATCTACCGAACCGCCACAATCTTTTTTTCCATTAAGATTGCACTTAACACAGAGTCATTTTGGTGTAGGTGGCACAGAGATATTACATCCCAAATGTCATCACTTACTTATGCAACATGAATTCATTGCCATTCTACTGCCCTTTTGATAACTTATCTGGTCTGCTTGCAGCACTTGCACATCATGGAAAATTTCCAAAGCTCTGCATAGTTTAGTGTCATCAGCAACAGACCGGACCCTTGCTCTCAGCCCCCTTCTAAATCATTTAAAACAGATAAAAGCAAGCGGCCCCCGTTACAGAACCCTGAGGCACTCGCTTAAGAACTTTAGAGCCACCATAGAATGGTGCTCCCATTTACCACCCCTCTCTGTTTGCGGTTCCCAATAACCAGTTCCTCTCCATGAAATGTTTTCTTCAAAGCCAACAGTCCTCAATTTATACATTAGGCGCCTATTTGTGCACATGTATCTTTTGCAAAATCCAAATATCCCCATCCACTGCTGTGCTGTATCTACTTCTTACTACTCACTTCTTCATAAAAACCAATTAAATTTGCCTGCATGATCGTATTTCTCATAAATCCCTGCTGACTCTACTATAAATGATCTCTGGAGACAACGTCAGGATATGAATCCTTAACAAATGTTCCATCACTTTCTCCCTACCAACTAATGTTATGCTTACAGGTCTATAGTTTCCAGCTGTGAACGATACCTTTTTGAATATTGGTAGTACATTGGCTTTTTTTCCGCATCGCACGGCACATCCCCATACAAAGCGAATCTGAAAAGATGAGAAACAGTGAGTCTAGATCGAACTGAACTAGCCTCTTTTAAAATCCGAGGATGCAATACCTTGCTCTTATTGCATTTACTTTGTCTAATTGTTTTTCCGTCCCTATCCTCTGTTATCCAATGTGATACCCTTCATTTCTCCCTGCATATTATTACAATCCCTACTGTAAGGACAAGGATCTCAACATAAAAACCGATGTAAAAAAACGGTTTCTGCAATTAGCGCTTTCGCATCCCTACAACCATCTCCGGCCCCTTTATTTAATGTCCCACTCCTCAGTCCCTCATCTTTTTTACCATTTATTACTTAAAAAAAACATTTGGGGTTGGACTTGCTTTGTTCGGCGAATCCGGATTTCTATTTTAAGCTAGTTTAATTGCTTTCTTGCACTCTTATTACATTTTTGTACTCCCTTTAAGCCTGTTCTGTGGCCTTCGTTGTTTTCAAAATTTTAACGCTTTTTCTTTTTTTCATTTCCCTTTTTACCTGCTCAGTAATCCCTGCAGGGTGGACCTCATTTTTTTAAACTTGTTTACCCTAAACGGTACAGTTTGAAATGTAATAGTTTTAATATCCCTTTTAAAAAGTGGTCCACATCTGCTCAGTATCTTTACCTAGAAAACATTCCCCCAGTCCTATAGTTAGGGAGCGATTTCTTTAACGCAATAAATTAGCTTTCCGTAAAGTAAAAGTTTTTGTTAGCCCAGTGCACTTTTAGTTTTTTTTTTTTGCACCTATGTTAAATGAACACTCTACCATGTCACTATTCCCTAAGCTTCCCATTACCTCATCTCCAAAATGAGCTCAGGGTTAGTAGATATCACCATATCCCAACAACGCATTCGTGTCCGAGTTGAACTTCTACATCTTTGAACAGGAGATCGGAGTAACAGAGGCTATTGATGGTATGGAATATCTGGTTCCACAATTTTATTCCAGAAACAATCTCCGAGTAATAGACAGAGGGATATATTGCAACCAGTCTATAGAGCACATGGCATCAAAGGAAATCGAAACACATGCAGCAGAAGCTGGAGGGCGAATAGTGCAGGTAAAAGCAACCAATCTGTAATAAATGCAGTCTGCTGAACAACGGTTGTGTCTTACTATAGATCAAACGCAGATCGGTCAGCACTTCCATTCAATCAGGGAAATGCTGGGTGCCTCAAAGTTTCAGACCTGTGAGGCCTTCGTTTTCTTGGTTGGGTATATCTATAAATATACCATTGATAAACTGATTCATCTGACATCAACCGCTTACTTGCACACAACAATATCCGATCATGTATGTGATTCTAATGACTATAGAATAGGGAATGTGTTCATTTAACATCCAGAATCCAGGTTGGCACTTGCAAATCAGTGCTCAATTCTGCAAGTTTTACTTTAATAAACAAGAAAGGGCTATTTAACCATTCTCCAAACCCCTTCTGATTGGTGGCATATCTCCATAGACTACAAGCACCCTGCCCCCACTATAGGAGAGTGAAATCAATTGCTCCACCCGCTTTTTTTATAAAGAAAGACACACAAAATGACAATAACTTGAATACCGGTTCCAAAAAAATGAAAGTATATGGCACAGTACACAGGATAGCGATCCCTACACTACAGCAAACATCTTGGGGGTGACATGCCCTTTAAGCTTTTGTTTTGTACGTTGGTTAAGGGCGGGGTCATTGTTTTTATTAAGGCCTTGCATTGACGGCTTGTCTAGGAAAAGTTCCTGTCTTATTGGCAAAGTTTAACAGTCTTGAATACCCATAGCAAGGATAAGGAGGCTTTTTAAAAATATTAAATTGCACGACAATAATTAGTTATTAATAATCTCATCTGTTCCTACTATGTATGAGTCTTTTCCCCCTGCAATATCTGTGGAGATTCTTCTTTCTCGTCTCTTTACTATTCTGTTTTTCACTTTTGTCCAGCCCTTCCCTCTCACCCTGTCCCCAAACATTCTGATAATATTTATCCCCATTGGGCCGGACTTGAAAAATTTCTACTAACTAACCCTGTCTAGGATAAATTCTGTGAATTTGCGCATTGTCTAGGAATTGCCTGTATTATTGGAAAGATCTAGTAGGAGTTGGGGTTAATGCACTTTCCAATGTTTGGGGCTCTACCTTAATTAATATGGTGTTGATAAATGAGAGTTGGTGGTCTGGAACCACAGGAGGCATATAATGGTTCCAGTGTAATATTTCTCAGTAAGAGGTATGGTAACATATTTGGTACTCTCCCAATGAGGGGTCAGTTCTGAACACTTCAAATAGTAAATGATCAAAAGGAATACCCTTTTTTTTGATCTTGAGTGCATCTCTCCAGCACTTCTCAGAGATATTAGAGTTCTTTAATTTGACCGCATTTTAGGGGACGGACCTAGCACTTGTAAGACATTCTTTTGAATGTGTATTTATGGAAGTTTTTTTGCTTTTGATTATCAAATTAGCTCCTTGTTCCCATCATGTCTAACCCTAGTGTTTGTTCCCATCGTTTTGATGGGTTAGAAGGGGTAAGGATGGTTAATATTGAGTATATGCTCTAGATGACCCTTTTTGTTTAAAGGATCCAGAGATTCTCTGACGTATGAAGTACGTGTCTAATCTGGATTAGGTGTAGTACTATAGTGGGGGGGGTTATTTTTTGTATTAATTTTGTTAACTGATCTGGATTCGAGGATTGTGTCTATGACAGCTTAGGTCCTCTTTTTTGAGCTTTAACCCAAGGCTTACAACATTAGGATAATATTGGTAGTAATAATCTTTCATTTGTATAATAGCTTAATTGTAAAATGGTGCAGGGTTATTTCTGCCTGCTTGGTCCCAGAGCCTTATGGTCTATGATCATGCAATGGTTGTAAAGAGCATTTTAGAGTCTTTGCTATGGTTGTGTTATCAACGAGTTACTGTCTGGCAGGGTCACTCTTGGTTTTAGATGCCTAATCCAAACATTTTAATGCGCGCCTGATTATGTTATCTGGCCACATTAAAGTGGGTGGTGACTGTCAGGGGCATGGTGTGGATCATTTTAGGATTTTGGAACTTCCGATCACATCGATTTAACAGTCTTCATACGTCAATAACATATTTAAATTACTAGAAACGATTATTACAACAACCAACATCATTTTATAAACAACTTGTGCCACTACCATTTGCTCCTTCAGTTTTTGTCTCCAAGCAAAATAACTTATTTTATAGCCTGTGCTATATGTTGGTTCAGCTTTTACAATACCAAGGACGGCATCTTTCTGTAGTAATAAACAGATTTTAGAGAAATATTTTTAAGTCTGCCATCAGCTTCAGGTAGACTCTTAGCATCTAACCTAGTCCTAACAAACTCACTAAGCGAAAAAACCCCTTTTTTAAAAAAACCAAATAAAATAATTTTTAAACAATCATCATACCTGTTATGAGGGATAATTATTTTTTGTTAAAATTTTTTTCTTGTATCTGTCAAGGAAATGTTTTGCCCTCTACCACGGCCTGTCTGCCGCCTTTCGTCTTCAGTGCAGGGGGTGCCACCTGAGACAAATGTCCCTTACTCCGCCTCATGGTAGATGTGGCCCTGCTCTGCCTTAAAATTAATATATAATAAGGGTTTCCGTGCATCGGGAACTCCACTAATTCATCGGCCGGGTGCAAACAATCCCATCATACAATTTCCAGATAAACAGGCACTCGGCATTACTTTGTGTACACTGGATGTTTTATTCAAATAATGTTGACAATGTTTCCGCCCCGAAGAAGGGGCCGTCTTCAGACATCTGTGAACGGTCACACATTAGTTTAAAAATCCTGTGATGTCAATCCTTGTCTATGCCTAGACAATATTCGTGTGTGTCATAATGACGTGAGCCAAGGAAATGAGTGGGTGGTGGCTGACACCCCCTTTACCCATTGGCCGTCAAGCACAACCCCACTCATTTCATTGGCCACGTCCATTGTGACACACACGACATATTGTCAGCATCGACACGATTGGACATCAAATGTTTTAAACTATTTTTTATGATTGTTTGCCAGTTACACAGATGTTCTGAAGACGCCCCTTTACGGGCGGAAACATGTCAACCATTATGTTTGAATAAAACTACACGTTGTACTCAAAAGTCCTGCGATTGCCTCCGTTTATCTGGAAATTATATATATATTATATTATAATATATATAATTTATATGTTATGTAATTGAGTGGCTGAGTCTTTTGTGAATGTAAAATTGCGCGGTCCCTCCATTGCACTGCAAACAACCGCACCTGAAAGTATTTTTGAATAAAGGTTTGAGCAGCATATGTTTATCTTGTATATATATTATATATATATATATATATATGCTTCAGACACCACGTAATCTTAATACAATATCAGCCCTAGATTCCATTATTCTGGGGCCATGCGCCTTTTCGATTAACCCCACACAGGGCCCCGATCAAAAAAATGTTCATTATGCGTACTACATTGGTTTGTGATCTTCTATAAATTTTCTACAGCTCTTTTTAATGATATTTTCATTATTTCATTTCTCAGACTGTATATTAAAGGGTTTACTAAGGGTGTTAATACAGCATAAAATACAGACGCCACTTTATCTACTGCAGAATTATCCTTTGATATTGGGTGAAAGTAGCTAAAGAAAACAGTTACATAAAATATAAAGACAACAGTGAGATGGGAGGAACAGGTGGAGAAGGCCTTAGATCTCATAGCTTTAGACTGCATCTTCATAATAGTGTTCAGTATAATTATATATGGGCAAAACGTGAGTGAAAAAATACCTCCACCAAGCAATATTGCAAAGGTAAAAATAGGTAATAAATTAATAAATGTGTCACTACAAGAGACCAGAAGCAACTGGGGCAGATCACAGAAGAAGCTTTGTAAAGGGGTTAATCTGCAAAAACTTAGCCTAAGTAATAAAAGAGTATGTACCAAGGAATTTACCACACTAAGCATAAACACTCCTAATACCAGTAGAACACAAGCTTTCCAATGCATTATCTGATCTGTGGTGTAGTGAGAGGGTGACATATTGCACAATATCGTCATAGGACATCACTGCCAGTAAGAATACTTCTGACCACTGCAAAAACACAAGAAGAAGATTTGAGTTTACAAGCCTGTATAGAATTAGCCATGTTTTGTGTGGTGAAATCAAAGAGCATCCGTGTGTAGGAACTGAGAATAGCCCATATCCAGACATGCCAGGGTTCCAAGGAAGAAGTACATGGGGGTTTTGGAGATGGGAATCTGTACAGATCAGAAGGACAATGAGAAGATTCCATCAGAGTCATCAGATAGACCAACAGAAACACCAGGAACAGAGGAAGTTTGGAGACTTGGAAGATCAGATAATCAGAGAGAACCATATTTCAATGTGGTTTGGTTTTCCATCTTACCTTATATTATTCACTTGAAAAACATTAAGGAACATTGTTTTGAAAACAAGAATCTCACTATAAGAGCGAAATTTTAAAACAAAACTTTTTTTGCAGAAGTTTAAAAAACACTGTGTTCTGTGATTTGAGCATATAAGGAAATCAAAGATAAAACAACCACGACTAGAGTTCCATACACTGACAGTAATACAGACATACACAAGTCAACTTATTGTACCTATGACACCCCATTGACATCTTGAACATTGTCTGGACATTACTTGTATTTTATCACAAAGAAGGCTCCAGGCTGGGGAACATTGGCATAGATTATTAGCCTAATATTAACTTAATTCCATGATTGAACAGTGTATGGTCATCATAACCAGTTTTGTACCCCAGGTATCATTCCTGGGTGGTGATTTGTAAATGTATTATTTATTACATTTATTTTTTTTTGTTGTACAGATCTACGTGGATCACGACGTAGAAAACAACCATAAGTCATAATTATGAAGTTACACAATATATTGCAGTTTTTTTGAGAACATATGACTTGGTATGAGAATGGAAGAGAGGTAGAACTATAGTAACTGTAACACAGCTCGCTTATCTTAGGAGAGAGTTTTGACAGCTACAACGTTGTATTTTTAAGTTCTCTTTAGTAGCAGCTTTCTGCAATACAACCTGTTCAGTAAAATCCTTTGACAAATATGATGCTTTAAGTAAAGTGTAGGTTATATCTAGGCCTCCTAGCCTGGATTCCTTGTACTATGACACACTATAATCCAGTTCCCCAGACCATTAGGATGATAAAGGTTTCAAGATAGCTTTGTGATAAATGCCATTAAATATTGGCATAAGGAGCTCTATACTGGCACGAGTGTTTTCTTAAGAAAAAAAAAGTGCTCCTTGATAGATTAAGCTCCTTTTTAGATGGAAGAAATTGGCTATTTAAGTTGCACTTAGACTGGTTTACTGTCCACACCTGTATTTTCTCCCAAGTTGTTTTCCTTACCACATGTACATACAAGGAACAAGTCGAGCAAGTAACTCAAACCACAAGTTCTCAGCTCAAATTTAAGACTGACCACTCTGCCCATAGAGAAGAACAGAGGTAGGAACACTCGCTTCTTTCTCCCAGAACATTTAACTGTCCAGGTATATTTTTTGGGAATTGCCATTGGCCACTATAATTCTCCTTTAATATAGTGATTTAGACTTTACATTAGGGAAACTCCAAGATTTTTTAAAGCCCCAGCTTGTTACTTGTACTGTGAAGGTGGTTGGCTGATAGGGACCATGAAAATCAAGGCTGTAATAAAATATATAATAAAAATACAAATTTTTATATACAGTAATAATTAAGCGTATAGTTTTTTATAATAATATAAATATTATTTGAAAGAGACATTTTATTTTCTCATTGAAACAATAAATAATTGGTATAATACAATAATATTCAAACATCATTTTTCAATTGTGTCACTTCACAAATTAAAGAGTTTTTTACATTGTACAGGTAATAAATGTGTAAGAAGCCTTAAGGACTGTCCACCCCAAAACTATAATCCCCCCACTAGTCCCCCCTCTAGTCATAAAAATCCTTACCTCAAATCCCACTCCATGGTTCTGTAGCCCCCCAAAGTCCCAACAACTGCCCACAGGAGGTAGCAGAGTCATATAGGACTCTCCTGTCTCCCCTCGGGAGAATTTGTGCAGCGCAGTTCAGCCCTTCTCCCCCCCTCCCTCTCCTCCCGTTTTGCAAGCCCTCCCTCCCCCTAACTTAAAACCCCGCTTGCCACATAATAGTATTCTTCCCCCAGCCCCAACCGCTATAAAGAATTTTCAAGAAACCACGATCTCTACTTCACCTGAACTCCTCCCCTGGCGTTCTGAGCGCCGCGTCCGTGCCATGGCTGCCGTGGACCTGTAGCCGGGGGAGAGTGGGTAGGTAAGTAAAATGATCGGGGGACTTTTTTATGCTGGTTGGGACTGGGGGAGGAATACTATTAACCCCAAAAGTTTTCTACAGGGGTGGACATCCTTTAAGAATCTAACATGAATCCACACCATGATAATCCAAATTTTAGTACCTGTCTATAGAGTACATATCATTATATCATTATAGTGGTAAAACTACTATGTACTTGGTACTATGGTACCTGAAAGGGGAGAAGAATAATAAAGACATGTACGCTCATATACTAAAAAAATTAATAAAATGCACAGAGAGTATCTTAATATATAGAACTAACACATTATATAGAAGATTATAAACGTTATTTGTGCCCTCAATAATTTTGAATGGATAAAATATATACAGTAGACGCCACCATAAAGACTCTGCTGGTGTATTATCATTAACGTGAGCTTTAAAAAAAGCATGTTATGCTGTATGAAAGATAGACATGTACCTTCTTATAAGCTCTTTATAATATGGTTTACTACTCTGCTGCCAAGTCTTGTTTGAACTGTCAGTCCCCTACCCACCTGTAATCCTGGGCCTATATTTATCTTGCCTGTAGATCATTTGTATTTCCTCTGAATTTCTTGATTGTTTATGTTTAAAACATATACAGGGAGATTCCATAAAAAGTTCTTTATCGTTAAAAATGGAGGGAATTTTACCCCAACCAATCAGATGTTAGCTTTCAATGTTAAATAAGATCTAATTGGTTGGGCAAATCAGCACCATTTTTAACAATAAGACTTTTATTGAATCTCCTAATAATATTTCAACACATTGTATTAAAACGAAATAAAAGGTCATCCGAATTAGTCAGGTGGTATAAAGTAAAATAAAAACCCCATATGTAACCATAAAATATCAGAATTTTTTGAAAACGGCTTCTATACCCAATGCAAAATCTTAGGATGTGTTAAATAGTAAAGAATGATCTTGAAGCTAAATCTTCAAATGAGAATTTGTACATCTCTGTAATGTAGAAACCACCTCAAATCAGATCCAACTCTTTTCAAATCTTTCTTTGTTTTGATGAACACATGAAGGAATTTTCATTCCTCCTGGGAAACTTACAATCCTTGTCCAATGGTCCATATCTTACCTGTAAATCCAGATATCATCTATGATCATAAGGAAACCTCAGCCATAATACTCTTCCTACCAAACCTACTGAAGATTAATTACAATATAACAATATCCCAGGTCTCCCACAATGGGCCTGTAACCTACTGAATTATCAAACTCTCCTGTGTGTTCTCATGTGATCTGTTGTCTCTTATCCCCTTTAACATGCACTGGTTCTGTCTTTCAATCCTGTACTGTATTATTAATTTGCTTGAAAAGCCAAATCCCTGTTCTTTCTATTTCTTCTTCTTTCGTTTTCTTAGTTCTCCGCTTTTTTTGGACCGTATCCTCCTCCCACAGTTTTTGACTAGAGCATGACGGTACAGACGTGCGGGGCATATAGGAGAAGTGTGCTGTCTTCTAGCTAAGGAATCTCGAGGAAGCATTACGGGTACTGATTGGGATTTCGCATGAATAAATCAACAATCCCAGTCGAATTGATGGACACTTTTCGAACAGTTTCGTTTCCATGGACTCGATAAATTACACAAGTGATACCCCGAAACCCCCCACACTACACAGGTATCACTCATCCTCTGACTAACTTATCCATTATTACTAAACTAAATCAAAACTGAATAGATATCCTCAATAAAAGGGATACCCTTAACTAAGCCGGTACCACAACCTCTGACTACTCTATACATTACTGGCAGCCATACTTAAGAGTAACTAAGTTAAAAAATTTAATTTTATCAATATCAAAAGTTGTTTTTTCCCACTGGAAGGTACATACCCTATTGACATACCCTTCCATTTCATGGTCAGCCATGTTACATAAGTACTATATTGGTAAAACTCACAATTTTGACTAATCATAACTTTTGGTTTTTTTTTAAACCCCTAACTTGACACAGGTTCACACCCTACTGAGCTACTTATCATTACTGTGGTTAGCCATACTTAAGGGTAATAAAGTTCCAAAAATATTTTTTGATCAAATCAAAAAACGTTTGTTTTTTTAACACCCCCTGGGGCACAGGCTACGCAACACACACCTACTGACCTACCCTATACATTCATTCTGTTGCCAGCCATACTTAAAGGGTAACTAAGATCAAAAAACTAATTTTTTGACCAACCATCAAAAAAGTTTGTTTTTTTTACTTCCACCTGATCAGGTTCCACACCAACTGAGTACCCATTTATTCACACGGCAATCATATTTAAAGGGTAAGTATGTAAAAAAAAATACATTTTGACCAATCATCAAAAAAGTTAGTCTTTTATCCCCCAACCGACACAAGTACACACACACCAACTGACCTACCTTAGTTTCATGTGACAGCCATAATTTAAAGTGTATAAAAAACACAAATCCTCATCATTGGCATTATTGAGTTTTAAAATCTGCAGGCACAAAACACACACATCCCCTTCTCAAAATGCGGCCTTTCAAGACAATTCAAAGTTTATAACTTAAACTTTACATTTCTAGTTACATATTGTAAAACTGTAAATTGTAAGATGATAAAAAGTCACATTGTTTTTATACAGGGTACAGAACTCTAATATTATTACATTTTAAAGGAGGACTCCACACAAAGCACTTTCCCCCAGATTCACATCCCATAAACTGATTGATTAAAATGAAAGAGATTACACAAGAGTATTAATTGGGCCAGTTCCCAGAGTGCAGCTGTGCTCTTTTTCTTACTTTTTTTCACCAGTGGTTTACCGTAATAAAGAAAGGAATTGTGGCAGCAGCGCTGGTGTCAACGAAGGCACTACACCAGCCAACTTTATTATCACTTGTGGCACTTTAAGCATGACTTTAAATTATGGGTATCTCTGGTATTTAAAGTCACACACAGGTTATTATATTACAATTTCTAGGAGCCACATAAAATGTCACTTGCAGTTTGGGTAAATTGCCCATTTTTCCAAGGAAGAAGTACATGGGGGTTTGGAGATGGGAATCTGTACAGATCAGAAGGACAATGAGAAGATTCCCAGTTAG
The DNA here is from genome assembly GCA_019447015.1 of Hymenochirus boettgeri. Taxonomy (NCBI): domain Eukaryota; kingdom Metazoa; phylum Chordata; class Amphibia; order Anura; family Pipidae; genus Hymenochirus; species Hymenochirus boettgeri. The sequence continues at coordinate 1,106,458 of CM033477.1, read as the reverse complement.
AGTCATCAGATAGACCAACAGAAACACCAGGAACAGAGGAAGCTGGAGACTTGGAAGATCAGATAATCCAGAGAGAACCAGTATGTTCAATGTGGTTTGGTTTTCCATCTTACCTTTTATATTATTCACTTGAAAAAACATTAAGGAACATTGTTTAGAAAACTAGAATCTCACTATAAGAGGCGAAATTTAAACAAAACTTTTTTGGCAGAACTTGAAAAAACATTTCTGTTGATTGGAGCATAGAAGTAAATCAAAGATAAACGACCACGACTAAGAGTTACATACCTGACAGTAATAAGCCCATACACAATCTCCTTATTGTAACTAAGACACCCCATTGACATTCTAACCTTGTTCTGGGACATTACTTGTATTTTATCACAAAAGAAGGTCCATGCTGGGGAACATTGGCAATAGTTAGTTAGCCTAATATTAACTAATCCATGATTGAACGTGTTATTGGTCATCATAACCAGTTTTTGTACCCCGGTATCATTCCTGGGTGGTTATTGTAAATTATTATGTTATTTACATTTACTTTTTTTGTTTTAACAAGATCTACTTGTATCACCGACGTAGAAACAACCATAAGTCATACTTATAGAACTACACAATATATTGCAGTGTTTTTTTTTGAGACATATGACTGGTATGAGAATGTGAAGAGGTGAACTATAGTCAACGTAAACAAGCTCGCTTATCTTAGGAGAGAAGTTTGACAGCTACAACCGTTGTTATTTTAAGAGTTCTCTTTAGTACCAGCTTTCTGCAATACACCTGTTCATAAATCCTTTGACAAATTGACCACGTTAATTTAAGAAAGTGTAGTTATTATCTAGGCCGCCCTAAGGCCTGGATTCCTGTGGTAACTGTATGACACACTATAGAATCCGGTTCTCCAATTCTCCAGACCAGTGAGATGGAGAAAGGTGTGCAAAGGAGCGTTGTGATAAATGCCATAAATATTAGGCAGAAAGAGCTCGATAACTGCACAGTGTGGTCTTAAGAAAAAAAAAGTGCTCCTTGATAGATGAATGCTCCTTTTTAATTAAAGAAAGGGCTATTTAAGTTGCCTTAGACTGGTTTTACGGCCCACACCTGTTATTTCTCCCAAGTTGTTTTTCCGTATCAATGTACAATACAAAGAACAAGTCGAGCGAAGTAACTCAAAACCACAAGTTCTCAGGCTCAAATTTGAGGACTGACCACTCTGCCCATAGAGAAGGACAGGAGGTAGAACCTCGCTTCTTTCTCTCCCTAACTTTAACTGTCCGCAGATATTTTTTGGGATTGCCATTGGCCACTATAATTCTCCTTAATATAGGAGTTTAAGACTTACATTATGGAAACTCAAGTATAATTTTTAAGGCTCAGCTTGTTAACTTTGGGTAACTGTGAAGGTGTTGGCTGATAGGGACCATGAGAATCAAGGCTGTAATAAATATTAAATAAAAGTATACAAATATTTAATATACAGTAAATAAATTAAGGAGTATAGTTTTTATAAATACAAGACATAATTATTTGAGAGACATTTTAATTTTCTCAGTTGAAACAATAAAATATTGTGTATAATACAATAATATTTCAAAACATATCATTTTTCGTTGTTTCACTTCACAAAATTAAAGATTTTTATTACATTGTCATGTGTTAAATGTAGTAAAGCATAAAAGACTTGTCCCCCCCAAACTAAATTCCCCCACATTCCCCCCACTACTATATGTGGCCCCACTCTGTAGTGCATAACAATCCTTACCTCACATCCCAGCTCCAAATGTTCTCCTGTATCCCCCCCAAAGTTCCCACAACTGCCCCCAGCAGAGAGGGATAGCAGACGTCCCTATAGGACTCTGCCTCCTGTCTCCCCTCCGGAATTTGTGCATGCGCAGTTCCCAGCCCTTCTCGCCTCTCCCTTCCCTCTCCCTCCCGTTTTGCAAGCCCTCACCCCTAACTTAAACCCCTTTGCCACAATAATAGTATCCTACTTCCTCCGTCCCCCCAGCCCCAACCGCTATAGAAAGAATTTCAAGCAACCCCAACGATCTCTACTTACCTGACTCTCTCCTGGCTTCTTTCTGAGCAGCGCGTCCGTGCCGGCCTGCCCGTGGACCTGTAGCGGGGGAGAGTGGTTAGGTAATTAATGATCGGGGCCTTTTTTAGTTTTAATGCTGGTTTTGACTGATGTGGGTGAAGACAATAATTACATTAATAGCGAGCAATTTTAAAAAAAGGAACCCCCAAAGTTTTCTTAAGGTGTTGACAAAATAAAAAAACCACATAAAAGGAATATAGAAAAGAAGCTAACATTTCACATGCCACCTACCCCCAGTGTGAACGGTAAACGATTGACCGACAGTGAAAATCCTTTTTATTAACAGTTACCGAGAAAGTGAAGAGAAGGTGAAGGGAATGAGATTAGTTCCGTTATGAGGTAGTATATCCATGTTGCATAGGGGAGTAGGAGTAGGGTTCCATGTGGACACTCGGTGGTTAACAAACAACTACTAGCTTTAACTTTTGGTACTGAGATTGCTTACTGTCGTTGAGTTTGAGATTATGGCGGGATAAGAGATAATAAAGACATATACGCTCATATAGACGCATATAAAAATTTTAAAATGCAGCAGAGAGATTATCTTAATATTAAAACTAACACATTATAAAGAAGATTTATTAAACAGTTGTATTTTTGTGGCCCTACAATAATTTTTGAATGGATCAATATAATCGTAGACGCCCACTAAAGACTCTGCTTGGTTTATAGCATTAATGTGAGCTTTAAAAAAAAAAGCATGTTATGCGTATGAAAGAGAGACATGTACCTTCTTATAACGCTCTTATAATAGTGTGGTTACTACCGCTGCCAATCTGTTTGGAAACTGTCGTCCCCTACCACCTGTAACCCTGGGCCGTATTCTTGCCTGTAATCATTTGTATTTCCCTGCTGAATTTCTTGATTGTTTATGTTTAAAACATATACAGGGGATTCCATAAAAGTTCTTATCGTTAAAATGGAGGGAATTTAAACCCCAACCAATCAAGAATGTCCTTTCAAATGTTTTAAATAAGATCGAATTGGTTGAGGCAAAATTCAGCACCATTTTTAAGCAAATAAGACTTTATTGAATTTCCCTAATAAGATTTACAACAATTGTAATTAAACAGAAACTAAAAGGTCATCTGAATTCGTCATGTTGGTATAAAAAGTACATAAAAACCCTCATATGTACCATAAAATATCAGTAATTTTTTGAAAAAGCGGTTCTCTAAAGGCTCCCCCCAAATGCAAAACTCTTAGGATGTGTTAAATAGAATAAGAAAATGACTTGAACTGTTCTCACAATCTTCACGATGGACGAATTTTGTAAATCTCTGTATGTAGAAACCACCTCACTCAGAAGTCCACTATTTTCAAATCTTTCTTTCTTTATGAACACATGAAAGGAATTTTTCATTCCTCCTGGGAAACTACAAATCCTTGTCCAATGGGTCCATATCTTCCTGGTAACATCCAATAATCATCATATGATCAGAGAGGACCTCAGCCATATACCTTCCTACCAAACCTACTGAGGTTTATTACAAATATAACAATATCCCGGTCGTCCCAAATGGGCCTGTAAACCTACGGATATTATCCAACTCTCCGTTGTTGGGAGTTCTCATAGTGATCTGTGTTGCGTCATTATCCCCTTTAACATGACACTGGTATCTGAAACACTGGTTCTGTCTTATCATCCTTACTGTATTAGTAATGTGGCTTAAGAATCGCAACTTCCGGTACTTGGGGAAGGGGGTTCTGTCTCTTTCTGGGTCCGTTTCTATGTCGTCGTTTTATTTCGCTGGCCGTTTTGGGGACAGTATCCCCTCCTTCCCACATTTATTTTTTTTGTAGCTAGAGACCTGACGGTACGACGTGCGGCGGCATATAGGAGGAATGTGCCTCTCTTCCTAGCGTACGTGATCTGAGGAAGAGTTCTACTGCGTTATCGGTGAATTTCGGACTTTTTCCCATAGAATAATGGACAACACATCCTCAAAAATGGTGGATACATTTCAAAGCAGTTTGTTTCAGCCTCATGTCATAACTACAAACAGTGATGAACCCCCAACCCCCCACACAGACCAAGGTACACTCACCTACTGATCGAGCTTATCCATTTGTGACTAAACAAAATCCAACTAATTTTAATTTACTCCATCAATAAAAGAGGATACCCCTTAACTAGAGCCAGTCCAAACACCCCTACTGATACTAACTACCTATACATTACTGTTGGCATCAATACTTAAAAGAGTAACTAAAGTTTAAACAAATTTCTTTGGATCAAGAATCAAAAAAGTTGTGTTTTTTACCCCCCAGAATGGCACAGGGTACATACCCTATTGACATACCCTTCCTTTTCATGCAGCCATGTTTAAAGTGTAACTATAGAAAAACCAACATTTTGACTATCTTAACAAAGTTTTGTTGTTTTAAACCCTAACTGGAAACATCAGGTACCACACCTACTGATCTACTTATCCATTACTGTGGTAGCCATACTTAAAGGGTAACTAAAGTCAAAAATATTTTTTGAATCAATAATCAAAAAGTTGTTTTTTTAACCCCCATGGGGCCAGGTACACACCCCTAACTGACCTAACCCTTCATTACTGTTGCAGCCTACTTAAAGGGTAACTAATATCAAAAAAACTAATTTTGACCAACCATCAAAAAAGTTTGTTTTTAACTTCCAACCTGACACACATGTTCTAACGACCAACCAACGGAGGTACCCATTTATTTCACACGTGCAATCATATTTAAAGGGTAAGTATAGTAAAAAAATCCATTTTTGACCATCATTCATCACAAAGTTAAGTCTTTTATCCCCCAATCCTGACACAAGTAACACCACATCCAACTGACTACCTTTAGTTCATTTGACAGCCATATTTAAAGTTTGTCAGTAAAAAACACAAATCCTCTCATTGGCATTATTGAGTTTTTTAAAATCTGCAGCACATCAACACACAATTCCCTTCCAAAATGCGGCCTTCAAGACAAATTCAAAGTTTATAATTAAACTTTACCTTTCTCGTTACATATTGTAAAACTGTAAATTTGTAAGGATGATAAAAAGTCACATTTGTTTTTATACGGGTACGAATCCTATATTATTACATTTTAAAGGAGGACTCCACACAAAGCACTTTCCCCCAATTCACAGCCCATAACTGTTGATTACAAATGACGACGATTAAACAAAAGTATTAAATGGGGCAGGTCCGAGGGGCCGCTGTGCTCTTTTTTTCTTACATTTTGTTTCACCAGTTGTTTTACCGTAACTTAAATAAAGGTAATCGTGGCAGCAGCGCTGGTGTCCCCGAAGGCAACTACTACACAGCCACAAAACTTTATTACACTTGTGGCAACTTTAAGCATGACTTTTAAATGATGGCTATCTACTGGTTTGAAAGTCCCACACAGGTTATATATTTAAATTTCTAGGAGCCATAAAATGGCGCTTGCAGGTTTTGGGTAAATTGCCCCATCTTGTAGTCCTAAAGTGATACTACCCATTTACCAAGGGTGTACATTAAGAATGGAATACAGCATCTGCATGGGTTTCATGATTGCAGCTGCTGCAGGAAATTCAGTATTGCATTTTCTGCCTTTGCTTTTCCACAATTCTTTATGTCAGTAACTGGCAAAGAATGGCAACCTGGATGGATTTACCTAGAGCGCAAGTGTGATATTGAAATAGGCTCTAGCAGATCACCTACAACACCTGTAAATCTTCTCCCCTCATAACCAATAATTATGTTTTTTTAATTTTATTTAATTCCTAATAAAATATACAGCAACAATTTTACAATGCTAAAATAATGCGTTACTTTCGTCTCTCCCCTAGCTCCGTGAAGCTCAGTGGAGCTTAGACAGTCTCAATGTAATTACACCCGCCAGTGAGAATATAGGGGTGTTGTCAAACCAGCTGTTTTGTATTTCCAGTGCTAAAGGGGATTAAACTGAGTGGAGTGGGGATGTGATTTCCTTTCTTTCGGTAGTTAAAGATTCTTTTAATTTCAGACAGGTATCTCTTGGGTTAGGAATTATATAGAAATAAGGAGAAATAGTGTACCTGCTGTTTCTTTCTGACATTTTTAAGGATATCTAAAGTGGATTTCTTTTCCCCATTAAATCCTAAATTGGTATAAAAGGCTATTAGTGTAGTACATTTTTGACCGTTCTCCAGCCCAATAATAGCTTGTTCTTCCTTGCTGCCTCTCCTGTGTGTGCATGATCACCTACTGGATACATAGAGGGACTGTCAAGATTGGAGTTCTGTCAGGCTGAAGAGCTGTCTGAAGGAATATGCCAAGAATTCTTTTTTTTTTATTACTCCACTAACAATTTTAATATTAAGATGTACATTATACGCTTGAATCTCTTTAATCAGGGGAAAATTAGTTTTAAGGTAATTTCGGCACAATAGTTAAAAATATATAATTTCGCTTTGAGAAGCTGCCTCCTCCCTAAAATGTTTTGGTTTTGTGGTTGTGTTTTTGTGCCATTTTCCTTTAAGATAATAGCTGTTTTTTTTTTTTTACAAAGATACAAAGGTAAGCCACAACCCAACAACCAGAATGTATATACAAGCTAGGGCAGTGTCAGTAAGGGCATGTCCCAACCCCCAAACCAAAATGTAACCTTCTACTGGCCCCCCTGTGCATGTTTACAAACCCTTACCTTATCTGCGTCAGCTCTTTATGTTTCTTGCAATGTCTGTTGAAGTCTAAAATTAAAGATAGGAGCCATTTCTATGTAATTTGTTTCTTCTGCCTGTCCTGTTTCCTCATCAAGGTTCTATGTAGGGCAAGCATGCTCGTAAATCACTAATAGGCAATCATTGAAAAGGGAATTTCCCATCATGCAATTCCTTATTTGCATGAACATTCGAGTTATCAAATCTGCACACAGCATGAGGCAGTTCGGATTGGATAGCTAAGATAACATTTTTTTCCATCATAATGTCCTTTTATACCTTAACTTGTTCAGAAAAGGTGCTTGTTGCAATAAACTTTGATTTTGTTGCCGCATTTGACAGGTCTTTTTACATATGTCCTTCCTGCTACGGGAAATGGGCAACTAAAGAGTTACTATGATAAATAACATAATCCTCTTTATTGCCCCATTCATTTTCTCGATAATGAGGTATCCAAGTTGGGTTTTGTCCTGGCTATGTGGTGCACTTGGGGCAATAGAAACACATTGCATTTGTTTAGCATATTTTTTTATTTTGATATAAGCTATATTGTAATGGATATTGTTTTAGTATCAGATCATCTCATTAGTTTGGGGGATGCTTATATAATGTAGTATAGGAGCTGCATTCATTACAACCTGGTGTATTTACACTGCATGTTTTCAATATTACATTCCCTCATCTCCCTTTGCTGTTTGGAGATGCTTTAGTGGATGATGAAACTATTATGCAACTATATAGGCACTTGGTTAGTCACTATTTTGCTAAAGGAAAGTAATATTTCAGACTCTGTAATACAAACACTTACTTTCATTTATCTGTTTATAACAACCTTTAGTGCATTTATAGACTCCTATACAACACCATAGGTAATGAACCCCAGGCACTAAAAAAATATCATTTTGGGCAGTCTAGAAACCACCATCTACTTGCATCTCTAACCTAAAAAAAATAAAACCAAAAAGCGAAACCTGCTAGTTTGAACTGCTGATTATAACTGAGCCTTCCTGAGATTTCATCTGTTTTATAGTGTCTCGTACCCCACCCAAATTCTGATTGTTCAGATACTATCTTAAATCTGATTGGAATCTTGGATCTTGGACCAATCAGATATTGGGGTGGGGTTTAGGATTCACTACAATAGATTTAATGTTCTGTAAGTGAGAGCTAGTTTCAGTTTTTGCATTTGCATCTGAAATGGTTATAGCTTTGTTCTGAGCGATGTACTGGGTATAGCTTTGATGAAATTATGGCTGGGGTAGCTTGAATGGGCATCCCTTAGGTCAATGTCTCTCAAGTCAGTTCTCGTTCTTTAAAAGTTTCTCAGATATCTAAAATAAAATATAATTCCCAGTACAAGTTGTGGGTTTTCTTTTCTGTTCCACACTAAATATTGAACATAGTTACATAGTTTATTAAGGTTGAATAAAGACAAACGCCCATCAAGTCCCACCTATTCACCCTTTTTTTTTTTTGTTTTAACCCTACCTAACATTTGATTCCATGAAGGCAAAAAAAAACCCGCTAAAAAAAGGGGGGGAAAAATTCCCCTCGACTCCAAACGCAATCGGACGTATCCCTGGATCAACCAGATCTATATTCATTAATACCAGTAATTCCAATATTTTTTTAGTTTTTAGAAACTTAATCCAGCCTTTTTTAAAGCTATTCAATGAACTTGCATGACCACATCGCTGAAGACGTTCCACGTTCATCCATTCTCTTGTCCTAACTGAGGATTGACATTTCTTTTCTTTCAAACCTTGAAAGGATGTCCACAGGGTCCTCGGATAGACCTGTTAGTAAACAAGGCACCCAGAGAGTTCATTGTAATGTGGGGGCATAATTATATTTGTTAAGGGTTATCATGTCCTCACGCCAACGCGCTTCTCCAATGTAACGCCCTAACTTGCTGTCAAATCTCCTGCATATTCAAGCCCCTCCTTCCCCTTATTAATTAAGTTGCCCTTCTCTGAACAGCCTCAATTCCAAATTGTCCCTTTTGTATATGGGATTCAAAACTTGCACGCACGTATTCCAAATGAGGCCTTATCCAGTGGCCTTGTAAGAGGGAGAACTAATAGTTTTCTCTCTTATCCATTCCCTTTTTATACAAGACAATATCTTTGCTATCTCTGCCGTTGCTACCTGGCATGTTTGCTATAGTAAAGTCTGTTATCTCACCAAACCCCGCAAATCTTTTTCTTCCCATTACAGATCACTTAACACAGACGTTATTATGGTTGGTGGTCACAGAGATTATTACATCCCAAATGCATCACTTACATTATCTCAACATTGAATCTCTCTGCCATTCTACCTGCCCATTTTGATAATCTATCTATGTCGCTTGCGAACACTTGCACATCATTGGAAGTTTCCAAAGCTCTGCATAGTGTATGTCACTCATCAACACACCGAGACTTGCTCTCAAGCCCCCTGTGCTGGAAGTCCATTTATAAACAGATTAAACAGAAGCGCGCCCATAACAGAACCCTGAGGCACGCCGCTTAGACCTTTTTTTAGACACATAGCTGTTAGCGCCATTTACCACCACCTTCTCTGTTTGCGGTCCAATAACCCAGTTCTCTATCCCTTAACAAATGTTTCCTTCAAAGCCAACAGTCCTCAATTTATACATTAGTCGCCTAATGTGGCACACGAAAGCTTTTTGCAAAAATCCAAATATACCACATCCACTCTGTGCCTGTATCTAACTTCGTACTCACTTCTTCATAAAACCAATTAGCAGTTTGTCTGGCATGATCTATTCTAATAATCCATGCTGACTAACTACTAATAAGATCTCTGGAGACAAAGTCAAGGATATGGACCCTTACACAAGATTCATCATTTCCCTAACCACTATATTGTTAGGCTTACAGGCTAATATTCCAGGCTGTGAACGACTACCTTTTTTGAATATTGGTGTAGTAACATTGGCCTTTTTTCCAGCCACAGCGGGACAATCCCCGACCAAAAGCGATCTCGAAAGATAGAAACAGTGGTCTAAGATAGAACTGAACTAAAGCTCTTTAAATCCGAGAGCAATCCTTGCTCCTTTATTATATATAACTTTGTCCTAATTGTTTCCCCGTACCATTCCTACTTGTACCAAGTGAATACCCTTTCATCTTCTTCCTGCATATTATTACAATCCCACGGTAAGGACAAGGATTCTCAACAGTAGAAACCGATGTAAAAAAACTGTTTTACAATTGCCTTTTTGCGGCATCCTCTACAACCTCTCAGCCCCATTATTAATGGTCCCACATTCTCATCCTCATCTTTTTACCATTTATATACTTAAAAAACAATTTGGGGTTGACTTGCTTTGTTACTGCATGCCGTATTCATTTTCTATTTAGTTTAGTAGTTTAATTGCCTTTCTTGCACCTCTTTATTACAGTTGTTTGTACTCTCCTTTAATGCCTGTTCCTGCTGTCCTTCTGTTTTCAAAATTTTAAAAGCCTTTTTCTTTTTTTCCATTTCCATTTTTACCTGAGCATTAATCACCAGCAGGAGTGTGAACTGGTAATATTTAATATCCCTTTAAAAAGTGGTAGCCACATCTGCTCAGTAATCTTTACCTAGATAACATTCCCCCAGTCTATAAGTAGATGAGCGATCCTTTAACAAGCTAAAATACTTTCCTAATTTAAAAGTTTTTGTTAAGCACAGTCACTTTAGTTTTTTTGCAACATGTTAAATGACACTATAATCATGTTCCCTTTTCCCAAGCTTCCCATTACCCTCATCTCAAATGAGCTCAGGTATTAATATCACACAGATCCAACAACGCATTCTGTCTAGAGAACTTCTACCATCTGTTGAACACGGAGATCTGAAGTAACTACGTCTTTTATGTCTTTGGAATTCTGGTTCCCACAATTTTTTTCCAAAACAATCTCCCTAATAGAACACGGGAGATGATTGCAACCAGTTTAGAGAGCAACATGGGTAATCAAGGGATATCGAAACCACATGCCAGCAAAGCTGATGTGCGAAATGCATGTAAAAGCAACCACGTCTGTAATATTGCTTGTACAAATGTTTCTTACTATAGAGGCAACATCAAGCAATATTATATATAATATATCTATATATATATATAGTATATACCATTGATAAACGATCAATCTGACATCAACATGGCTACTTGCACACAACACATATCAGTATCTGTAGTTCGTGATACTATAGAGAGAAGGGAATGGGTTAAATGTAAATCCCAGTCATCCAAGTGGCATCTTGCAAATCATTTGCTCAGATTCTGGCATGGTTTAATTAATCAACGGAGAAAGGGCTATTTTAACCATTATGCAACACCCTCCGATTGGTGTGACATATCTCCATAGACTACAAGCCACACTGCCCACTATAGGAATGAGTGAAATCATTTTCTCCACCCCATAAGAAACACAAAAATGAAATAACTTTATAACGTTTTCAAAAAATAATGAAAGTGTTGGCACAAGATCCACAGATAGCGATCCCCTACACTACATGCAAAACATAGTTTGGGTGGGTGGCATGCCGCTTTAAGCGTTTGGTTTTTACCACTTGGTTAAGGGTCGGGTCCTTGTTTTTCTTTAAGCTTGCATTGAAGGCTTTGTCTAGAAAAAGTCTGTCCTTTGCAAAGTTTAAACAGTCGTGAATACTCCATCAAAGGATAGGAGGCTTTTTAACCAAAACTTAAATTTCATAGATAATAATTAGTTAATTGACTAATCAATCTGTTCCTACTATGTATGAGTCTTTTCCCCCTGCAATATCTGTAGAGATACTTTCTCGTTTCTCTTCTATTCTGTTTTCACTTTTTTTTCCCAGCCCTTCTCCTCTCACCCTGTCCCCCATGAAACATTCTGATAAATGTATCCCATGGGTGTCGCGACCTTGAAAAATGTTCTACTACTACCCTGTCTATGATAAAGCTGTAGATTTGTCCCTTTGTCTAATTTCCTGTATTTATTGGTACGATCTGTAGGGTTGGGGTTTATGCACTTTTCCAATGTTTGGGCTCTACCTGCTTAAATGATGTTTTGATAAATTTGAGAGGGTGGGTGGTAATGGGAACGGACAGGAGGGCATATATGGTTCCAGTGTAATATTTCTCAGTTATAGGTATTGGTAGCATATTTGTGACTCTCCCACATGAGGGGGTCAGTTCTGAACACTTCAAATAGATATAATACAAAGAACCCTGACTTTTGAGTGCATCTCCAGCATTCATCAGAGTATTAGGAGTTACTTTGAATTGTGGATTTAATGGAAGTTTTTTGCTTTTGATTATCAATTTTTAGCTCCATTGTTCATATCATGTCTAACCCTAGTTTTGTTTCCCCATCGTTTTGAGTGGTTTAGAGGGTAATGATGTTAATATTGAGTATTGCTCGAGATGATCCCTTTTTGTTTAGGACCGCAGAGATTCTCTGCAGTAGTAAGTGTCTAATCTGGGGAGGCGTAGTGACTAAGTGGGGGGGGTTTTTTTTGTATTAATTTGTTAAAACTGATTGGAGTTCTAGTGATTGTGTCTATGACATCTTAGGTCCTCTTTATTTGAGCTGTTACCACGGCTACAAACATGATAGGATAATATTGGTAGTAATATCTTTCATTGTATAATAGGCTTAATTGTAAAAATGGTGAAGGGTATATATTCCTGCCTGCTTCTCCCAGATCCTTATGGTCATGATCATTGCATTGGTTAAAGAGCAATTTTAGGTCTTTCTATGGTTGGTGTTATCAGAGAGAGTTACTGTGCTGCGCATGGTCACTTCTTTGGGTTTTTGAATGCCTAAACCAAACATTTGAATGCCGCCCTGATTATTTACTCTGCCATATTAAAGTGGGTGTGACTTTGTGCAGGGGGCATGGTTTTGATCATTTTGATTTTGAACTTCCACACATCAGGTCACATCGTATTAAACAGTTTCTCTCAGACAGTCATTAAACAATAATGTAATTACCAGAAACGATATTACATGTGTTGCCACTACCATATTGCTCCTTTCACAGGTTTTTGCTCCAATCAAATAACTTTTATTTTATAGCCTGTGCTATACATGTTGGTTCAGCTGTTACAATACATAGAATGCCATACTTTCTGTAGTATAAAAGATTTTAGCCAAATATATTTTAAGTCTGCCATCACTTCAAGGTAGACTCTTTAGCAGGCCCTAAGTTAACCTACCTTCTGAACCCTAGCCTAACAACTAACTAAGCTGAACCTAACCAAATAAAATGTTATTTAACAACATCATACCTGTTCTAGGGATAATTATTTTTTTTTTATTTTTTTCTTGATTTGTCATGGAATTTTTTTTCCCTCTACCACTGCCTGTCTGCCGCCTTTCTCTTCTTCTTCAGTGCAGGGGTTCCACCTGAGACAAATGTCTTACTCTGCCTCATGGTAGATGTGGCCCTGCTTCCGCCTGTATAAGTATATATATATAAATATATATATATAGTGCTTCATAGACACACACGTATATAATACAATATCAGCCCTTTGAATTCCATTATTCTGGGGCCTGAGAAGCCATTTTCTATTAACCACACAGGCACCCGCAAGCAAAAAAAATGTTAATTTGCGTACTACAAGGGTTTGTGTATTTCTATAAATCTACATAAGCCTTTGTTAATGATATTTTCATATTTCATTTAGAGTCTTAGACTGTAATATTAAAGGGTTTACTAAAGGTGTTTAATACGGTGTAAAATCAACGCCACTTATCCACTGCAGAATGATCCTTTGCATTTGGGTGAAATAGCTAAAGAAAGATGTCCCTAAAATAAAGACAACAGTCATGGGAGGATACAGTGGAGAAGGCCAGATCTCATGGTCTTAGACAATCTTCCAATAGTGTCAGTATAATTATTATTGGCAAATGGTGAGGGTAAACATACCGCCTCCAAGGAATATAGCAAGGATAAGAATGAGTAATACATTAATGAATGTGTCACTACAAGAGACCAAACAACTGGGGCAGATCACAGAAGAAGCTTTGTAAAATTTTACCTGCAAAAACTTAGCCTAAGTAATAATAGAACATGTACCAAGGAATTTACCACACTAATATAAACCCCCCTAATACCAGGAAACACAAGTTTTCCAATGCATTATCTGTGTGGTAGTGAAGGGGTGACATTGTCAGCACACATATCGGTCATAGGACATCACTGCCAATAAGGATACTTCTGAATTGGCAAACAACAGAAGAAGTATATCTGATTTTTAACAAGCCTGTATAGAAATTATCTTTTTTGATTGTGAAATCAAGGAGATCCGTGGGTAGTGACTGAGAGAAACCCATATCCAGACATGCCAGGGTTCCAAGAAGAAGACCTGGGGTTTGAGATGGGAATTGTACAGATTAGAATGACCATGAAAATTCCCTCCTAAGTCATCAATAGACCAACAGAAACCCAGGCACAGGAAGTTGGAAGATTGAAGATCAGATATGCCAGAGAGGACCATGTATACAGTTCTGTTTTGTTTTTCCATCTTACTTTTATATTATCACATGAAGAAAACATTACTTATTTTTTCAGAAGTTGAAAAACACTGTTCTGTTGAGTGTTGAGATAAGTAAAAGAAATAAAAGATAAAACTGACCATATTGAAAGTTACATAAACTGTTACATACAACGTAATGCAGACCATACGTAGTCAATTTTACCTTTGACATCCCATCGACATTCAAAACAACTGTCTGGGGCTTTACTTTGCATTAAATATTTTAATAATACACAAGGAAGGGACCAGCCTGGGACATGGCAATCAATTCAGTAGGTTAATCTAATATTAAATGTGATTCCATGATTGAACATGTATGGTCATCAATACCAGTTTTTGTACCCCATGGGATCTATCCGAGGTGATGATTTGGTTAAGTAATTAGTATTTATTACACTATAATTTTTAGTTGTACAGATCTACTGGACACGGACGTGAAAACAACCATAAGTCATATTGATATGAAGCTAACCAATATAATTGCAGTTTTTTTGAGAAATATGCTTTGTATGAGATAGAAGAGAGTTAATTAACTATCAACAGTCTGCAGCTACAACTTGTTGTGGCACAAGTTATTTTAAGTTCTCTTTAATAGGCATCTTGCTGCAATACAAGTTTCAGTAAATGTGCAGTAAATCCGTAGACAAATATGATTGGATTTTGATCCTTGTACTCATGACGCACCAGTAGTAATTCCGTTCTCCACATAAAAAGTATAAAGGTTTCAAGGTAGCTATTGTGATAAACCATTAATATAGTCAAAAAGACTCAATACTGCCACTTGTTATTTTCTTTAAAAAAACCTTCTCTTGATAGATTAATGACTCCTTTGTAGATGTAAATAAATAGGGTCTTAACACTTGCACATTGACTGGTTTTTATGTCCCAACTTCCCACACCTGTTATTTCTCCAAGTTGTTTTCCTGATCACTGTACATACAAAGGAACATCGAGCACAGTAATCTCAAACCACAGTCTCAAGCTGAAATTTTAAGGACTGACCCACTCTGCCCATACGAGAAGATTAGGAGGTAGGAACACTCGCTTCTTTCTCCCAGAACATTTAACTGTCCGTCAGGTATATTTTTTGGGAATTGGCCATTGGCCACTATAATTCTCCTTTAATATAGTGATTAGACTTTACATTATGAAAACTCAAGTATATTTTTAAAGCCCCAGCTTGTTAACATTGTAAACTGTGAAGGTGGTTGGCTGATAGGGACCATGAAATCAAGGTCTTTTGAAATGAACCCCGCTCTCAATTGAAACATAAATAATTGTGTATAATACAATAATATTCAAAACATCATTTTCAAGTTGTTTCACTTCACAAATTAAAAAAATTGTATTACATGTACAAGTGGTAAATTACTAAGAGCCTTAAGAATCTAACATTGAATCCACACCAGTGATAAGTCAAATCATGTTTATTAGATATACTGAGTCTATAGAGTACTTATCATTATATCATTATGTGGTAAAAACCTGGATGGTGAGAAGATAATAAAAGACATGTTCGCTTCATATAGACGCATATAAAAAAAGGAAGAGTTAAAATGAAGCAGGAGAGATCACTTAAAATATAAAGAGGATTGTAAATAAACACTGGAATCCGGATCCAACACAGAACCCTTGGTTCCAAAATCCAAATGTTTGTCCGGAACCTGGGCATATTGTCGGATTTCGGGACTTCGGGAAAATCCTGAGATCTGAAAACAGGCCGTACTTCAGACTTCGGAGCCACATTTCGATAATTAATGGAATTTCCAGGCTATTTTCGATAATCCTCGAAAATAGTCTCAATGTTCGATAATTCTCTAAAATATGATTCAGTTTTAGACAACTGGACTTGAAGTTTAGGTTCTTGAAGACGTTTCGCTAGTCATCTGACTGGCTTTCTCAATTCAGAATGACTGTTAAAAGAATCTTTTGGCAATTATGTACCCTGGAAAATCCCAATTACATATCACAGCCAGGTTTTATGGACCTTCTAATGCAAACTGTAAATGCAGTGCGGCTAAGGGTGTTTATGAAACTGCCCAGGAATAGGTGTCAAAAAAGCACTGTACGTGGCAGACGGTTGGGTATTGTGCCCCCCCACACACACACCTCTATTCCGGCTTGGTTTCTTTATTTTCACATAAATGGGCCTCTCAGACTACCATACTAAGGTAACCACACTCCGGCCTATACAACAACATATGAGGTTTTAACACATCCCACCAGCCACTACAGAAAAAGGCTGTCTGTCTGCTAGTCCTAGTATCCTGTTTGGATTTTTGATCTTATGTGTTTTGAAATAAAATTAAGACTTTATTCCCCCCTGAGTTCGGTCCTGACTATTAGTGGAAGCTGTCTAACTGTTCGGGCCGGTGGCGGGGAGGCACCATTCGGAAACACAGCACCGGGGTTTTGGGACCGGAGTGCCGCCATAGGGATCCGTGAGTAACGTGTAACAAGAAAAAGGTCATAGACATAGACTTACTTACAACAGCTTCAAAGGATAAATCCATTGATCGAGCAATGTAGCATCGCCTCTACCCGGTAGACACATATCATGTATCTATGGACTCCCAAAGATACACAAGAAAGGGTCTCCACTAAGACCTATAGTCAGCAGCATCAACTCTGTAAATACAAAGTAGCGAAATGCCTACCAACATGTTTAGGACCATTGGTTGACATTCTAAGCATCACATCCATAACTCCCAGATTTTGCTAACAATCAAGATGTAGTACATGTGGCAGATGAAACTATGGTGTCTTCACCTGTATAGACCCAAAGGAAGGCTGTTGATATGGTGAGACAGTGGCTAGACCAAGATATCACCCTTACCAGCAGAACAGAAACATGTGCTATGGGTTCTCCAGTTTCACCCATTGTGGGCAACCTGTACATGAGGAAATGAACACAGGCGCTTAATACCTTGGGTATAGCACCCAGCCACTGGTTCGATACGTGGATACACCTGGGTAAAATTCACCAGAGGAAGTACAAGCCTTCATAGAACACTCAATGCTGTAGACCAGAAAATCAAATTCACAGGGAAGATACAAAACAACACACTGGCCTTCTTGGACTGCTTGGTAGAAGTCAGAGAAAATGGTAAACTGGAAGTAGAGGTTTACAGAAACCCAACCCGTACAGACCATTATTTGATGTTTGACTCCACCACCCTTTTTAGATCACAAGTTGGGTGTCCATCAGAACCCTGTAAACAAGAGCAGAGAACATTCCCACTAGCAGAGAGGAAAAGACAAAGAATAAAAAGCATCTCAGAAAATTGTGGATCTATGGACTGGGCTTTTTGTCAAAAGAAGTAGAAGAAAGAAAGACACAAATACACAGTGAAGGGGGAAATCAAGACGGAAAAAAGAACATGGTCATCCCATATGTAGCAGGGGTCTCCGAGAATTAACAAGATTTTCAAACACTGTATCCCTGTCTGCTTTAAAACAAACAACACAGCAGCAATGGTACATCTGAAAGTCCATTACCGAAACACAAGAAAGTTGACTTCATATACGCAGTGCAGTGCAGTGAAGAGTGATCTGATTTGTATGTGGGGGAGACCAAACAGCCACTGCACCAACTTATGGCCTTCCACTCTGGTCGGACTCAGCTGTGTACTTGAATCTTTAGGATAAGGACATACCAGATTGAATATCTACATCTTGGCAAAGGAACATAACTGGTTCAGAGAGGTTCCAAGGAGCTATTTATGAGAAAATGAAGAAACCAAGCCTGAAAGAGGTGGGTACTACTCCAACTGTCCTGCCACCCACAATGCTGTTTTGACATCTTATCCTGGGCAGTTTCGATAACACCCCTTGTTATGGTCCTCAATGCATCCTTACCTTACATTTCAAGGGTACTTATATTGCCAACAGATTCTTGTACAAGTCATTCTGAATTGAGAAAGCCGTCAGATGACTAGAGAAATATCTTCAAGACAAACTTTTAAGTCCAGTTGATATAACTGAATACACAATACATCATACATAACCATATAATGTCAGACAGAATTTTTTGAAAATATCTCTCCTATTCCCAATGCTAAATCTTAAAGTGTTAAATAAATAAGAAATGATCTTTAGCTAAATCTTAAATGGAAAAATTGTAAATCTCTGTAAAGAATTTCAGTAGAAACCACCTCAAATCAGAACCCCACTACAATCCTTGTCCCAAGTAATAGTCCATATCTTACCTGTAATATTCAGATATCATCTATGATTGTAAAGGAACCCTCAGCCATAATACCCTTCCTACTAACCTACAGAGATTAATTACAATGTAGCACATCCCAGGTCTCCCAAATGGGCCTGTAACCTACTGAGATTATCAAACTCTCCTCTGTGATTCTCATAGGGATTTGTTTGTTCTTAAGCATTTTAATCAGACCTCTGGTTCTTTATTTCAATCCTGTACATATTATTACCTAGTGGGAAACCTAAAACGTAAATTGTAAGTGTAGCCCTCTGGTTTTACACAAAATAGAAGTTGTTTATTTATAGTCTGGAGTCCTGTGTCTCCGCTATATGAGAGCAGGAATAACAGATTGTTATGGCCTCCACCCAGGATTGAGACAGACTCCTGGAACTTATTTACTCTTTATTCACTTTATTTTCCACTGAACAAATGAAAAGGTTATTAAGGCAGATATGAACTTAGTATCAAGTACTACAATCTTGCCAGCCAGGATGACAATCTGCCAGCCAACCGATACATTGTATGCTGGAGGGTATTACTTAAGAGAAGACAAGGGTTTCCTTCTTTGTGTTTACACGCCTTTATCATACTGGTTCTCTCTTTACTTTCCCCTTACTTACTAGCTACTGGTAACTTCCTGCTTACTGGCTCCTCCCCCTTACCTTCTAACTCCCTGGTTACTTCCTGCTTACCTGGCTCCTCCCCTCACTTCCTACCTACTGGTTACTTCCTGGTAACCTGGCTCCTCCCCTCACTTCCTAACTCCCTTACTTAATGGTTCCTTCCTGCTTACCTGGCTGAGTTTTACACTAATTTATCAATCCTATTAATAAATAGAGAAAAATTTTGCCTGGTGAGTTTTACACTATTTATCATCATACCTATTAATAAAAAGAGAAAATTCCCCTGGGTGAGTTTTACACTATTTATCATATCCTATAATAAAATAGAGAAAATCCCCCTGGTGAGTTTTTTTTAACACTATTTATCATATTCCTATTAATAAAATAGAGAAAATTCACCTGGGTGAGTTTTACACTATTTATCATATCCTATTAAATAAATAGAGAAAATTCCCCTGGGTGAGTTTTACACTATTTATCATATCCATTAATAAAATAGAGAAAATTCATCTGATTGAGTTTTACACTATTTACATTTTGTTTTGTTGAAAAAAACACCAAATGTGTTCAGTGTGTATAACCAATTTGATA
The DNA here is from genome assembly GCA_019447015.1 of Hymenochirus boettgeri. Classification (NCBI taxonomy): domain Eukaryota; kingdom Metazoa; phylum Chordata; class Amphibia; order Anura; family Pipidae; genus Hymenochirus; species Hymenochirus boettgeri. The sequence goes on along the minus strand of CM033477.1, from coordinate 1,086,760 downwards.
CAACTTAGAAAATCCACCAGGGCGTATTGCCTATTAACTGAATTTTATTTAATATAAGTTTTTGCCACATTTTCAGCATTATTAGTGCTACTTTCTTGCTACACTAATTTTTGCCTTTGATGAAATTCGCCCTTTTAATAACTGAATAATAAAAGTTGAAAGGTTACAAATTGTGGTGGAAGTCTGGTGGCAAAAAAAGCTTAAATAATAATATAATTTACTAACAAGTGTCACCGAGAACCAAAAACGCTATACCACACAGCAACTAAGTATTGAAATGGGTAAAACTCTAAATGCGAAGTCACACAAGGAGAGCCATGAATACAAAACTCTGGACGTATGAGTGTGCGATCGGAAAGATGCTACGTTATACAACCAAAATCCAACCACCTGTAATACAAACCAAACATACACGACGAGTCTCGAGTCGACCACAGAACAAATGCAGATATGGGTAACAACTCCAAGCGACCCTATCGAGGAGAGCCATCAACGCAGATACCATGCCAGTATTGCTACTCCAAAAGTCTTTGTGGTCCCCCCTGGGGGGCAATCGCGGAGAGTCCCTACTGCAACACTGTGTCTCCTTGTGGATAAATAATGGGTCTCTGTGGTGCGCCTGCGGGCGATCACGGGGAGCACTATCGCAACATATTCTGTATTTGGAGATGAATATACGTGTCTTTATGATGCACCCTAGAAATAGGTATAGGGAACAACTTCCACAACACACCTGGCTCTAAGGATGAATATATGGGTCTTTTGATGTACCCTGGGAGATAAGTAATAGGTCACTACCTATACAACACACTATATAATCTGCGTGTGGCCGCAGGGATCTTTATGATGTATCCCAGAAGGTGGCTACAGGGAGAACAAACAACACTATACTCCAAGGGGACAACTAACTACACAAGAACTAATATACCCATGAACTACAACCTGATACAATACCCACAAAAAGAACTACCGACGCCACTAGGTACTGTGAGAGATGACCAGCGGTCTTTATGATGTACCCAAACAACCTAGAGTAAGAACGCTGTAGGGTAACTGATAATATATACCCCGAAATGCTAACAGGGAAGGGAGGAGGGATGGAGGGGGAAAATGGTGTGAAAAGGGATGCACTAATAACAATATAGATACAAATGAAAGGTCTTTAGACATGGACCCCCTTGTTGGAACCCCCAAAAAATGAGAGGGTTTACCATAAATTATAATATGTATGTGTATCTTTGAATACAAGTGCCATATTAAACGTGGTCAAAACACCTCTCACCAACGGGGGCGAATCCCCCAGCACTGTTTATAGTTGATGTGATATATGCCAATATGCTATGTCAAACCCATAGATATGTATCCAAACAGACTGTGTTTTCCCCCCCCCCCCCCCCCTTTTTTTTTTTTCTCTTCTTCTCAAGCAATAGTAAATAGCGATACCCCTGGATACCTTTTCTATTACAGGGTTAAATTAAATTCAAAAGTATCCCTGTTGTATACAAAAGTTGTTTAATGTTGATGTTCAAATTCCAACTGTTATATGTTGTTAATTGTTAAGTCAACCACTGGAAAAATAATTTGCCCCATTGTGTATTGGACTCAGTACTGCCCAGGGCCCCCACCCGCACCTCTGGGACACCTTAGAAAATGGCCTTAACCCTTAAAGTTATCTCTTTGGAATATAGCTTAGGCAATACGCACAAAAAAAGAATAATATTTGAAGTAATTAAAAAAGTCTCACCTGAATATAGTGTGCCTCCAAGAGACACATCTAACTCATCCCAACACAAAGGCACTACAGAAAAACTGGGTAGGTCGCCATTTGCATAGCTGCTTCTCTACATATTCTAGAGGTTTATCCATACTATTCAAAACACGCTGAGGATCCACATTATCAAAACAAAATAGACACAAAGGCAGATTTGTATTCACAATAGTGGAAATTGAGGGACTCACGAGCAATTTTAAACTTCTACAATCCCCCCCTGCCAACACTACTATTCTTCAACAGGCTACCCCTTTCTTGGCACAATACCCAGATGCTCATGTACTAAGTGTAGGAGACTTAAATTTAGTAATCACACGAGTATAATGGACAGGCTGCCATCCAGGTTATCACCTAATAATAACCAAAACAAAACAGCACTAAGCCAATATATACAGGAATGGGATGGGTGGATGTGTGGTTGCACCTAAACCCACAAACTAAAATATACACTTGTCGCTTAGCACCACACAGAACACTATCAAGAATTTACCATGTACTTGCCTCTGTCACCTTCTCCCCTGGATTCAAAGAATGGAGGTGGCTACCACGGGGCCCCTCGGTCATACTCCCATAGTGGTCACATAGCACCAAACACAACAACTATACCCACACGCACTGGAAGTTTAAACCCATTCTGGTTAACGCTATTCCCACTGCCAGACGAGTTGAACGGCAGCTACTAGACTACCTGGATGTGGATCAGGGGGAAATATCTCCACTAGTGCAATGGGATGCATTAAGGCTTTTATAAGAGGTGCACTCACATCCACCATTTCATATATTAAAAAACAAACCAGAAAGGCGAGGAGGCACAGGCTCTCACAACACAACAAACAGAATACAAATATACCCAGAACCCCACAACCAGCAACTATTCTAAAATGGAATCTGACCAAGAAAATACAAGACCTATAAGTGAGAAGCAGAGGTAAACAATTCTTCTCTAAACAGCACTTTGAACATGAAACCGACACGATCACAGCGAAATTATTAGCTTACCATCTAAACGCCCTCAACAACCCAGCAACAATAAGCAGCAATAAATGACCAAACTAAGGTCGAATCACTGACCAAGCGAAATACTTAAAGTTTTATGCAATACTACTCTAACCTATATCAATCACAATCCACATGTACAGCACTAGAATAGGAAACTATTTAGCACATATCACAGCTCCTACTTTAACACCAGAACAAAGCAATCTCTGGACGCAGATATAACAACATCAGAACTGTTAATGGCTATACAACAACTCCAATCGAGAAAAGCCCCGGATGTGACGGCCTACCCATAGATATATTTAAAAAAATACATTTAACGTACTTCGTAAACCCCTTCTTGCATTGTATCAGGCGGCGAAAGAATTGGAACCATCCCACCATCCATGACAGAAGCAAATATAATACTACTATTGAAACCAGGCAAAGACCCCGAAAGACATGATTCATATAGACAAATTCTCTCTTAACCAGTGACTACAAAATTTTGGCTAAAATACTAGCAACCAGACTACAAACTATATCACAACATAATAGCACAAGAACAACAGGGTTCATCCCGGGAAATAACCTCAATCAATATTAGGCGTACACAGATCCAAACAAAGGTGATCATGATAACATAGGATACCGAGTGCTTCTGTCCCTTTATGTAAGGAAAGCTTTTGACTCGGTAGAATGGAACTATTTGTGGGAGGTATTGAGATTCTTCGGATTTGGCCCTAAATTTATCTCGTGGATACAACTGCTTTATACTGATCCGCAAGCCAGATTATCCATACAAGGTGAACTGTCCAGATCCTTCCGACTGCACAGAGGCACTCGTCAGGGATGTCCACTTTCCCCCTCCCCTGTTTGCGATTGCAATCGAAATTTTAGCACTTAAATTAAACAAACGCTCAAATAAAAGGACTTCGCCTGGGGCCATACAAAAAAAATTGGCTTATATGCAGACGATATTATATTGTACTTGGACGCCTCGGGTAACTCCCTCTTAGCAGCTTCAACACAATTAACGAGTTTTCACCGATATCGGGGACTGTTTATTAATTGGGAGAAATCCTACATCCTCCACTAGATGATAACACGCCAATACAAACATACCACTGCCACCTATATCTATAGTCAATGAATTCAAATACTCAGGGTATACATAACTAAATTAACAAATGAGTCAGTTAACCTTAACACAGTACCACTATTGAAATTCATCAAAGCCAACTACTACACCTGGAAGGTTCTCCCCAATAAAACCTGATAGAAGGATCAATATGATTAAATATTTATACTGCCTAAAGTACTTAACATTCTGGAACACTCAATGGTGTACATACCAAAAAATTCTTTACACCATAATGGACTGATCACATCATTTTGTGGGAAATAGCAGACCTCGGATTAAACTTTAAAAACTACAAGCCCCCAAGAAACGAAAGCGGATTGCACCTACCGGATTTTCAACTATATTACTGGCAGGCCGCTCCGATACCTCGGGGGATGGCTGACACAGAAAGATGAACCAACGCAATCTGAACTCATGCTGCAATACAATGTCACAGGCAAATATCTAGCATATATCGCAGACCCTGAATCCATATAACAGCCGGGTACTATAATCCATAAACAGGATGTTAAGATCTGGGAGCCACAATAAATTACTACATTTCAATACAATATCAACTGAGACCCCGCTGTGGCACAATAATACATATCCGCAACTGGCACAAATGCACGAAGCCAGCAAGTGGGAAACACATGGAATAAACCACCTTTGGTCCATATACAATGGCATGAACTTAAATCCTTTTACCATTGATGGAACAATTCGAACTTCCACCACTCCTACCACTTTAAATATTTACAACTAAGACACTGCCTGCGAGCGGAATTTATAGAGAAACAAATACAACCAGAAATAACAATAATCCGATTCAAATGCTCTTAAAAAAACAAATAAGAAAGGGCTGGTATCCAATTTTACCAATTCTGCTACAGGCCAGCACTATGACATAACTGCTGATATAAAGACATGGAAATTAAATACCAGAACTAGAACCGGAAGATCTGGATGATATCCTACAATCACACAATCTAGTATCCCCAGCATCACACAATAGATTGATACAAACTATATAATCAATCAAGCGTATCTTGCTCCGAAACAACTTAACCATATACAAGGTCTCCAACATGATCGATGCCCAAGTGCAAGCAGAGTGGGGCAGACTTCTGGCATCTCATTTGGCAGTGTCCACAGATACAGGGCTTCTGGTGCAGGGTGTGCCGATTTATAAGAAACCATCTAAACATAAATATACAACCTAACCCCGAAAACTGTGCAATAGGGATACTGGATGGCGAAAACTGGTCAAAATACCAATATTACTACTTACTACACAAATCCTATTTACGCTAGAAAAACTATAGTGCTTAAATGGATGGCAGCGAGACACCATCAATTAAATATGGCTTGAAATACTAATAAAGATCTCCGCTCCATCGTATTGTATACAAACACAGGAACTGTCTATCTAAATATGAGAGGATATGGGGGATATGGTATAACTCAACAGCACCACCACAGGCCACTTACTGTAAATGAGAGAATAAAATGATTGTGGGGCTGTGGATGCAGTGCAGGCCTTGATCCAGTGCAACTAATGGTGCGTGTGGGGGGGGGGGGATGCCCTGGGCGCGTATGTAGTATAATATAGGCAGAGGTGGAACCCTGCATCGAATATTATGACATTGTAACACCAATGTATCTAAGTACGAATATATAATAGCCCCCTAAGCAGTATGTTTATAATAAAACTAATCAAGAATACACAGGGGCATAGAAGGTAACAATCTTTATTAAGACAATCAGAACAGGTTGACATTGACTGGTTTTAGTTTAATGAAAGTATACTGATAAATATTATTACTTTACGCAAAAAATGTATAAAACACAAATGTATTATTGTACAAACACGAAATGCAAACTGTATATATGATAGGGCTTATATCAAAATAAAAAAATTAAAAAAAAAAAATTTGAACTGTGAGTGGGAGTGACTTTTTTTTTTTTCTTAGGTGTGGGGGCTGCCATTTTTTACTTACAGGTGGGGGGGAGATTAATTTTTTACTATAGTGGTGGGTGGCACCATTTATTGTAAAGAGATGATTCCAATATTCACAAAAGGGTAGTCATTCACAGCCGTGAATTTCAGGCCTGTAAGTTTAACTTCAGTGTGGGGAAGATACTGGAAAGTTTGCTATGGGAGTATTTTTCAAGGACTGACCTTATAAAGAATAATCACATGGATTTAGTAGGAATAGATCTTGTCAATTGAACTTGCTTGGCTTTTTTGAGGAAGTGGATAGGAATTTGGACTCTGGAATGAAGTAGATTTAGTATACAGTACGTGGGTTTGGTTAAGGCTTTTGATAACAGTCCCCCATAGCGACTAATGTATAAGCTAAGGTCTGGTTGGGCTGGGGAGGCACATTTGTACAGAGATAGCAAATTGGTTGATGGATATATACTCATCTCAATCAACCAGAGCCACTATCGGCAACCTGGAATTTCCGGTCTGGTCTTTACACAGATGATCGCGCGTCTGTTTCATTCATAACGCTCCCGTTTTAAACAGCGGATCGTGGAAGAAATCTGGGAGGAGGAGGGGGTGAGGGGGTCTGGCCTCCAATTTCTCAAGGGGCCCAGGCCCCTGCTTTCATTTTTACACCTGTACCCGTACTTTGAAGCCTTCCCGTGTATTGGCTGTCATCAAGCAGTTGCCAATGTTTTTTCCCCTTTTAACTGTCATCTGTGGGTGGGGCATTATAAATTCTTTAACTTCCTCATCTAAAGTGATTATTTGGATTTCACTTTCCTAAAAAAAAAATTAGCAGCTCAGGAAAAGGCTACATTGGGTAATGGGGCACACTGGGGTAATGCAATCCAAATGTCCTGAAACCAGAAGTGTTATTGCTACAAACATTTTCACCATGTCTATAACAGACCAATTCTATGGACCATTTTCGAACACCACACACACACAGTGACTATTGGGCAATAAATTTATTGGTATGTCTATAGCCTTTTCTACTATATATATAGAATGAGCTCTTCACCTGGTGAGCCATACAACACAGTACAATCAGGGAATTTACCAGTTTTGCTATGCAACGTTGACCATTTGATAATGAAGTAATTGCAATTGAATGAATCGACCATAATGCACCATATTCTTATAAATTCGTGAACCCATTCAATCCTAATAACTAAGCCAATTATTGAAAATATCCTAATATAAATCAATTAACATTAATCAAAATATAATAGACTAAGCAAACCAACCAATTTCATGATGTAGAATTAACAATTTGCTGTTATGTGCTAAAAGGAACTAGTACAAATGAACTGCTTGGTGCACACTACAGTCTGCGGAGATCCAAATCTGTATCTTCCAAGGCCAGAACATCCCAATAAGAAAATGGAAAATGATCTTGGTTAATGGGTGAACTAGTTCCCAGACATCCTTACTGGAAAAATATCATTTGAGATACAAAAACTGCATCTTTCATGGCAGCAAAGTCCCAATAGGTGGTTCAAATTACTGATGAACTACAGTTCCCAGCATGCTTTTAGTCAAAATCCAGTTAAATAAAAGCAACAATATTCAGGGCACCTGAACAATACTTGTTCTTAGTTGAGGATTGTCCAGAAAGGGATGTTGGAACTGTAGTTCAATCTTCACTAAGATAATTTGAACCTTGTGTTATTGGGGCTGATTTGTTGCTCCCCTGAATGCTTTTATTTCTGTTGTCTGTCTAGAAAGGGATGCTGGGGGTTGTAGTCCAGACATAAGAAATAAAAGCATTCAGCAATAAATCAGCCCCAACAACCCAAGGTTGAAATGATCTAAGTTAAAGATTGGGCATTATTCAGGGCACCAATTATTTTGGATGTACATTCTCTGGAAATGTATTTATTTCTTATTGTTATTAGCGATGGACTAGACTCAAACTCGGTTAACTACACAAAACCTGACAAATGTCCGCTCGTGTTGAAGAAGTGTTTTAACAAGTTTTAGTGATAGTGACATGTTCCCCAGACCTTTTCCCAGGTGCCATAGCCATTTACAGTAGTTACCATTGTTAGTTTAGCTGTAAATCATCCAGACTTTTCGAACTATCACTTCCCATTGACTTTAATGGGTTCGAACTTTCGAACTTTTACTGAAGTTTAGAGATGTCGAACTATTGAAAGTTCGGTCCCTTTTCGAACTTTCGAACTACATGGAAAGATAGTAAGTTCGAAAACGGACCCATTAAAGTCAATGGAGTCAAATAGTTTGAAAAGTTCTAATGAAATACAATTAAATATCAATGGTAACTAATGTAAATGGCTGGTGGACCTGGAAATGTCTGGGGAACATGTTTCAAATATCCAGGACTTTCCAAAAATCGATTTTACTCTCACTCGCGCTATTTTCGAGCCTCGTTCGCGCCTAGGTACCATGTACATTTTACTCATGGATTCGATGCTCACGTATAGGTTTTAATGGACACTTTACTCGTAGATTTGATGTTCGCGCCTAGATACCATGGACACTTTTACTCTCACGTAATTCGATGTTCGCGCCTAGATCCATGGACATTTTACTCCCCGGATTCGATGCTCGCTATAGGCTATTAATGGACACTTTACTCGTAGATTTGATGTTCGCCCTAGATACCATGACATTTTACTCGCGGATTCGATGCTCGTGTATAGGCTTTAATGGACACTTTACTCGTAGTTTGATGTTCGCCGCTAGATACCATGGACACTTTTACTCGTAGATTCGATGTTTCGCGCCTATAGACCATGGACATTTTACTCGCGGATTCGATCTCGCGTATAGGCTTTAATGGACACTTTACTCGTAGATTCGATGTTCGCGCCTACATACCATGGACTTTTACTCGCGGATTCGATGCTCGCATATAGGTTTTTAATGGACAATTTACTCGCAGATTCGATGTTGAATCGTCGAACATTCGCTATTTAGTGAAAGTCTAATATCACAAATCGGGTCTGGGATAGTTCGCGAAGTCCGAATTCGTTTGAATTTGAATAGTTTGGATCAACTCGGGTTCGAGTTTCGAGTTTCTAGTCATCTCTACTGAAGTTCAAAAGTTTGAAAAACGACTGAACTTTATGAAGTTCGGCCCATCTCTCTGTTAGTTATTTTTAAGATTTATTATAGTCCACCAAACACATTTTAACAGTCTTTAGCACTTTCTTCTACCTAGCACTTTAAGCTAATGCACTATTAAAAAGTGAATCTTAGTATATCAGTTCTATTTGATGCACAGTATGGCTGCTTCTTTATTAATTTAATATCAAAATGTGTTATTTAGGCTTGTTCCCTGCTGGGATATGCACATGTCACTTATCTATTTATAAATGAATATATATGCACTTTTCAGGTCTACATATGGCTGACTGTTTAATTAACTGATACCATTATTTAATAGACACTTGAGGAGTTTATATGGTATATAGGTTGTTTTATACCCATTGTTCACAAGCTTGATAAGGTCATAGAGTTAAACCGAAACGTTGCTTGTAATTTTACCCAAATTGGTTTCAAAAAACCTGGAGTGCACCAATCCTTCATTAATGTTAATTTATATATATAATATATATACAATACCAGCCCAATGAAATTCCTCATCCTATCAGGTAACCGTGGGTTTAACTCAAAATTCTGGGGCTGTGCCATTTTCTATTACCGCACGGCAGCCGATGCAAAAATATGTTAATTATGCCCCACTTATTATCCTGAATAGGATGGATTAAAATGAGTCCTTACCCTCCATTCTCCTTACCCTGCCTCTAACTCCCACTACTGATTACCGCATTGCCAAACAGAAAGAGGAGCACGGGCGTACAACACTCGTTTGTGACTTTCTATAAATCTACATAAAGATCTTTTTAATGATATTTTCATTATTTCATTTCTCAGACTGTATATTAAGAGGTTGACTAAGGGTGTTAATACAGTCATAATTACAGAGCGATCTTCCACTGCAAATTATCCTTTGATATTGGGTGAAAGTAGCTAAGAAACAGTTCATAAAATATAAAGACACAGTAGATGGGAGAACAGTGGAGAAGGCCTTAGATCTCAATGGCTTTAGACTGCATCTTCATAATAGTGTTCAGTATAATTATATATGGCAAATGTGAGGGAAAAATACCTCCAACCAATATTGCAAAGGTAAAAATAGGTAATAAATTAATAAATGTGTCACTACAAGAACCAGAAGCAACTGGGCAGATCACACAAAAAACTTTTAAGGGGTTAATCTGCAAAACTTAGCCTAAGTATTAGAATTGACCAAGGAATTTACCACACTAAGCATAAACACTCCTAATACCAGTAACACAAGCTTTCCAATGCATTATATCTGTGTGTAGTGAAGAGGGGACATATTGCACAATATCGTCATAGGACATCACTGCCAGTAAGAATACTTCTGACCACTGCAAAAACACAAGAAGAAGATTTGAGTTTACAAGCCTGTATAGAATTAGCATGTGTTTGTGTGGTGAAATCAAAGAGCATCCGTGTGTAGTGAACTGAGAATAGCCCATATCCAGACATGCCAGGGTCCAAGGAAGAAGTACATGGGGGTTTTGGAGATGGGAATCTGTACAGATCAGAAGGACAATGAGAAGATTCCCATAGAGTCATCAGATAGACCAACAGAAACCCAGGAACAGAGGAAGTTTGGAGACTTGGAAGATCAGATAATCAGAGAGAACCATATTTCAATGTGGTTTGGTTTTCCATCTTACCTTTATATTATTCACTTGAAAAACATTAAGGAACATTGTTTTGAAAACAGAATCTCACTATAAGAGCGAAATTTTAAAACAAAACTTTTTTTGCAGAAGTTTAAAAAACACTGTGTTCTGTGATTTGAGCATATAAGGAAATCAAAGATAAAACAACCACGACTAGAGTTCCATACACTGACAGTAATACAGACATACACAAGTCAACTTATTGTACCTATGACACCCCATTGACATCTTGAACATTGTCTGGACATTACTTGTATTTTATCACAAAGAAGGCTCCAGGCTGGGGAACATTGGCATAGATTATTAGCCTAATATTAACTTAATTCCATGATTGAACAGTGTATGGTCATCATACCAGTTTTGTACCCCAGGTATCATTCCTGGGTGGTGATTTGTAAATGTATTATTTATTACATTTATTTTTTTTTGTTGTACAGATCTACGTGGATCACCGACGTAGAAAACAACCATAAGTCATAATTATGAAGTACACAATATATTGCAGTTTTTTTGAGAACATATGACTTGGTATGAGAATGGAAGAGAGGTAGAACTATAGTAACTGTAACACAGCTCGCTTATCTTAGGAGAGAGTTTTGACAGCTAACAACGTTGTATTTTTAAGTTCTCTTTAGTAGCAGCTTGCTGCAATACAACCTGTTCAGTAAAATCCTTTGACAAATATGATGCTTTAAGTAAAGTGTAGGTTATATCTAGGCCTCCTAGCCTGGATTCCTTGTACTATGACACACTATAATCCAGTTCCTCCAGACCATTAGGATGGTAAAGTTTCAAGATAGCTTTGTGATAAATGCCATTAAATATTGGCATAAGGAGCTCTATACTGGCACGAGTGTTTTCTTAAGAAAAAAAAAGTGCTCCTTGATAGATTAAGCTCCTTTTTAGATGGAAGAAATTGGCTATTTAAGTTGCACTTAGACTGGTTTACTGTCCACACCTGTATTTTCTCCCAAGTTGTTTTCCTTACCACATGTACATACAAGGAACAAGTCGAGCAAGTAACTCAAACCACAAGTTCTCAGCTCAAATTTAAGACTGACCACTCTGCCCATAGAGAAGAACAGAGGTAGGAACACTCGCTTCTTTCTCCCAGAACATTTAACTGTCCAGGTATATTTTTTGGGAATTGCCATTGGCCACTATAATTCTCCTTTAATATAGTGATTTAGACTTTACATTAGGGAAACTCCAAGATTTTTTAAAGCCCCAGCTTGTTACTTGTACTGTGAAGGTGGTTGGCTGATAGGGACCATGAAAATCAAGGCTGTAATAAAATATATAATAAAAATACAAATTTTTATATACAGTAATAATTAAGCGTATAGTTTTTTATAATAAATAAATATTATTTGAAAGAGACATTTTATTTTCTCATTGAAACAATAAATAATTGGTATAATACAATAATATTCAAACATCATTTTTCAATTGTGTCACTTCACAAATTAAAGAGTTTTTTTACATTGTACAGGTAATAAATGTGTAAGAAGCCTTAAGGACTGTCCACCCCAAAACTATAATCCCCCCACTAGTCCCCCCTCTAGTCATAAAAATCCTTACCTCAAATCCCACTCCATGGTTCTGTAGCCCCCCAAAGTCCCAACAACTGCCCACAGGAGGTAGCAGAGTCATATAGGACTCTCCTGTCTCCCCTCGGGAGAATTTGTGCAGCGCAGTTCAGCCCTTCTCCCCCCCTCCCTCTCCTCCCGTTTTGCAAGCCCTCCCTCCCCCTAACTTAAAACCCCGCTTGCCACATAATAGTATTCTTCCCCCAGCCCCAACCGCTATAAAGAATTTTCAAGAAACCACGATCTCTACTTCACCTGAACTCCTCCCCTGGCGCTTCTGAGCGCCGCGTCCGTGCCATGGCTGCCGTGGACCTGTAGCCGGTGGGAGAGTGGGTTAGGTAAGTAAAATGATCGGGGGACTTTTTTATGCTGGTTGGGACTGGGGGAGGAATACTATTAACCCCAAAAGTTTTCTACAGGGGTGGACATCCTTTAAGAATCTAACATGAATCCACACCATGATAATCCAAATTTTAGTACCTGTCTATAGAGTACATATCATTATATCATTATAGTGGTAAAACTACTATGTACTTGGTACTATGGTACCTGAAAGGGAGAAGATAATAAAGACATATACGCTCATATATAAAAAAAATTTAAAATGCACAGAGAGTATCTTAATATATAGAACTAACACATTATATAGAAGATTATAACTAGTGTATTTTGTGCCCTCAATAATTTTGAATGGATAAAATTATACAGTAGACGCAGCACCATAAAGACTCTGCTGGTGTATTATCATTAATCGTGAGCTTTAAAAAAAGCATGTTATGCTGTATGAAAGATAAGACATGTCCTTCTTATAATGCCTCTTTATAATTGGTTTACTACTCGCTGCCAAGTCTTGTTGAACTGTCAGTCCCCTTACCCACCTGTACCTGGGCCTTATTTTCTTGCCTGTAGATCATTTGTATTTCCTCTGAATTTCTTGATTTTTATGTTTAAAACATATACAGGGAGATTCCATAAAAGTTCTTTATCGTTAAAAATGGAGGGAATTTTAACCCCAACCAATCAGATGTTAGCTTTCCAAGTTAAATAAGATCTAATTGGTTGAGAGCAAATCAGCACCATTTTTAACAATAAGACTTTTATTGAATCTCCCTAATAATATTTCAACACATTGTATTAAAACGAAATAAAAGGTCTCCTGAATTGTCAGGTGGTATAAAAAGTAAAATAAAAACCCCATATTGTAAACCATAAAATATCAGAATTTTTGAAAACGGCTTCTATACCCAATGCAAAATCTTAGGATGTGTTAAATAGTATAAGAAATGATCTTGAAGCTAAATCTTCAAATGAGAATTTGTACATCTCTGTAATGTAGAAACCACCTCAAATCAGATCCAACTTTTTCAAATCTTTCTTTGTTTTGATGAACACATGAAAGGAATTTTCATTCTCTCTGGGAAACTTACAATCCTTTCCAATGGTCCATATCTTACCTGTAAATCCAGATATCATCTATGATCAAGAGGAAACCTCAGCCATAATACTCTTCCTACCAACACCTACTGAGATTAATACAATATAACATATCCCAGGTCTCCCACAATGGGCCCTGTAACCTACTGAATTATCAAACTCTCCTGTGTGGTTCTCATGTGTCTGTTGTCTCTTATCCCCTTTAACATGCACTGGTTCTGTCTTTCAATCCTGTACTGTATTATTAATTTGCTGAAAAAGCCAAATCCCTGTTCTTTCTAATTTCTTCTTCTTTTCGTTTTTTTCTCCGCTTTTTTTGGACCGTATCTCCTCCCACAGTTTTTGAACTAGAGCATGACGGTACAGACGTGGGGGCCATATAGGAGAAGTGTGCTGTCTTCTAGCTAAGGAATCGAGGAAGATTACGGTACGTGATTCGGGACTTTTCCGCATAGACATAACTCGAACAATCCGAGTCGAATCGAGTTGGACGGATTTTCGAACAGTTTCGTTTCCAGGACTTCGATAATTACACAAGTGATACCCCCGATAACCCCACACTACACATATCACTCATCCTCGATAACTTATCCATTATTACAAACTAAATCAAAACTGAATTAGATATCCTCATAAAAGCGGATACCCTTAATAGAGCCGGTACCACAACCTCTGATCTATCTATACATTACGTGCAGCCATACTAAAAGAGTAACTAAGTTAAAAAATTACATTTTATCAATATCAAAAAGTTGTTTTTAACCCCACTGGCACAGGTACATACCCTATTGACATACCCTTCCATTTCAGGTCACCATGTTAAAGTAACCTTATATTGTAAAACTCACAATATTTGACTAATCATTAACATTTGGTTTTTTTTTAAACCCCAACTTGACACAGTTACACACCCTACTGAGCACTTATCCATTACTGTGGTTAGCCATACTTAAGGGAATAAAGTCCAAAAATATTTTTTGATCATAATTCAAAAAAGTTTGTTTTTGTCTAACAACATCCCCTGGGGCCACCAGGCTACGCAACACACCCTACTGACCTACCCTATCATTATTCTGTTTGCAGCCATACTTAAAGGGTAACTAAGATCAAAAAACTAATTTTTTGACCAACCATCCAAAAAGTTTTTTTTTTTACTTCCACCTGATGCACGGTTCACATACACCAACTGAGTACCCATTTATTCACCGGCAATCATATTTAAAGGGTAAGTATAGTAAAAAAAAATACATTTTGACCAATCATCAAAAAAGTTAGTCTTTTATCCCCCAACCTGACACAAGTACACCACACACCAACTGACCTACCATTAGTTCATGTGACAGCCATATTTAAAGGTAGTAAAAAACAACAAATCCTCATCATTGGCATTTATTGAGTTTTAACAATCTGCAGGCACAAACACACACATTCCCCTTCCAAAATGCGGCCTTTCAAGACAATTCAAAGTTTATACTTAAACTTTACATTTCTAGTTACATATTGTAAAACTGTAAATTGTAAGATGAATAAAAAGTCACATTGTTTTTATACCAGGGTACAGAACTCCTAATATTATTACATTTTAAAGGAGGACTCCACACAAAGCACTTTCCCCCAGATTCACATCCCATAAACTGTTGATTAAGAATGAAAGAGATTACACAAGAGTATTAATTGGGCCAGTTCCCAAGTGCGCTGTGCTCTTTTTTCTTACTTTTTTTCACCAGTGGTTTCCGTAATAAAGAAAGGAATCTGTGGCAGCAGCGCTGGTGTCAACGAAGGCACTACACCAGCCAACTTTATTATCACTGTGGCACTTTAAAGCATGACTTTAAATTATGGGTATCTACTGGTATTTAAAGTCACACACAGGTTATTATATTACAATTTCTAGGAGCCACAAAATGGTCGACTGCAGTTTGGGTAAATTGCCCATTTTTGAAAACGGACTGAACTTTATGAAGTTCGGCCATCTCTACTTGTTATGTATATTTTTTAAGATTATATTATAGTCCAAAGACGAAGGGTGGGAGGGTACGAGCGATAGACGGGTTGATAATAGAACAGGGGAGCGGGGAATAGAAAAAAGAGTGGAAATACGAACAATGGGGGTGGGGGGAAACCGGCAGGGGATATCCTAGCCCCATACAATATCATATTATCTGCACACTGGCATACTTTTAAACATAGAAAAGATAATCAATGCACATTCCTAGGCCCCATACAATATCATATTATACTGCACACTGGCATACTTTATAAACAAAGGGTTTTAGTATACCTTACTGTGATCACATGAGTGAAAACCTTCCAACCCACGTCAAGGTAACCCCAGTCTGGAAGGGGTTCAGCAGCGCAGATGGAAAAGGCTACATTGGGTAATGGGGCACACTGGGGTAATGCAATCCAAATGTCCTGAAACCAGAAGGTTATTGCTACAAAACATTTTCACCATGTCTATAAACAGACCAATTCTATGGGACCATTTTCGAACACCACACACACAGTGACTATTGGGCATAAATATATTGGTATGTCTATAGCCTTTATCTACTATATATATGAATGAGCTCTTCACCTTGGAGCCATACAGACACAGTACAATCAGGGAATTTACCAGTTTGCTATGCAACGTTGACCATTTGATAATGAAGTAATTGCAATTAGAAAGAATCCGACCATAATGCACCAGTAATTCTTATAAATCGTGAACCATTCATCCTAATACTAGCCAATTATTGAAAAATATCCTAATAAATAATCAATTAACATAAATCAAAAAATAATAGACTAAGCAGAACCAACCAATTTCATGATGTAGAATTAACAATTTGCTGTTATTGCTAAAAGGAACTAGTACATGAAATGAACTGCTTGGTGCTTGGTGCGCACTACAGTCTGCGGAGATCCAAATCCTGTATCTTCCAAGGCAAGAACATCCCAATAAGAAAATGGAAAATGATCTTAGTTAATGGGTGAACTAGTTCCCAGAATCCCTTACTGGAAAAATACCAATTTGAGATACAAAAACTGCATCTTTCATGGCAGCAAAGTCCCAATAGGTGGTTCAAATTACTGATGAACTACAGTTCCCAGCATCTTTTTAGTCAAATCCAGTTAAATAAAAGCAACAATATATCAGGCACCTGAACAATACATGGTTCTTGTAGATTGTCCAGAAAGGGATGTGGGAACTGTAGTTCAATCTTCAAATAAGAAATTTGAACCTTGTGTTATTGGGGCTGATTTGTTGCTCCCCAATGCTTTTATTTATTTGTCTGTCCAGAAAGGGATGCTGGGGGTTGTAGTCCAGACAAAAGAAATAAAAGCATTCAGCAATAAATCATACCCAACCACCCAAGGTTCAATGATCTAAGTAAAGATTGGGCATTATTCAGGGCACCAATACCCACCACAAGCCAATTGTTATCCCGTGAAAAAATGCCTCAGTGTGGCCTAGCCATTATGGTGACCATACATTACACAATTGTTTTGTACACTCCGCAGTTTGTTGTGACCTGTGTATGGAAGTGGGCTGACGATTTTTTTTCACCTATCGGTGGGAAATGTATTTATCAACCCAATGCTATTGATCTGAAGATCATATCGCCTCGATCGTAGCTTCTATGGCCGCCATTGACAGTAAAAACGGAATAATAATCTAGATCTGAAAGACATTTTTTTAAGATTACCAACTACTGCTACCATCCATTTACGCTGCGTCTGCACAATATCGACCAATCACTTGCTAATTTGTGCGTCCAAAAATGGATTGCCAGTGCAGTGCATAAATGTGGCCACCACACAATAAACACCAATAACACGCAAACAGACCGTTAGTGAGTGAGAAAATGCACCAGTCTGGCTTAGCCCTTATGGTGGCCATTTGCTTACACCGCTGCTCTCTCTGCTGTCATGCATAGAAAGGCCGGTGCAGCAAGGAGGCAGGTGAGGGAGAGTGCTAGTAAGTACACTTGAAACCCTTCCTAGAATGGTTAACCCTGGATTGAGGGGTAATTAGTTAAAGATAAAAATTTTATTTGGGGGGGTGGAATAGCCCTGATCATTCTGCTAAAGCAAAGCCTAGGGTAATTCAATAAAAGTTCTTATTGTTTCAAATGGTGGCTAATTTTGCCCCAACCAATCAGATGTTAGCCTTCAAATGTTAAGTAGATCGGATGGTTGGGGCAAAATTAGCACCATTTGAAACAATAAGACTTTTATTGAATTACCTGTAGCGCTGCCTCCTCTTCCCAAGCTCCTAGTAATAGAAACATTGCATCTTTTACTTAGTTGGTGACCTTGCTTATCAGCATCTAAAGTAGAAGCTACAATGTTGCTATTTAATTTTTGCTTCAGCAGAATGTAAACTGACCTGTGCACACATTACAACACACAAGGCCAAATCCAGCCTGTCTAGCCCTTTGTTGCCCCCGGTGACTGTAAAGCATCCAAGACTTACTACAACTGCTCTCCGTTTGTTACGGTCCCAAGCAGGGGGGTTACTTTAGATCTGATTTTAAACAGTTGATTGCAGGCACCTTAACCAAGATACAAACGTTCAGCTGTTATAACCAGATCTACAGTTACGACCCTGCTTAGGGCTCCATTAATGGGACTTGCAGCGTAGTAAGGCTTGGATGCAGTCACCTCTGTAACAGTTGATTGCTTATCTAGCCCAGCACTAGGGAGGTGTGACAAAGGGTCTTCCATTAGAGTTGCCCATTCCATTACTGCAACAGAAGAGTAAAGTGGGCGTTCCACATTAGCACATGATCGGCCAGAGGTAAGGTCCCACATGTTCTTCATACCCTTTTGCCGATGAGACCCAGCACAAGGCACAAGATGACCAAATCCTAGACCTGCTAAGCATCTTAATTAAAAACATGGCCCCACCACTTAGCCTGTCTTATGTGAGTTCGAATATTCAATGCGGAACCTTAAAAATAGCTCAAACTTAAAAAAAATAAATATCTATATATTATATAGTGCACTTCATGTGAATACATGATTACAAGGAACAGCTTTCCCATCCAGTGACAAAGAAGCAAATCAAAACTAAGACATGCTATTTCATGTACTACATCTCATGACATTTATATGGCGATCTGCCCTTAGGCTACACGTACCTGGAAAAACAGACTTGACACTACGTCTATGCATGGCGGCCACAGATTGGCCATTACTACTACGGAATTTAGGGATGGCACACTACAAAGCCTTGGCCAAACATTTTTTAGAAAAAGATATGAGCTCTCCAGTTTTAAATTTATGGCAACTGACCACATCCCCCTCCCAGAAGAGGAGGAGATAGGTCTAAACTCCTCCTAGAGCAAGAATGCTTTTGGATTCACTATTTGAAGATTCTGAACCCACCATGGATTAATTGAACAATTGTCTTTAAGATGCTTTTTAAATGAATAATAATATTGCCTTTTGGATGTAACATTCTCTGGAAACTTATTTATTTCTTATTGTTATTAGCGATGGACTAGAACTCGAAACCGGTTAGTGTACGCAAAATCTGACAATTGCCCGCTCGTGTTTAGGAAGTGTTTTAAAACAAGTTTTGGTGACAGTAACATGTTCCCCAGACCATTTCCCAGGTGCCACCGCCATTTACAGTAGTTACCACTGTTAGTTTAGCTGTAAATCATCCGAACTTTCAAACTATCACTCCCCATAGACTTTAATGGACCGAATTCGAACTTTTGAACTTTTACTGAAGTTCGAAAGTTCGAAAACGGACTGAACTTTTGAAGTTCGGCCATCTCTACTTGTTATGTATATTTTTTAGATTATATTATAGTCACCAAACACATTTTAACAGTCTTTTAGCACTTTCTCTACACTAGCACTTTAAGCTAATGCACTATTAAAAAGTGAATCTTTAGTATATCAAGTTCTTATTTGATGCACAGTATGGCTGCTTCTTTTATTAATTTAATATCAAAATGTGTTATTTAGGCTTGTTCCCTGCTGGGATATCACATGTCACTATCTATTTATAAATGAATATATGCACTTTTCAGGGTACATATGGCTGACTGTTTAATTAACTGATCCATTATTAAGAACCTTGAGGAGTTTAGGGTATATAGGTTGTTTATACCCTATGTTCACAAGCTGATAAAGGTCATAGAGTTAAGACCGAAACGTTGCTTGTAATTTTCCCACAATATTGGTTTCAAAAAACCTGGAGTGCACCAATCCTTCATTAATGTTAATTTATAATAATATATATACAATACCACGCCAATGAAATTCCTCATCCTATCAGGTAACCGTGGGTTTAACTCCAAATTCTGGGGCCTGCGCCATTTTCTATTACCAACCGGCAGCCGATGCAAAAAAATATGTTAATTATGCGCCACTTATTATCCTGAATAGGAAGGGATTTAAAATAGAGTCCTTACCCTCCATTCTCCTTACCTGCCTCCTAACTCACACTACTGATTACCCCGCATTGCCTAACCAACAAAGAAGGAGCACGGCGTACAAACCCGTTTGTGACTTTCTATAAATCTACATAAAGATCTTTTTAATGATATTTTCATAGTCTCATTTCTCAGACTGTATATTAGAGGGTTGACTAAGGGTGTTAATACAGTATAAATTACAGATGCCACTTTATCTACTGCAGAATTATCCTTTGCATTTGGATGAAAGTAGCTAAAGAAAACAGTTCCATAAAATATAAAGACAACAGTCAGATGGGAGGAACAGGTGGAGAAGGCCTTAGATCTCATGGCTTTAGACTGCATCTTCATAATAGTGTTCAGTATAATTATATATGGGCAAAATGTCAGGGCAAAAATACATCCTCCAAGCAATATTGCAAGGATAAGAATGAGTAATACATTAATGGTTGTGTCACTACAAGAGACCAGAAGCAAGTGGGGCAGATCACAAAAAAAACTTTCTAAAGGGGTTAATCTGCAAAAACGTAGCCTAAGTAATAAAAGAACATGTACCAAGGGATATACCACACTAACCATCAACACTCCTAATACCAGTAGAACACAAGCTTTCCAATGCATTATCTGTGTGTAGTGAAGAGGGCGACATATTGCAACATATCGGTCATAGGACATCACTGCCAGTAAGGATAATTCTGAAGTTGCAAAAAACAGAAATAAGTATATTTGAGTTATACAAGCCTGTATAGAGATTAACTTTTTTTGTGCATGAAAATCAAAGAGCATCCGTGGGGTAGTGACTGTGGAATAGCCCATATCCAGACATGCCAGGGTTCCAAGGAAGAAGTACATGGGGGTTTGGAGATGGGAATCTGTATATATTAGAAGGACAATGAGAATATTCCCAGTCATAGTCATTAGATAGACCAACAGAAACACCAGGAACAGAGGAAGTTGGAGACTTGAAAGGTCAGATAATCCAGAGAGAACCAATATGTACAATGTGGTTTGGTTTTCCATCTTACCTTGTATATTATTCACTTGAAAAAGCATTAAGGAACATTGTTTAGAAAACTAGAATCTCACTATAAGAGCGAAATTTAAAACAAAACTTATTTTGCAGAACTTGAAAAACATTTCTGTTGATTTGAGCATAGTAAGGAAATCAAAGATAAAACAGACCACGACTAAGAGTTACATACACTGACAGTAATACAGACCATACACAAGTCAACTTATTGTAAAATGGGTCACTACAAGAGACCAGAAGCAACTGAGGCAGATCACAGAAAAAACTTTCTAAAGGGGTTTAATCTGCAAAAACTTAGCCTAAGTAATAATAGACATGTACCAAGGAATTTACCAAACGACATAAACACTCCTAATACCAGTAGAACACAAGCTTCCAATGCATTATTGTGTGTAGTGAAGAGGGGACATATTGCAACATATCGATCATAGGACATCACTGCCAGTAAGAATATTCTGACACTGCAAAAAACACAAAGAAGAAGATGTGGTTTACAAGCCTGTATAGTATTAGCATTGTTTGTGTGTGAAAATCAAAGAGCATCCGTGGTGTAGTGAAGAGGGATAGCCCATATCCAGACATGCCAGGGTTCCAAGGAAGAAGTACATGGGGGTTTGGAGATGGGAATCTGTAACAGATCAGAAGGACAATGAGAAGATTCCCAGTCAGAGTCATCAGATAGACAACAGAAACACCAGGAACCGAGGAAGTTGAGACTTGAAGATCAGATAATCCAGAGAGAACCAATTGTACAATGTGGTTTGGTTTTCCATCTTACCTTGTATATTATTCACTTGAAAAAGCATTAAGGAACATTGTTTAGAAAACTAGAATCTCACTATAAGAGCGAAATTTAAAACAAAACTTTTTTGCAGAAGTTTAAAAAACACTTCTTGTTGATTTGAGCATAGTAAGGAAATCAAAGATAAAACAGACCACGACTAAGAGTTCAAACATTTTTTTTGTTGTACAGATCTACGTGGATCACCGACTGTAGAAAACAACCATAAGTCATAATTATAGAAGCTACACAATAATGATACAAGAGAGAGAACCAGCCCAAGGCTTACACGCGAGAGGTATGGGTGAACATAAAGGTCGAGTCTAGCTTAAATGATTGGTAAGTGAAGTGTGACACAGGTTGGATTAAACCCTTTACAAAGCTCTTTTAACCTACCTACCCCAGTTACTTTTGGTCTCTTTTAGTGACCATTCATTAATGCCCTAATATTTAATACTGAACACATTATGAAGATGTCTAAAGCCATGAGATCTAAGGCCTCTCCACCTGTTCCTCTCATCTGACTGTTGTCTTTATTGTTTATGGGACATCTTGCTTTAGCTATTTAATCCAAATGCAAGACTAATTCTGCAGTTGACAAGTGGCTTCTGTATTTTATCACTGTATTAACAACACCCTTAGTCACATCCTCTATTGGCAGTCTAAGAAACAAGGAATGAAATATCATTAAAAGAGTTTTTGTAAATTGATAAAAATATGGTATAAAACCAGTGTGGTGTATGTGAATATATGTATAAACCCACTCTACAAGTTCATATTACATAAGGAATAGGTGACAGTACAGGTTCTACTTTCGTCCCCTGACAGTAGGACCCACCACCCCCTGCAAATAGATCACTCTGACCTGTACTAGACACCAAAAACATATATGTCTTTTTTTTTACTTAGGGGTGGGGGGGCATTGCCTTTTTATAACTAGGGGTGGGGGCTGCCATTTTTTACTTACAGTGGGGGGGGTTCATTTTTTATTTTTCATAGTGGGTTTGGACAGTGCCATTTTTGTACTGTAAAAAACGGATGCAATTCATATTCAAAAAGGGTAGTCATTCACAGTGAGTAATTACAAGCCTGTAATTTTAACCTTCAGTGGGGGAACGATACTGAAGTTTTAATAAGGGAGCATATTGATGTAGAGTATGTTTCAAGGACGCATTATAAGTATAACCACCTTATTTAGGAGGAAAGATCTTTCAATCTAACTTGCTTGTTTTTTTCAGGATGGAAGGAATATAGACTTTGGCATAGCGTAATGTATGTTTACTTGATTTTGCTAAGGTTTTTGATACAGTCCCCCATAGGTGACTAATGTTAAGGTCTGGTTGGGCTGGGGGGGGCACATTTGTACACAGATATAGTTAATTGTTGATGGATCAGATGCAAAAAATGGGTGGTTAATGGCGGTTTGTCATATGGACTAAAGTGGGACCCTTCTATTTAATGCATTTATTGATTTGGAGTGGGTATTGTCAGCAAGGTTTCTGTGTTTGCTGACGACACAAAACAACTTTGTAGACCATTAAAATTTCAGAGGATGTGCAATCGTTCAGGTGGATCTAGATAGATTGTCACATTGGGCTGCTAAGTGGCAGATGACATCAATGTTTATAAATTAAGGTGATACATTTTTTGACTTAAAAATCCTTGTGCTGCTTATACTATAAATGGCTCTGTTGTTAAATGATCCCTGTGGAAGGGATCTTGGAGTTTTGGTGGATAACAAACTTAATGTACAAGCTGTGCCAAGGCAACAGCTAAAGCCAGCATGGTATTTGTCTTGTATAAAGGGGTGTTCACACGACGCCCGTGTGAGGTTTGGAAATAGGCAACCAGGCACACAACAATTTTGCAATTGGATGCACCAGTTCAAGCAAAACCTTATCCTACAAGCAAGCACTGTCCTTGGATGCAGTTCCTGGGATCCCTTGGTTCCCTTCTGGGCTCCAAATGCCGGGCTTGCTGCTCCTGAGCTATGTCCCTCCTCCTGGCTCCTGGATCCCTTATTCTCACTAAGGGACAGGGTAGTATGTTTAGCTCTGGCTGCTGGACACTAAATAGGAGGTCCTAGCTCTGTTCTCCCTTTCTCAGCTTTTCCCTTCTGGCCAGCCCCTAGTCGCTTCCTACTGAGGACTATCTCTTGCATCCCTGTTATTAAAGCTAAGGGGCAGGTATGTGTTAATCAGCTCTTAGCTACAGGATACTCCTCAGCATGTATCCTAGCACTCCCCTTTGTCTTATGCTTTCCCCTCATGTGTGTTAAAGTTGCTCTATCTATTCCCACATTCCATTTGAAATGTAAAACACTTCAACAGCAGCCAATCATCAGTCTTGTTGAATAGCATCAGTCAGCAATTACCTAACTCAGCTGGAAGCATAGCCAGACCGCTCTGTACTAATGCTTGTATAATGACTTTAAAAACAGGCATCCCAGGAGTTTTAAGCATTGAGCCATCTTGTGAAACAAGGACTAACTGCATATCCCCAAGTTGGTATTTTTAATGTGGAACATGTGAACACTTTATATAATTTAGAGTGGAGACTTCACACCATAACTTCATATCTTTTATTTGCAAACATTCTAACTTCTGCAGCTATAACAAGTCTTTAAACACAGTCAATTTATTATGTAATTGAGCTTTGCGCATTTGGTCGTCTTTATTCTGATCTCCCCTCTCTGGTTTTCTTCTTGCTACGCCATGTTTAAAAATATATTTCAGTTTCAATCTCAGCTAACAATAATTTGTACTCACTTTTCCAGTGCATCAAATGGATCTCTATATCCGTATGTAACATAGCAATAGTAAAGGAGAATGGTACCACCAAAGCTAACAATTGGTTAATGTCTAATGGTTTATGTACATGTTAGAAATAATTTAAGTGTTGTACTCTAATAAAAATTCCACTACCGGTAAGACTTATAACATTGTATGATATATCAATTGTCACTCTCCAACTATGTGTAGACCTTGTCATATGTGATTGTAAGCTACTGGAAATGATATAAAAAGAACAATTTTATGAGCATAATATTCCATCGTTAACATAGACAGTCGTACATTCCTCAATCAAATATATATTATTAATTATTAACTATAATTATTTACTTTTTTTTCTTTTCTTTTTATTATTTATCATTATTCTATAATTATATTTTTTGGTACAATTCTGTTCATCTAAAAAAAATTTACAATTCCTGTTTATTTTATTATTATTACTATTATTATTTAGATTTGATTAAATTTTTGCCACTTGCAATTTACCTCTTGAGGTGCAGGTAAACAGCTGAGAGTCCGATCCAAGGAAGTGAAGAACATTTCCTTGGGTCAATATTCCGCCGTGCATGCATCTTAAGGAAAAAGGACATGTTTAAAGATTGTAATGTCAACATCTTGGCAAAGGAACAAGATTGTGTTCAAGAGATGGTGTCAGGAGGCCATTTATGTGAAAATAAAGAAACCAAAGCCTAGTAGAGGTGAGTTTTCAACACCAATTGTCTGCCATGTACAATGCAACAATTTCGATAAACAAATATATATATAAGATATATATATATATTAATAAATGAGCACCACTTAGTAAGTCAAAGCTTCATTTGGTTAGGGGACCTTATACAGGTTAAGGGGGGGGGGGTGGAAAAAAAGGGACAATTAAACAACAGAACAAAGAGAAGCCATAAACTGCACACTCTATAAGCTAGGAATCATACAAGATGAAGTCTAGAAATCCCTTTAATTCATCACGTAAAGAGGAGCATAATGTATATTAAAGACAAAAAAGAGCACAATATCACAATTCCAAACATCCTAAAAAAATAATAATAATAAATACATAATACCCAGTTTTTTTTTTCAGCAAGCAACAACACAGTTCATTGGAATTGTTCCAAGGTAAGTAAAGTGCTAAAGTATTAAAGTTTCAGTATGCTATAAATATACCTCCTACTAGGCATCACTCGTGATCATATTTTAGGAGTATATCATGATAAGTGCACAGTGCTGAATCTAATATTTATCTGCCTCCTAGCTTTAGCGTAACAGTTCCCCTCTCTCAGTCCAACAGTCAGTGCTTGTAGTATTGCATGGATCATAGAGGGGACAAGGCTCTTCAGACGATGTATCACCAAGTATAGAAAAGGTAATCAATGCACATTCCTAGGCCCCATACAATATCATATTATCTGCACACTGGCATACATTATAAACATAGAAAAGATAATCAATGCACATTCCTAGCCCCATACAATATCATATTATCTGCACACTGGCATACTATTAAACACTAGAAAAGATAATCAATGCACATTCCTGGGCCCATACAATATCATATATCGACACTGGCATACATTATAAACATAAAAGATAATCAATGCAATTCCTAGGCCCCTACATATCATATTATCTGCACACTGGCATACATATAAACATAGAAAAGATATCAATGCACATTCCTAGGCCCCATAACAAAATCATATTATCTGCCCACTGGCATATTTATAAACATAGAAAAGATAATCAATGCACATTCCTAGGCCCCATACAATATCATATTTCTGCACCCTGGCATACTTTATAAACATAGAAAAGATAATCAATGCACATTCCTGGCCCCATACACATATCATATTATCTGCACACTGGCATACTTTATAAACAAGGGGTTTTAGTATACCTTACTGTGATCACATGAGTGAAAAACCCCAACCACGTCAAGGTACCCCAGTCTGGAAGGGGTTCAGCAGCGCAGATAGGAAAAGGCTACATTGGGTAATGGGACACACTGGGTAATGCAATCCAAATGTCCTGAAACCAGAGTTATTGCTACATAACATTTTCACCATGTCTATAACAGACCAATTCTATGGGACCATTTTCGAACACCACCCACACAGTGACTATTGGGCAATAAATATTATTGGTATGTCTATAGCCTTTATCTAATATATAATAATGAGCTTCTTCACCTTGAGCCATACAGACACAGAACAATCAGGAATTTACCAGTTTGCTATGCAACGTTGACCATTTGATAATGAATTAATATTGCAATTAGAAAGAATCCGACCATAATGCACCAGTAATTCTTTAAATCCGTGAACCATTCAATCCTAATACTTAGCCAATTATTGAAAAATATCCTAATATAATCAACATATTAACATTAAATCAAAAATAATAGACTAAGCAGAACCAACCAATTTCATGTGTAGAATTACAATTTGCTGTTATTTGCTAAAAGGAACTAGTACATGAATGACCTGCTTGGTGCTTGGTGCGCACTACAGTCTGCGGAGATCCAAATCCTGTATCTTCCAAGGCAAGAACATCCCAAGAAAATGGAAATGATCTTAGTTGATGGGTGAACTAGTTCCCAAATCCCTTTACTGGAAAAATACCAATTTGAGATACAAAACTGCATCTTTCATGCAGCAAAGTCCCAATAGGTGGTTCAAATTACTGATGAACTACAGTTCCCAGCATCCTTTTTAGTCAAAATCCAGTTAAATAAAAGCAGCATTATTCGGGCACCTGAACAATACATGGTTCTTGGATAAGATTGTCCAAAAGGATGCTGGAACTGTAGTTCAATCTTCAATTAAGAAAATCTGAACCTTGTGTTTATTGGGGCTGATTTGTTGCTCCCCAGAATGCTTTTACTTTATATTGTCTGTCCAAAAGGGATCTGGGGGTTGTAGTCCAGACAAAAGAAATAAAAGCATTCAGCAAAAATCATACCCAACACCCAAGGTTCAATGATCTAAGTTTGGGCATTATTCAGGGCACCAATACCCACCACAAGCGCAATTGTTATCACGTGAAAAAATGCCTCAGTGTGGCCTAGCCATTATGGTGACCATACATTACACAATTGTGTTGTACATCCGCAGTTTGTTGTTGACCTTGTAATGAGATCGGCTGACGATATTTTTTCACCTATCGGTGGGAAATGTATTATCACCCAATGCTATTGATCTGAAGATCAATCGCCTCGATCGTACTTCTTCTATGGCCGCCATTAGACAGCTAGAAAGAACAGGAAATAATAATCTAGATCTGAAAGACATTTTTTAAGATTACCAATCTCTGCTACCATCCATTTACGCTGCGATTCTGCACAATATCGACCAACATCGCGTGCTGATTGTGTGCAGTCCAAAAATGGATTGCAGTGCAGTGCATGAAATGTGGCCACCCACACAATACACACAAACACGCATAACCGACCGTTAGTGAGTGGAAAATGCACCAGTCTGGCTTAGCCCTTATGGTGGCCATTTGCTTAC
Organism: Hymenochirus boettgeri; assembly: GCA_019447015.1. Classification (NCBI taxonomy): domain Eukaryota; kingdom Metazoa; phylum Chordata; class Amphibia; order Anura; family Pipidae; genus Hymenochirus; species Hymenochirus boettgeri. The sequence goes on along the minus strand of CM033477.1, from coordinate 1,058,596 downwards.
AACGCTGCTCTTCTGCTGTCATGCATAAGAAAAGGCACGGTGCAGCAGGGAGGCAGGTGGGGAACGCATTGCTAGTAAGTACACTTAGAACCCTTCCTAGAATGGTTTAACCCTAGGATTGGGGGGTATTACTTAAGATAAAAATTTTATTTGGGGGGGGTGGACTTGCCCTGATCATTCTGCTAAAGCAAGCCTAGGGTAATTCATAAAAGTTCTTATTGTTTCAAATGGTGGCTAATTTTGCCCCAACCAATCAGATGTTAGCCTTCAAATGTTAAGTAAGATCTGATTGGTTGGGGCAAAAATTCACCATTTGAAACAATAAGACTTTTATTGAATTACCGTACCGCTGCACTTCCTTCCCAGAGCTCCTAGTAATAGAAACAATTGCATCTTTTACTTTAGTGGTTGACCTTGCTTATCAGCATCAAAGTAGAAGCTACAATGTTGCTATTTAATTTTTGCTTCAGCAGAATGTAAAACTGACCTGTGCACACATGTCAACACACAAGGCCAATCCAGCCTGTCTCCCTTTTTTTTGTTGTCCCCCGGTGACTGTAGCATCCAAGACTTACTACAACTGCTCTCCGTTTGTTCAGTCCCAAGCAGGGGGTTTACTTTAGATCTGACTTTTAAACAGTTGATTGCAGGCACCTTAACCAAATCACACGTCAGCTGTTATAACCAGATCTACAGTGACGACCCTGCTTAGGCTCCATTAATGGGACTTGCACTAGATAGCAGCGTATAGCAGTCACCTCTGTAACAGCTGATTGCTTATCTAGCCCAGCACTAGGGAGGTGTGACAAAGGGTCTTCCATTAGAGTTGCCCATTCCATTACTGCAACAGAAGAGTAAAGTGGGCGTTCCACATTAGCACATGATCGGGCCAGAGGTAGAGGTCCCACAATGTTCTTCATACCCTTTTGTCGATGAGACCCAGCACAAGGCACAAGATGACCAAATCCTAAACCTGCATCTTAATTAAAAAAATGGCCCCACCACTTAGCCTGTCTTATGTGAGTTGACACCCTGGCTAATAGTCAGATCATGATGACGTGAACCCTTCAAATATCATGGAACCTTAAAAGCTCAAACTTAAAAAAAATAAATATCTATTATTATATAGTGCACTTCATGTGAATACATGATTACAAGGAACAGCTTTCCCCATCCAGTGACAAAGAAGCAAATCAAACTAAACATGCTATTTCATGTACTACATCTCATGACATTTATTGGCGATCTGCCCTTGAGGCTACACGTACACTGGAAAAACAGACTTGACACTACGTCTATGCATGGACGGCCACAGATTGGCCATTACTACGGCATTTAGGGATGGACACACTACAAAGCCAGTGGCCAAACATTTTTTAGAAAAAAGATATGACTCTCCAGTTTTAAATTTATGGCAACTGACCACATCCCCCTCCCAGAAGAGGAGGAGATAGGTCTAAACTCCTCCTAGAGCAAGAATGCTTTTGGATTCACTATTTGAGATTCTGAACCCACATGGATTAAATGAACAATTGTCTTAAGATGCTTTTTAAATGAATAATAATAAATTTGCCTTTTGGATGTAATTCTCTGGAAACTTATTTATTTCTTATTGTTATTAGCGATGGACTAGAACTCGAACTCGGTTAGTGTAGCAAAATCTGACATTTGCCCGCTCTTGTTTAGGAAGTGTTTTTAAACAAGTTTTGGTGACAGTAACATGTTCCCCAACCATTTCCCAGGTGCACAGCCTTTTACAGTAAGTTACCATTGTTTTTTTAGCTGTAAATCATCCGACTTTTCAAACTATCACTCCCCATTGACTTATAATGGGTCCGAATTCGAACTTTTGAACTTTTACTGAAGTTCGAATTCGAAAACGGACTGAACTTATGAAGTTCGGCCATCTCTACTTGTTATGTATTTTTTTAAGATTATATTATAGTCACACCAAACACATTTTACAGTCTTTTAGCACTTTCTTCTACACTACACTTTAAGCTAATGCACTATTAAAAAGTGAATCTTTAGTATATCAAGTTCTATTTGATGCACAGTATGGCTGCTTCTTTTATTAATTTAATATCAAATGTGTTATTTAGGCTTGTTCCCTGCTGGGATATGCACATGTCACTTCTATTTATAAAATGAATATATGCACTTTTCAGGGTACATATGGCTGACTGTTTAATTACTGATACCATTATTAATGACACTTGAGGAGTTTATGGGTATATAGGTTGTTTATACCCATATGTTCACAAGCTTGATAAAGGTCATAGAGTTAAGACCGAAACGTTGCTTGTAATTTACCCAATATTGGTTTCAAAAAACCTGGAGTGCACCAATCCTTCTTAATGTTAATTTATAATATAATATATATACAATACACCCCAATGAAATTCCTCATCCTATCAGGTAACCGTGGGTTTAACTCCAAATTCTGGGCCTGCGCCATTTTCTATTAACCGCACAGGCAGCCAATGCAAAAAATATGTTAATTATGCGCCACTATTATCCTGATATGGAATGGATTTAAAATAGAGTCCTTACCCTCCATTCTCCTTACCTGCCTCCTAACTCACACTACTGATTACTGCATTGCCAGAACCGAAGAGAGGAGCACGGGCGTACAACACTCGTTTGTGACTTTCTATAAATCTACATAAAGATCTTTTTAATGATATTTTCATAGTCTCATTTCTCAGACTGTATATTAGAGGGTTGACTAAGGGTGTTAATACAGTATAAATACAGATGCCACTTTATCTACTGCAGAATTATCCTTTGCATTTGATGAAAGTAGCTAAAGAAAACAGTTCCATAAAATAAAGACAACGTCAGATGGGAGGAACAGGTGGAGAAGGCCTTAGATCTCATGGCTTTAGACTGCATCTTCATAATAGTGTTCAGTATATATTATATGGGCAAAATGTCAGGGCAAAAATACATCCTCCAAGCAATATTGCAAGATAAGAATGAGTATACATTAATGGTTGTGTCACTACAAAGACCAGAAGCAAGTGGGGCAGATCACAAAAAAAACTTTCTAAAGGGGTAATCTGCAAAAACGTAGCCTAAGTATAAAAGAACATGTACCAAGGGAATTCCACACTAACCATCACACTCCTATATACCAGTAGAACACAAGCTTTCCAAGGCATTATCTGTGTGTAGTGAAGAGGGCGACATATTGAAACATATCGGTCATAGGACATCACTGCCAGTAAGGATAATTCTGAAGTTGCAAAAACAAGAAATAAGTATATTGAGTTATACAGCCTGTATAGAGATTAACTTTTTTTGTGCATAAAATCAAAGAGCATCCGTGGGTAGTGACTGTGGAATAGCCCAATCCAGACATGCCAGGTTTCCAAGGAAGAAGTACATGGGGGTTTGGAGTGGGAATCTGTATATAAGTTAGAAGGACAATGAGAATATTCCCAGTCATAGTCATTAGATAGACCACACACACCCGAACAGAGGAAGTTGGAGACTTGAAGTCAGATAATCCAGAGAGAACCAATATGTACAATGTGGTTTGGTTTTCCATCTTACCTTGTATATTATTCACTTGAAAAAGCATTAAGGAACATTGTTTAGAAAACTAGAATCTCACTATAAGAGCGAAATTTAAAACAAAACTTTTTTGGCAGAACTTAAAAAACATTTCTGTTGATTGGAGCATAGTAAGAAATCAAAGATAAACAGACCACGACTAAGAGTTACATACACTGACAGTAATACAGCCCATACACAAGTCCACTTATTGTAACTATAGACACCCCATTGACATTCTGAACATTGTCTGGGACATTTACTTGTATTTTATCACAAAAGGAAGGGTCCATGCTGGGGAACATTGGCAATAGATTAGTTAGCCTAATATTAACTTAATTCCATGATTGAACAGTGTATGGTCATCATAACCAGTTTTGTACCCCAGGTATCATTCCTGGGTGGTGATTGTAAATGTATTATTTATTACATTTACTTTTTTTGTTGTACAGATCTACTGATCACCGACTGTAGAAACAACCATAAGTCATAATTATAGAAGCTACACAATATATTGCAGTTTTTTTGAGAAACATATGACTTGGTATGAGAATGGAAGAGAGGTAGAACTATAGTAACTGTAAACAAGCTCGACTTATCTTAGGAGAGAGTTTGACAGCTACAACGTTGTTATTTTAAGTTCTCTTTAGTAGCAGCTTGCTGCAATACACCTGTTCAGTAAATCCTTTGACAAATATGACATTTAAGTAAAGTGTAGGTTATTATCTAGGCCCCCTAGCCTGGATTCCTTGTACTATGACACACTATAATCCTTCTCATCCCAGACCATGGATGAAAAGGTTCAAGAGCTTGTGATAAATGCCATTAAATATTAGGCAAAAGGAGCTCTAACTGCACAGTGTTCTTAAGAAAAAAAAAGTGCTCCTTGATAGATAATGCTCCTTTTTAATGAAAGAAAGGGCTATTTAAGTTGCACTTAGACTGGTTTTACGTGCCCACACCTGTTATTTCTCCCAAGTTGTTTTTCCTATCACATGTACATACAAAGGAACAAGTCGAGCGAAGTAACTCAAACCACAAGTTCTCAGCTCAAATTTGAGGACTGACCACTCTGCCCATAGAGAAGACAGGAGGTAGGAACACTCGCTTCTTTCTCCCAACATTTAACTGTCCGGTATATTTTTTGGGAATTGCCATTGGCCACTATAATTCTCCTTTAATATAGTGATTTAGACTTTACATTATGGAAACTCAAGTATATTTTTAAGAGCCAGCTTGTTAACTTGTAACTGTGAAGGTGGTTGGCTGATAGGGACCATGAGAATCAAGGCTGTAATAAAATATTAATAAAAATACAAATATTTATATACAGTAATAATTAAGGAGTATAGTTTTATAAATACAAAATAATTATTTGAGAGACATTTTATTTTCTCAGTTGAAACAATAAAATATTGTGTATAATACAATAATATTCAAAACATCATTTTTCAAGTTGTTTCACTTCACAAATTAAAGATTTTGTATTACATTGTACAGTGTTAAATGTAGTAAGAGCTAAAAGACTTGTCCACCCCCAAAACTAATCCCAATTCCCCCCACTACTGGCCCCACTCTGTAGTGCATAAAATCCTTACCTCACATCCCAGCTCCAAATGGTTCTCCTGTAGTCCCCCCCAAAGTCCCAACAACTGCCCAGCAGGAGGATAGCAGAGTCTATAGGACTCTGCCTCCTGTCTCCCCTCCGGAGATTTGTGCATGCGCAGTTCAGCCCTTCTCCCTCTCCCTCCCTCTCCCTCCCGTTTTGCAAGCCCTCCCCCTAACTTAAAACCCCTTTGCCACATAATAGTATTCTTCCTTCCCCAGCCCCAACCGCTATAAAAGAATTTCAAGAACCCAACGATCTCTACTTACCTGACTCTCTCCTGGCTCGAGCAGCCGCGTCCGTGCCGGCTGCCGTGGACACTGTAGCGGGGGAGAGTGGTTAGGTAATAATGATCGGGGCTTTTTATGCTGGTTGACTGGGGGAAGAATATCTTATAACATACCCAAAGTTTCTAAGACATCTGTATAGAGACTACATTAATCCATACAGTGAGTAAGTACATGATCTTTTTACAGTTACCATGAAAGTAAATATATCTTATAGTATATATCATTATAATATATCATTATTGTAAAATACTAGTACTTGGTACTATACCTGAAAAGGAAAGATAAAAAGACATAACGCTCATATAAATAAAAAATTTAAAATGCAGCAGGAGAGATTATCTTAATATATAGAAACTAAACACATTATAAAGAAGATTATAAACAGTGTATTTTGTGCCCTACAATAATTTTGAATGGATAATATATATCAGTAGACGCCCACCATAAAGACTCTGCTTGGTTTATTACATTAATGTGAGCTTTAAAAAAAGCATGTTATGCTGTATGAAAGAAGACATGTACCTTCTTATAAGCTCTTATAATAGTGTTTACTACTCTGCTGCCAAGTCTGTTTGAACTGTCAGTCCCCTACCACCTGTAACCCTGGGCCTATTCTTGCCTGGTAGATCATTTGTATTTCCTCTGAATTTCTTGATTGTTTAATGTTTAAAACATATACAGGGAGATTCCATAAAAGTTCTTATCGTTAAAATGGAGGGAATTTACCCCAACCAATCAGATGTTTTCAAATGTTAAATAAGATCAATTGGTTGAGGCAAAATCAGCACCATTTTTAACAATAAGAACTTTTATTGAATTTCCCTAATAAATTTACAACAAATTGTATTAAAACAGAAATAAAAGGTCATCTGAATTGTCAGTTGGTATAAAAAGTAAATAAAAACCCTCATATGTAACCATAAAATATCAGAATTTTTTGAAAACGGCTTCTTACCCAAATGCAAAATCTTAGGATGTGTTAAATAGAATAAGAAATGATCTTGAAGCTAAATCTTCAATGGAGAATTTGTAAATCTCTGTAATGTAGAAACCACCTCATCAGATCCAACTATTTTCAAATCTTTCTTTTTTGATGAACACATGAAAGGAATTTTCATTCCTCCTGGGAAACTACAAATCCTTGTCCAATGGTCCATATCTTACCTGTAACATCCAATATCATCTATGATCAAGAGGAAACCTCAGCCATAAATACTCTTCCTACCAAACCTACTGAGTTAATTACAATATAACAATATCCCGGTCTCCCACAATGGGCCTGTAACCTACTGAGATATATCAACTCTCCTGTGGTTCTCATAGTGATCTGTGTGCTCTTATCCCCTTTAACATGCACTGGTTCTGTTTCTTCTTTCATCCTGTACTGTATTATAATTGGCTTGAAGAAGCAATCCCTTTCTTCTCTTTCTTCTTCTTTCTCGTTTTATTTCCTCCTTTTGGACGTATCTCCTCCCACATTTTTTTTTGAGCTAGAGACTGACGGTACAGACGTGCGGGGCATATAGGAGAAGTGTGCTTCTTCTAGCTAGGAATCTGAGGAAGAGTTACGCGTTATCGGTGAATTTCGGGACATTTTTCCCATAGACTATAATGGCAACAATCCTCAAATGTGGATATTTCAAACAGTTTGTTTCATATGGTCATAATACAAACAGTGATACCCCCAACCCCCCACACAGACCAAGGTACACTCACCTACTGATCACTTATCCATTATTGTGACTAAACTAAAATCAAACTAATTTAGATTTATCCTCAATAAAAGAGGATACCCCTTAACTAGAGCCAGGTCAACACCCCTACTGATCTACTCTATACATTACTGTGGCACAATACTTAAAAGAGTAACTAAAGTTTAAAAAATTTTTTGGATCAAAATCAAAAAAGTTGTGTTTTTTAACCCCCCAATGGCACAGGTACATACACCTATTGACATACCCTTCCATTTTCATGGCAGCCATGTTTAAAGGTAACTATAGTAAAAACCAACAATTTTGACTAATCATTAACAAAGTTTTGTTTTTTAAACCCCTAACTGGACACAGGTACACACACCTACTGATCTACTTATCCATTACTGTGGTAGCCATACTTAAAGGGTAACTAAAGTCAAAAAATATTTTTTGATCAATAATCAAAAAAGTTGTTTTTTTAACCCCCATGGGGCCAGGTACACACACCTACTGACCTACCCTTCATTACTGTTGCAGCCATACTTAAAGGGTAACTAAATCAAAAAAACTAATTTTGACCAACCATCAAAAAAGTTTGTTTTTTAACTTCCAACCTGACACAGTTCTACACCAACGGAGGTACCCATTTATTCACACGGCAATCATATTTAAAGGGTAAGTATAGTAAAAAAAATCATTTTGACCATCATCAAAAAGTTAGTCTTTTATCCCCCAACCTGACACAAGTACACACACCAACTGACCTACCTTTAGTTCATTGTGACAGCCATATTTAAAGTGTAGTAAAAAAACAACAAAATCCTCATCATTGGCATTATTGAGTTTTAAAATCTGCAGCACAAACACACACATTCCCTTCCAAAATGCGGCCTTTCAAGACAAATTCAAAGTTTATATTAAACTTTACTTTCTGTTACATATTGTAAAACTGTAAATTGTAAGGATGATAAAAAGTCACATTGTTTTTATACAGGGTACAGAACTCCTAATATTATTACATTTTAAAGGAGGACTCCACACAAAGCACTTTTCCCCCAGATTCACAGCCCATAAACTGTTGATTAAAATGAGAGATTAAACAAAGAGTATTAATGGGGCAGTCCGAGGGCAGCTGTGCTCTTTTTTTCTTACATTTTTTTCACCAGTGTTTACCGTAACTTAAAAAAGGAATCGTGGCAGCAGCGCTGGTGTCCCGAAGGCAACTACACACAGCCAACTTTATTATCACTTGTGGCACTTTAAGCATGACTTTTAAATGATGGCTATCTACTGGTATTAAAGTCCACACACAGGTTATATATTAAATTTCTAGGAGCCATAAAATGGCGCTTGCAGGTTTGGGTAAATTGCCCATTTGTAGTCTAAAGTGATACTAACCCATTTACCAAGGGTGATACATTAAGAAGGAATAGCAGCAGCTGCATGGGTTTCATGATTGCAGCTGCTGCAGGAAATTCAGTATTGCATTTCTGCCTTTTGCTATGTCACATTCTTATGCAGTAATGGCAAAGAATTGAACCTGGATGGGATTTACCTAGAGCTGCAAGTGTGATATTGAATAGGCTCTAGCAGATCACCTACAACACCATGTAAATCTCCCTCACCAATATTATGTTTTTAATTTTATTTAATTCCTAATAAAATATACAGCAACAATTTTACAATGCTAAAATGAATGCAGTTACTTCGTCTCTCCCCTAGCTCGTGAGCTCAGTGAGCTTAGACAGTCTCAATGTAATTCACCCAGTGAGAATGATAGGGGTTTTCAACCAGCTGTTTTGTATTTTCCAGTGCTAAAGGGGATTAAACTGAGTGAGTGGGGATGTGATTTCTGTAGTTAAAGATTCTTTTAATTTCAGACAGGTATCTCTTGGTTAGGAATTATATAGAAAGATAAGTGAGAAATAGTGTAACCTGCTGTTTCTGACTTTTTAAGGATATCTAAAGTGATTTCTTTCCCCATTAAATCTAAATTGTATAAAAGGTATTAGTGTAGTAATTTTTGACCGTTCTCCAGCCCAATAATAGCTTGTCTTCCTTGCTGCCTCTCCTGTGTGTGCATGATCACCTACTGGATACATAGGAGGGACTGTCAAAGATTGGAGTTCTGTCAGGCTGAAGAGCTGTCTGAAGGAATATGCAAGAATTGCTTTTTTTTTATTACTCCAACTAACAATTTTAATATTAAGATGTACATTATACTTGAATCTCTTTAATCAGGGGAAAATTAGTTTTAAGGTGAATTTCGGCACAATATTAAAAAATATATAATTTGCTTTGAGAAGCTGCCTCCCTAAAATGTTTGGTTTGTGTTGTGTTTTTGTGCCATTTCCATTTGGAAGATAATAGCTGTTTTTTTTTTTTACAAAGATAAAAGGTAACCAGCAACCCAACAACAGAATGTATATACAAAGCTAGGGCAGTGTCAGTAAGGGCATGTCCACCCCCAAACCAAAATTAACCTTCTACTGGCCCCTGTGCAGTGTTTAAAACCCTTACCTTACTGCTCAGCTCTTTATGGTTCTCTTGCAATGTCTGTTGAAAGTCCTAGAAATTAAAGAGTAGGAGCCATTTCTAGTGTAATTTGTTTCTGCCTGTCCTGTTCCTCATCAAGGTTTCTATGAGGGCAAGCATGCTCAGTAAATCACTAAAGGCACATTGGAAAAGGGAATTTCCCATCATGCAATTCACTTGATTTGCATGAACATTCTAGTTTATCAAATCTGCACACAGCAAGGTAGTTCGGATTGGATATCTAAAGATAACATTTTTTCCATTAGATGTCCTTTTATACCTGTAAACTTGTGCAGAAAGTGCTTGCAATAAACTTTGATTTTTGTTGCCGCATTTGAAAGGTCTTTTTACATATGTCCTTCCTGCTACGGGAATGGTGGCAACTAAAGAGTTACTATGATAAATAACATAATCCTTTAATTGCCACCATTCATTTTCTCTATAATGAGGTATCCAAGTTGGTTTTGTCCTGGCTATGTGGTGCACTGGGCAATAGAAACACATTGCATTTGTTGCATATTTTTTATTTGATAATAACTATAATTGTAATTGGATATATGTTTAGTTATCAGATCATCTCATTATTGGGGGATGCTTATAGTAAATGTAAGTAGCAGGGCTGCATTCATTACAACCTGGTTGTATTTACACTGCATGTTTTCAATATACATTCCCTATCTGCCCTTTGCTGTTTGAGAGTGCTTTCAGTGAATGATGAAACTAGTAATGCAACTATATAGGCACTTGGGTTAGTCACTATTTTGCTAAAGGAAAGTAATTTCAGACTCTGTATACAACACTTATTTCATTTATCTGTTATAACAACATTTATGTGCATTTATAGACTCCTATACAACACCATAGGTATGAACCCAGGCACTAAAAAAAATATTCATTTGGGCAGTCTAGAAACCACCATCTACTTCAGTCTCTAACCTAAATACAAAGCAAGACCTGCTAGTTTGACTGCTGATTAAACTGAGCTTCTCTGAAGATTTCATGCTGTTTTATAGTGTCTCGTAACACACCACCCAAAATCTGATTGTTCTAGATACATCTTAAATCTGATTGGATCTTGGATCTTGGACCAATCAGATATTGGGGGTGGGTTTAGGATTCACTACAAATAGTTAATGTTCTGTAAGGAGAGCTAGTTTCAGTTTTGCATTTCATCTGAGATGTTATAGCTTTGTTCTGAGGCATGTACTGGGATATAAGCTTATTGAGTGATTATGGCTGGGTAGCTTGAATGGGCAGCCCTTAGGTCAGATGGCTCTCAAGTTGTTCTCAGTATTTTAAAAGTTTCTCAGATTCTAAAATAAAATATATTCCAGTAAAAGTTTGGTTTTCTTGTTCCAACTAAATATTGAACATAGTTACATAGTTATTAAGGTTGAATAAAGACATACGCCCATCAAGTCCCACCTATTCACCCCTTTTTTTTTTTTTTTTAACCCTACCTAACAGTTGATCCAGAAAGGCAAAAAAAAACCAGCTAAAAGGGGGGAAAAATTCCCTCCTGACTCCAACGGCAATCGGAAAGTATCCCTGGATCAACCAGATCTATATTCATTAATACCAGTAATTCTCAATATTTTTTTAGTTTTAGAAACTTATCCAGCCTTTTTTTAAAGCTATTCAATGAACTTGCCATTACCACATCTGCTGGAAGACAGTTCCACAGTTTCACCATTCTCTTCCTAACCTGAAGATGAATTTCTTTTCTTTCAACCTTAAAGGATGTCCACGTGTCCTCTGATGACCTGTTAGTAAACAATGCACCAGAGAGTTCATTGTATGGCCATAATATATTTGTATAAGGTTATCATGTCCTCACGCAAACGTCGCTTCTCCAATGTAAACAGCCCTAACTTGTCAAATCTGCCTGCATATTCAAGCCCCTCCATTCCCCTTATTAATTAAGTTGCCCTTCTCTGAACAGCCTCAATTGCCAAGATGTCCCTTTTGTATATGGGATTCCAAAACTGCACCGCATATTCCAAATGAGGCCTTACCAGTGCCTTGTAAAGAGGGAGAATAATATTTTTCTCTCTTGAATCCATTCCCTTTTTATACAAGACAATATCTTGCTACTCTGCCGTTGCTACCTGGCATTGTTTGCTATAGCTAAGTCTGTTATCTACCAGAACCCCCAATCTTTTTCCATTACAGATGCACTTAACACAGAGTTTATTATGGTGTAGGTGGCACAGAGATTATTACATCCCAAATGCATCACCTTACATTTATCAACATTGAATCTCTCTGCCATTCTACTGCCCATTTTGATAATCTATCTAGGTCTGCTTGCAGCACTTGCACATCATTGGAAGTTTCCAAAGCTCTGCATAGTTTAGTGTCATCAGCAAACACCGAGACCTTGCTCTCAATGCCCCCTTCTAAGTCATTTATAAACAGATTAAACAGAAGCGGCCCCAGTACAGAACCCTGAGGCACTCCGCTTAGAACTTTAGACCACATAGATGTAGCTCCATTTACCACCACTCTCTGTTTGCGGTCCAATAACCGTTCTCTATCCATGAACAAATGTTTTCTTCAAAGCCAACAGTCCTCAATTTATACATTAGTCGCCTATGTGGCACAGTAAGCTTTTGCAAAATCCAATATACCACATCCACTGCTGTGCCTGTATCTAACTTCTTACTCACTTCTTCATAAAAACCAATTACATTTGTCTGGCATGATCTATTTCTAATAAATCCATGCTGACTACTACTAATAGATGATCTCTGGAGACAAAGTCAAGGATATGATCCCTTAACAAAGATTCCATCACTTTCCCTACCACTAATTTTTAGGCTTACAGGTCTATAGTTTCCAGGCTGTGAACGACTACCTTTTTTGAATATTGGTTTACATTGGCTTTTTTTTCCAATCCAGCGGCACATCCCCAGACAAAAGCGAATCTGAAAAGATGAGAAACAGTGGTCTAAGATAGAACTGAACTAAGCTCTTTTAAATCCGAGGATGCAATCCTTGCTCTTTATTGATATTAACTTTGTCTAATTGTTTCCGTACCATATCCTCTGTTATCCAAGTGAATACCCTTCATTTCTTCCCTGCATATTATTACAATCCCTACTGTAAGGACAAGGATTCTCAACAGTAAAAACCGATGTAAAAAAACTGTTTAGCAGATTAGCCTTTTCGGCATCCTCTACAACCATCTCAGCCCCATTATTTAATGGTCCCACATTCTCAGTCCTCATCTTTTTACCATTTATATACTTAAAAACACTTTGGGGTTGGACTTGCTTTGTTCGGCAATCCGTATTTCATTTTCTATTTTTAGAGTTTAATTGCTTTCTTGCACTCTTTATTACAGTTTTTGTACTCCCTTTAACCTGTTCTGTGCCTTCTGTTTTCAAAATTTTAAAAGCCTTTTTCTTTTTTTCCATTTCCATTTTTACCTGAGCATTAATCCAGGCAGGAGTGGAAATGTAAGATTTAATATCCCTTTAAAAGTGGTCACATCTGCTCAGTATCTTTCCTAGAAACAGTTCCCCCAGTCTATAAGTAGGAGCGATTCCTTTAACAGCATAAAATTAGCTTTCCTAAAGTTAAAAGTTTTTGTTAAGCACAGTGCACTTTAGTTTTTTTGCAACCTATGTTAAATGACACTATATCATGTTCCTATTCCCTAAGCTTCCCATTACCCTCATCTCCAAAATGAGCTCAGGGTTATTAATATCACCAGATCCAACAACGCATTCTGTCTAGTAGGAACTTCTACCATCTGTGAACAGGAGATCTGAGTAACAGACTATTGATGTATTGGAATATCTGGTTCCCACAATTTTTCCAGAAACAATCTCCAGTAATAGAACAGGGAGATGATTGCAAACCAGTTTAGAGAGCAACATGGTAATCAAAGGGATATCAGAAACACATGCGCAAAGCTGATTGCGAATAATGCAGTGTAAAAGCAACCAGTCTGTAATAAATGCTTGTAACAAATGTTGTCTTACTATAGAGCAAACACAGCAATATATATATATATATATATATATATATATATATATATATACCATTGATAAACTGATTCATCTGACATCAACATGCTACTTGCACACAACAATATCAGATCATGTAGTTCATGACTATAGAGAAAGGGAATGGGTTAATGTAAATCCCAGAATCCCAGGTGGCACTTGCAAATCAGTTTGCTCAGATTCTGCATGTTTAATTAATAAACGGAGAAAGGGCTATTTTAACCATTATGCAAACCCTTCTGATTGGTGACATATTCCATAGACTACAAGCACACTGCCCACTATAGGAGGAGTGAAATCATTTTCTCCACCCATAAGAAACACAAAAATGAAAATAACTTGATAACTGTTCCAAAAAAATAATGAAAGTGTATGGCAAAGTACACAGGATAGCGATCCCTACACTACAGCAAAACATAGTTTTGGGGGGTGACATGCCCTTTAAGCGTTTTGTTTTACCTTGGTTAAGGGTCGGGGTCCTTGTTTTTTTTAAGCTTGCATTGAAGGCTTGTCTAGAGAAAAGTCTGTCTTATGCAAAGTTTAACAGTCTGAATACTCCATACAAAGGATAAGGAGGCTTTTTAAAAAACATTAAATTATAGATAATAATTAGTTAATTACTAATCAATCTGTTCCTACTATGTATGAGTCTTTTCCCCCTGCAATATCTGTAAGAGTTACTTTCTCGTTTCTCTTACTATTCTGTTTTCACTTTTTTTCCAGCCCTTCCCTCTCACCCTGTCCCCAAACATTCTGATAATATTTATCCCATGGTGTCGGACCTTGAAAAAATGTTCTACCCTGGTCTAGATAAAGGCTGTGAGATTTGTCCATTTGTCTAATTTCCTGTATTTATTGGTACAGATCTAGTAGGGTTGGGGTTAATGCACTTTTCCAATGTTTGGGCTCTACCTGCTTAAATGATGTTTTGATAAATTTGAGAGGTGTGGGTATGGGAACGGACAGGAGGGCATATATGGGTTCCAGTGTAATATTTCTCAGTAATAGGTATTGTAGCATATTTGTGACTCTCCCAATGAGGGGTCAGTTCTGAACACTTCAAATAGATATATACAAAGAACCCTGAGCTTGAGTGCATCTCCAGCATTCATCAGAGATATTAGGAGTTACTTTGAATTGTGTATTTATGGAAGTTTTTGCTTTTGATTATCAATTTTAGCTCCATTGTTCAATAGTCATTCTAACCCTAGTGTTTGTTCCCATCGTTTTGAGTGGTTTAGAGGGTAATGATGTTAATATTGAGTATTGCTCGAGATGATCCCTTTTTGTTTAGGATCCGAGAATTCTCTGACAGTAGAAGTGTCTAATCTGGAGGTAGGCGTAGTGACATAAGTGGGGGGGGTTTTTTTTGTATTATTTGTTAAACTGATTGAGTTCTAGTGATTGTGTCTATGACATCTTAGGTCCTCTTTATTTGAGCTGTTACCAAGGCTACAAACATGATAGGATATATTGGTAGTAATATCTTTCATTTGTATAATAGGCATTAATTGTAAAAATGGTGAAGGGTATATATTCTGCCGTTCTCCAGATCCTTATGGTCATGATCATTGCTTGGTAAAGAGCAATTTTAGGTCTTTCTATGGTTGGTGTTATCAGAGAGAGTTACTGTGCTGCGCAGGTCACTTCTTGGGTTTTTGATGCCTAACCAAACATTTGAATGCCGCCCTTGATTATTTACTCTTGCCATATTAAAGTGGGTGTGACTTTGTCAGGGGGCATGGTTTTGATCATTTTGATTTTGAACTTCTTCACATAGGTAATTTTAAACAGTTCTTCAGACAGTCAATTAACAATAATGTAAATTACCAGAAACGTATTACATGTGTTGCCACTACCATATTGCTCCTTTCAGGTTTTTGCTCCAATCAAAATAACTTTATTTAATAGCCTGTGCTATACATGTTGGTTCAGCTGTTACAATACATAAGGAATGCCATACTTTCTGTAGTATAAAAGATTTTAGCCAAATATTTTTAAGTCTGCCATCACTTCAAGGTAGACTCTTTTAGCAGGGCCCTAAGTAACCTAACCTTCTAACCTAGCCTAACAAACTAACTAAAGCTAACCTAACCAAATAAAATGTTTTTAACAACATCATACCTGTTACTAGGGATAATTATTTTTTTTTATTTTTTTCTTGATTTGTCATGGAATTTTTTTTCCCTCTACCACTGCCTGTCTGCCGCCTTTCTTCTTCAGTGCAGGGGTCCACCTAGACAAATGTCTTACTCTGCCTCATGGTAGATGTGGCCCGGCTTCCGCCTGTAAGTATATATATATATATATATATATAGTGCTCAGCAACACACACTGTATATAATACAATATCAGCCCTGAAATTCCATTATTCTGGGGCCTGAGCCATTTTCTATTAACCACACAGGCACCCGGCAAAAAAAAATGTTAATTATGCGTACTACAGGTTTGTGAATTTTCTATAAATCTACATAAAGCTCTTTTTAATGATATTTTCATTATTTCATTTTCTTAGACTGTATATTAAAGGGTTTACTAAAGGTGTTAATACAGTGTAAAATACAGACGCCACTTTATCCACTGCAGAATGATCCTTTGCATTTGGGTGAAAATAGCTAAAGAAAGATGTCCCATAAAATATAAAGACAACAGTCAGATGGGAGGAACAGGTGGAGAAGGCCTTAGATCTCATGGCTTTAGACATCTTCATAATAGTGTTCAGTATAATTATTATGGGCAAAATGTGAGGGTAAACATACCCCTCCAAGGAATATAGCAAGGATAAGAATGAGTAATACATTAATGAATGTGTCACTACAAGAGACCAGAAGCAACTGGGGCAGATCACAGAAGAAGCTTTGTAAAGAGTTTAACCTGCAAAAACTTAGCCAAGTAATAATAGAACATGTACCAAGGAATTTACCACACTAATCATAAACCCCCCTAATACCAGGAGAACACAAGTTTTCCAATGCATTATCTGTGTGTAGTGAAGAGGGTACATTTGCACACATATCGGTCTAGGACATCACTGCCAATAAGGATAATTCTGACATTGCAAACAACAGAAGAAGTAATACTGATTTTAACAAGCCTGTATAGAAATTAATCTTTTTTGATTGTGAAAATCAAGGAGCATCCGTGGGGTAGTGACTGAGGAGAAACCCATATCCAGACATGCCAGGGTTCCAAGGAAGAAGTACATGGGGGTTTGGAGATGGGAATCTGTACAGATTAGAAGGACAATGAGAAGATTCCCAGTCAGAGTCATCAGATAGACCAACAGAAACACCAGGAACAGGGAAGTTGGAGACTTGGAAGATCAGATAATCCAGAGAGGACCAATGTATACAGTTCTGTTTGGTTTTCCATCTTACTTTTTATATTATTCACATGAAAAAACATTACTTATTTTTTTGCAGAAGTTGAAAAAACCTGTTCTGTTGAGTTGAGCATAGTAAGAAATAAAAGATAAAACTGACCATTATTGAAAGTTACATAACTGTTACATACATCGTAATGCAGACCATACGTAGTCAATTTACCTGTTGACATCCCATCGACATTCAAAACACTGTCTGGGGCATTTACTTTGCAATTAATATTTTAATACAAAGGAAGGGACCAGCCTGGGGAACATGGCAAGTATATAGGTTAATCTAATATTAAATTGATTCCATGATTGAACAGTGTATGGTCATCAATACCAGTTTTGTACCCCAGGATCATTCCTGGGTGATGATTTGTTAAATAAATGTATTATTTATTACATATATATTTTTAGTTGTACAGATCTACGTGGATCACGGACTGGTAGAAAACAACCATAAGTCATAATTATAGAAGCTACACAATATATTGCAGTTTTTTTGAGAAACATATGACTTTGTATGAGAATAGAAGAGAGTAGATTAACTATAACAGTCTGACAGCTACAACGTTGTTTGTGGCACAAGTTATTTTAAGTTCTCTTTAATAGCATCTTGCTGCAATACACAGTTCAGTAAATGTTCAGTAAATCCTAGACAAATATGATGATTTTTGATCCTGTGTACTTGACGCACATATAATCCAGTTCTCCAGACAATAAAAGTATAAAGGTTTCAAGTAGCTTTGTGATAAATGCCATTAAATATTAGTCAAAAAGGAGCTCAATACTGCACATGTGTTTTCTTTATAAAAAAACCTGCATCTTGATAGATTAATGCTCCTTTGTAGATGTAAAAAATGGGTGTTAAACTTGCACTTAGACTGGTTTTACTGTCCCACACACTGTTATTTCTCCAAGTTGTTTTCCTTATCACATGTACATACAAAGGAACAAGTCGAGCAAAGTAACTCAAACCACAAGTTCTCAAGCTGAAATTTAAGGACTGACCACTCTGCCCATAGAGAAGATTAGGAGGTAGGAACACTCGCTTCTTTCTCCCAGAACATTTAACTGTCCAGGTATATTTTTTGGGAATTGCCATTGGCCACTATAATTCTCCTTTAATATAGTGATTTAGACTTTACATTATGAAAACTCAAGTATATTTTTAAAGCCCCAGCTTGTTAACATTGTAACTGTGAAGGTGGTTGGCTGATAGGGACCATGAAAATCAAGGTCATTTTGAAATGAACCCCCGCTCTCAATTGAAACAATAAATAATTGTGTATAATACAATAATATTCAAAACATCATTTTTCAAGTTGTTTCACTTCACAAAATTAAAAAAATTGTATTACATTGTACAGTGGTAAATGTACTAAGAAGCCTTAAAATCTAACATTGAATCCACACCAGTGATAAGTCAAATCATGTTTATTAGATATATCTGAGTCTATAGAGTACATTATCATTATATCATATGTGGTAAAAACCTGGATGGTGAGAAGATAATAAAACATGTTCGCTCATATAGACGCATAATAAAAAAAGGAAGAGTTAAAAATGAAGCAGGAGAGATCATCTTAAAATATAAAGAGGATTGTAAATAAACATGGAATCCGATCCAACACAGAACCCCTTGGTTCCAAAATCCAAATGTTCTGTCCGAAACTGGGCATATTGTTCGGATTTCGGGACTTCGGGAAAATCCTGAAGATCTGAAAACAGGCCGTACTTTCAGGACTTCGGAGCACAATTTCGATAATTATGGAATTTCAGGCTTTTTTCGATAATCCTCGAAAATAGTCTCAAATGTTCGATAATTCTCTAAAATATGATTCAGTTAGACAACTGGACTTGAAGTTTAGTTCTTGAAGACGTTCGCTAGTCATCTGACTGCTTTCTCAATTCAGAATGACTTGTTAAAGAATCTTTGGCAATTATGTACCCGGAAAATCCCAATTACATATCACAGCCAGGTGTTATGGACCTTCTGAATGCAAACTGTAAATGCAGTGAGGCTAAGGGGTGTTTTGAAACTGCCCAGGAATAGGTGTCAAAAAAGCACTGTACGTGGCAGACGGTTGGTATTGTGCCCCCCCACACACACACCTCTATTCAGGCTTGGTTTCTTTATTTTCACATAAATGGCCTCTCAGACTACCATACTAAGGTAACCACACTCCTGGCCTATAACAACACATATGAGTTTTAACAACATCCCACCAGCCACTACAAGAAAAAGGCTGTCTGTCTGCTAGTCCTAGTATCCTGTTGGATTTTTGATCTTATGTGTTTGAAATAAAATTAAGACTTTTTCCCCCCTGAGTTTCGGTCCTGACTATTAGGGAAGCTGTCTATACTGTTCGGGCCGGTGGCGGGGAGCACCATTCGGAAACACAGCACCGGGGTTTTGGGACCGGAGTGCCGCCAGAGGGATCCGTGAGTAAACTGTGTACAAGAAAAGGTCATAGACATAGACTTACTACAACAGCTTCAAAAGGATAAATCCATTGATCGAGCAATGTAGCATCGCCTCTACCGGGTGAGACACATATCATGTATTATGGACTCCCAAAGATACACAAGAAAGGGTCTCCACTAAGACCTATAGTCAGCAGCATCAACTCTGTAAAATACAAAGTAGCGAAATGCCTAGCCAACTGTTAGGACCATTGGTTGACATTCTAAGCATCACATCCAGAACTCCCAGATTTTGCTAACAAGATCAAAGATGTAGTACATGGTGCAGATGAAACTATGGTGTCTTCACCTGTATACCACAAAGGAGGCTGTTGAATGGTGAGACAGTGGCTAGACCAAGATATCACCCTTACCAGCAGAACAGAAACATGTGCTATGGGTTCTCCAGTTTCACCCATTGTGGCAACCTGTACATGGAGGAAATGGAAACACAGGCGCTTAATACCTTTAGGGTATAGCACCCAGCCACTGGTTCAGATACGTGGATGACACCTGGTTAAATTCACCAGAAGGAAGTACAAGCCTTCATAGAACACATCAATGCTGTAGACCAGAAAATCAAATTCACAGGGAAGATACAAAACAACACACTGGCCTTCTTGGACTGCTTGGTAGAAGTCAGAGAAATGGTAAACTGGAAGTAGAGGTTTACAGAAAACCAACCCGTACAGACCAGTATTTGATGTTTGACTCCACCACCCTTTAGATCACAAGTTGGGTGTCATCAGAACCCTGTAACACAGAGCAGAGAACATTCCCACTAGCAGAGAGGAAAAGACAAAAGAATAAAAAGCATCTCAGAAAAATTGTGGATCTATGGACTGGGCTTTTGTCAAAAGAAGTAGAAGGAAAGAAAAGAACACAAATACAATCAGTGAAGGGGGAAAGCAAGACAGGAAAAAGAACATGGTCATCCCATATGTAGCAGGGGTCTCCGAGAAATTAACAAGAATTTTCAAAAACACTGTATCCCTGTCTGCTTTAAACACAAACAACACAGCACAATGGTACATCTGAAAGATCCAGTACCGAAACACAAGAAAAGTGACTTCATATACGCAGTGCAGTGCAGTGAAGAGTGATCTGATTTGTATGTGGGGGAGACCAAACAGCCACTGCACCAACTTGGCCCATTCCTCTGGTCAGGACTCAGCTGTGTACTTGAATCTTAGGATAAAGGACATACCAGATTTAATATCTACATCTTGGCAAAGGAACATAACTGGTTCAAGAGAGGTTCAAGGAGCTATTTATGAGAAAATGAAGAAACCAAGCCTGAAAAGAGGTGGGTACACTCCAACTGTCTGCCACCCACAATGCTGTTTTGACATCTTATCCTGGGCAGTTTCGATAACACCCCTTGTTATGGTCCTCAATGCATCCATACCTTACATTTCAAGGGTATCTATATTGCCAACAGATTCTTGTACAAGTCATTCTGAATTGAGAAAGCCAGTCAGATGACTAGAGAAATATCTTCAAGAACTAAACTTTAAGTCCAGTTGATATAACTGAATACAACAGATACATCATACATAACCATATAATGTCAGACAGAATTTTTTGAAAATATCTCTCTATTCCCAAATGCATAAATCTTAAGAGTGTTAAATAGAATAAGAAATGATCTTTAGCTAAATCTTAAATGGAAAAATTGTAAATCTCTGTAAAGAATTTCAAGTAGAAACCACCTCAAATCAGAACCACCACTACAATCCTTGTCCAAGTAATAGTCCATATCTTACCTGTAATATTCAGATATCATCTATGATTGTAAAGGAACCCTCATCTAAATACCCTCCTACTAAACCTACAGAGATTAATTACAATGTAGCAACATCCCAGGTCTCCCACAATGGGCCTGTAACCTACTGAGATTATCAAACTCTCCTGTGTGATTCTCATAGGGATTTGTTTGTTCTTAAGCATTTTATCAGACACTGGTTCTTTATTTCATCCTGTACAGTATTATTACCTATGTGAAACCTAAACGTAAATTGTAAGTGTAGCCCTCTGGTTACACAAAATAGAAGTTGTTATTTATAGTCTGGAGTCCTGTGTCTCCGCTATATGAGAGAGCGAATAACAGATTGTTATGGCCTCCACCCAGGATTGAGACAGACTCCCTGGGAACTTATTTACTCTTATTCACTTATTCCACTGAACAGAATAGAAAAGGTTATTTAAGGCAGATATGAACTTAGTATCAGTACTTACAATCTGCCAGCCAGGAGTGACAATCTGCCAGCCAACCGATACATTGTATGCTGGAGGGTATTACTTAAGAGAAGACAAGGGTTTCCTTCTTTGTGTTTACGCCTTTATCATACTGGTTCTCTCTTTACTTTCCCCTTCTTACTAGCTACTGGTAACTTCCTGCTTACCTGGCTCCTCCCCCTTACCTCTAACTCCTGGTTACTCCTGCTTACCTGGCTCCTCCCCTCACTTCCTAACCTACTGGTTACTTCCTGGTAACCTGGCTCCTCCCCTCACTTCCTAACTCCCTACTTAATGGTTACTTCCGCTTACCTGGCTGAGTTTTACACTATTATCATATCCTATTAATAAAATAGAGAAAAATTTGCCTGGTGAGTTTTACACTATTTATCAATACCTATTAATAAAATAGAGAAAATTCCCCTGGGTGAGTTTTACACTATTTATCATATCCTATAATAAAATAGAGAAAATCCCCCGGGTGAGTTTTAACACTATTTACATATTCTATTAATAAAATAGAGAAAATTCACCTGGGTGAGTTTTACACTATTTATCATATCCTATTAATAAAATAGAGAAAATTCCCCTGGGTGAGTTTTACACTATTTATCATATCCTATTAATAAAATAGAGAAAATTCATCTGATTGAGTTTTACACTATTTATCATTTTGTTTTGTTGAAAAAAACACCAAATGTGTTCAGTGTGTATAACCAATTGATACAACTTAGAAAATCCACCAGGCGTATTGCCTATTAACTGAATTTAATTAATATTAAGTTTTTGCCACATTTTCAGCATTATTAGTGCTACTTTCTGCTACATAATTTTTGCCTTTGATGAAATTCGCCCTTTTAATAACTGAATAATAAAAGTTGAAAGGTTTAAAAATTGTGGTGAAGTCTGGTGGCAAAAAAAAGCTATAAATAATAATATAATTTACTAACAAGGTGTCACCGAGAACCAAAACGCTATACACACAGCAACTAAGTATTGAAATGGGTAAAACTAAAATGCGAAGTCACACAAGGAGAGCCATGAATACAAAACCTGGACGTATGAGTGTGCGATCGGAAAGATGCTACGTTATACACCAAAATCCAACCACCTGTAATACAAACCAAACATACACGACGAGTCTCGAGGCGACCACAGAACAAATGCAGATATGGGTAACAACTCCAAGCGACCCTATGCGAGGAGAGCCATCAACGCAAGATACCATCCAGTATTGCTACGTCCAAAAGTCTTTGTGGTCCCCCTGGGGGGCATCGCGGAGAGTCCCTACTGCAAACACTGTGTCTCCTTGTGGATAAATACATGGGTCTCTGTGGTGCGCCTGCGGGGCGATCACGGGGAGCCACTATCGCAACATATTCTGTATTTGGAGATATATACGGTCTTTATGATGCACCCTAGAAATAGGTATAGGGAACAACTTCCACAACACATCCTGGCTCTAAGGATGAATATATGGGTCTTTATGATGTCCCTGGGAGATAAGTATAGGTCACTACCTATACAACACACTATATATCGCGTGTGGCCGCAGGGATCTTTATGATTATCCCAGAAGGTGGCTACAGGGAGAACAAACAACACTCCTCCAAGGGGAACACTATAACTACAAAGAACTAATATACCCATGAACTACAACCTGATACAATACCCACAAAAAGAACTACCGACGCACACAATAGTACTGTGAGAGATGACCAGCGGGTCTTTATGATGTACCCAAACAACCTAGAGTAAAAGAACGCTGTAGGGTAACTGATAATTATACCCGAAATGCTAACAGGGAAGGGAGGAGGGATGGAGGGGGAAAATGGTGAAAAGGGATGCACTAATATAACAATATAGTACAAAATGAAAGGTCTTTAGACATGGACCCCCTTGTTGGAACCCCAAAAATGAGAAGGGTTTACCATAAATTATAATATTTATGTGTATCTTTGAATAACAAGTGCCATATTAAACGTGGTCAAAACACCTCTCACCAACGGGGGCGAATCCCCCAGCACTGTTTATAGTTGATGTGATATATAGCCAATATGCTATGTCAAACCCAATAGATATGGTATCCAAACAGACAGTTGTTTTCCCCCCCCCCCCCCCCCCTTTTTTTTTTTTCTCTTCTTCTCAGCACAATGAGTAAATAGCGAATACCCCTGGATACCTTTTCTATTACAGGGTTAAATTAAATTACAAAAGTATCCCTGTTGTATAACAAAAGTTGTTTAATGTTGATGTTCAAATTCCAACTGTTATATGTGTTAATTGTTAATCAACCACTGGAAAAATAATTTGCCCCATGTTTATTGGACTCAGTAGCTGCCCAGGGCCCCCACCCGCACCTCTGGGACACCTAGAAAATGGCCTTAACCCTTAAAGTTATCTCTTGGAATATGCTTAGGCAATACGCACAAAAAAAGAATAATATTTGAAGTAATTAAAAAAGTCTCACCTGATATAGTGTGCCTCCAAGAGACACATCTAACTCATCCCAACACAAAGGCACTACAGAAAAACTGGGTAGGTCGCCATTTGCATAGCTGCTTCTCTACATATTCTAGAGGTTTATCCATACTATCAAAAACACGCTGAGGATCCACTTATCAAAACAAAAATAGACACAAAGGCAGATTTGTATTCAACATAGTGGAAATTAGAGGGACTCAACGAGCAATTTTAAACTTCTACAATCCACCCCCTGCCAACACTACTATTCTTCAACAGGCTACCCCTTTCTTGGCACAATACCCAGATGCTCATGTACTAAGTGTAGGAGACTTAAATTTAGTAATCACGAGTATATGGACAGGCTGCCATCCAGGTTTCACCTAATAATAACCAAAACAAAACAGCACTAAGCCAATATATACAGGAATGGGATGGGTGGATGTGTGGTTGCACCTAAACCCACAAACTAAAATATACACTGTCGCTTAGCAACACACAGAACACTATCAAGAATTTACCATGTACTTGCCTCTGTACACCTTCTCCCCTGGATTCAAGAATGGAGGTGCTACCACGGGGCCCCTCGGATCATACTCCCATAGTGGTCCACATACACCAAACACAACAACTATACCCACACGGCACTGGAAGTTTAACCCATTCTGGTTAACGCTATTCCACTGCCAGCGAGTTGAACGGCAGCTACTAGACTACCTGGATGTGGATCAGGGGGAAATATCTCCACTAGTGCAATGGGATGCATTAAGGCTTTTATAAGAGGTGCACTCACATCCACCATTTCATATATTAAAAAACAAACCAGAAAGGCGAGGAGGCACAGGCTCTCACAACACAACAAACAGAATACAAATATACCCAGAACCCCACAACACAACTATTCTAAAATGGAATCTGACAAAGAAAATACAAGACTCTATTAAGTGAGAAGCAGCAGGTAAACAATTCTTCTCTAAACAGCACTTTGAACATGAAACCGATCAGCGATAAAATTATTAGCTTACCTATCTAAACGCCCTCAACAACCCAGCAACAATAAAGCAATAAATGACCAAACTAAAGGTCGAATCACTGACCAAGCGAAATACTTAAAAGTTTTATGCAATACTACTCTAACCTATATCAATCACAATCCACATGTACAGCACTAGAATAGGAAACTATTTAGCACATATCACAGCTCCTACTTTAACACCAGAACAAAGCAGATCTCTGGACGCAGATATAAACAACTCAGAACTGTTAATGGCTATACAACAACTCCAATCGAGAAAAGCCCCCGGATGTGACGGCCTACCATAGATATATTTAAAAAATACATTTAACGTACTTCGTAAACCCCTTCTTGCATTGTATCAGGCGGCGAAAGAATTGGAACCATCCCACCATCCATGACAGAAGCAATATATAATACTACTATTGAAACCAGGCAAAGACCCCGAAAGACATGATTCATATAGACAAATCTCTCTCTTAACCAGTGACTACAAAATTTGGCTAAAATACTAGCAACCAGACTACAAACTATAATCACAACAATAATAGCACAAGAACAACAGGGTTCATCCCGGGGAAATAACCTCAATCAATATTAGGCGTACACAGATCCAAACAAAGGTGATCATGATAACATAGGATACCGAGTGCTTCTGTCCCTTTATGTAAGGAAAGCTTTTGACTCGGTAGAATGGAACTATTTGTGGGAGGTATTGAGATTCTTCGGATTTGGCCCTAAATTTATCTCGTGGATACAACTGCTTTATACTGATCCGCAAGCCAGATTATCCATACAAGGTGAACTGTCCAGATCCTTCCGACTGCACAGAGGCACTCGTCAGGGATGTCCACTTTCCCCCCCCCGTTGCGATTGCAATCGAAATTTTAGCACTTAAAATTAAACAAACGCTCAAATAAAAGGACTTCGCCTGGGGCCATACAAAGAAAAAATTGGCTTATATGCAGACGATATTATATTGTACTTGGACGCCTCGGGTAACTCCCTCTTAGCAGCTATCAACACAATTAACGAGTTTTCACCGATATCGGGACTGTTTATTAATTGGGAGAAATCCTACATCCTCCCACTAGATGATAAACCGCCAATAACAAACATACCACTGCCACCTATATCTATAGTCAATGAATTCAAATACTAGGAGTATACATAACTAAATTAACAATGAGTCAGTTAACCTTAACACAGTACCACTATTGAAATTCATCAAAGCCAAACTACTACACGGAAGGTTCTCCCTTAAAACCTGATAGGAAGGATCAATATGATTAAATATTTATACTGCCTAAAGTACTTAACATTCTGGAACACTCAATGGTGTACATACCAAAAAATTCTTTACACACCAATAATGGACTGATCACATCATTTTGTGGAAATAGCAGACCTCGGATTAAACTTTAAAAACTACAAGCCCCAAGAAACGAAAGCGGATTGCACTACCGGATTTTCAACTATATTACTGGGCAGGCCGCTCCGATACCTCGGGGGATGGCTGAACACAGAAGATGAACCAACGCAATCTGAACTCATGCTGCAATACAATGTCACAGGCAAATATCTAGCATATATCGCAGACCCTGAATGCCATATAACAGACCGGGTACTATAATCCATAAACAGGATGTTAGATCTGGAGAGCCACAAATAAATTACTACATTTCAATACAATATCAACTGAGACCCCGCTGTGGCACAATAATACATATCCGCAACTGGCACAAATGCACGAAGCCAGCAAGTGGGAAACACATGGAATAAACACCTTTGGTCACATATCAATGGCAATGAACTTAATCCTTTTACCATTGATGGAACAATTCGAACTTCCACACTCCTACCACTTTAAATATTTACAACTAAGACACTGCCTGCGAGCGGAATTTATAGAGAAACAAATACAACCAGAAATAACTAATAATCCGATTCAAATGGCTCTTAAAAAAACAAATAAGAAAGGGCTGGTATCCAATTTATACCAAATTCTGCTACAGGCCAGCACTATGACAATAACTGCTGATAAAAGACAAATGGAAATTAATATACCAGAACTAGAACCGGAAGATCTGGATGATATCCTACAATCACACAATCTAGTATCCCCAGCATCACACAATAGATTGATACAAACTTATATAATCAATCAAGCGTATCTTGCTCCGAAACAACTTAAACATATCAAGGTCTCCAACATGATCGATGCCCAAGTGCAAGCAGAGTGGGGCAGACTTCTGGCATCTCATTTGGCAGTGTCCACAGATACAGGGCTTCTGGTGCAGGGTGTGCCGATTTATAAGAAACCATCTAAACATAAATATACAACCTACCCCGAAAACTGTGCAATAGGGATACTGGATGGCGAAAACTGGTCAAAATACCAATATTACTACTTACACAAAATCCTATTTCGCTAGAAAAACTATAGTGCTTAAATGGATGGCAGCTGAGACACCATCAATTAAAATATGGCTTGAAATACTAATAAAGATCTCCGCTCCATCGTATTGTACAAACACAGGAACTGTCTATCTAAATATGAGAGGATATGGGGGATATGGTATAACTCAACACACCACCACAGGCCACTTACTGTAAATGAGAGGAATAAAATGATTGTGGGGCTGTGGATGCAGTGCAGGCCTTATCCATGCAACTAATGGTGCGTGTGGGGGGGGGGGGATGCCCTGGGCGGCGTATGTAGTATAAAACGGCAGAGGTGGAACCTGCATCGAAATATTATGACATTGTAACACCAATATCTAAGTACGAATATATAATAGCCCTAAGCAGTATGTTTATAATAAAACTAATCAAGAATACACAGGGGCATAGAAGGTAACAATCTTTATTAAGACAATCAAGAACAGGTTGACAGTTGACTGGTTTAGTTTAATGAAAGTATACTGATAAATATTATTACTTTACGCAAAAAATGTATAAAACACAAATGTATTTATTGTACAAACGAAATGCAAACTGTATATATGATGGGCTAAATATCAAAATAAAAAAATTAAAAAAAAAAAATTTGAACTGTGAGTGGGAGTGACTTTTTTTTTTTCTTAGGTGTGGGGGCTGCCATTTTTTACTTACAGGTGGGGGGGAGATTAATTTTTTACTATAGTGGTGGGTGGCACCATTTATTGTAAAGAGATGATTCAATATTCAAAAAGGGTAGTCATTCACAGCCGTAATTTCAGGCCTGTAAGTTTAACTTCAGTGGTGGGGAAGATACTGGAAAGTTTGCTATGGGAGTATTTTTCAAGGACTGACCTTATAAAGAATAATCAACATGGATTTAGTAGGAATAGATCTTGTCAATTGAACTTGCTTGGCTTTTTGAGGAAGTGGATAGGAATTTGGACTCTGGAATAGAAGTAGATTTAGTATACAGTACGTGGGTTTGGTTAAGGCTTTTGATACAGTCCCCCATAGGCGACTAATGTATAAGCTAAGGTCTGGTTGGGCTGGGGAGGCACATTTGTACAGAGATAGCAAATTGGTTGATGGATATATACTCATCTCAATCAACCAAGAGCCACTATCGGCAACCTGGAATTTCCGGTCTGGTCTTTACAACAGATGATCGCGCGTCTGTTTCATTCATATCGCTCCCGTTTTAAACAGCGATCGTGGAAGAAATCTGGGAGGAGGAGGGGTGAGGGGTCTGGCCTCCAATTTCTCAGAGGGGCCCAGGCCCCTGCTTTCAGTTTTACACCTGTACCCGTACTTTGAAGCCTTCCGTGTAGTGGCTGTCTCAAGCAGTTGCCAATGTTTTTTCCCCTTTAACTGTCATCTGTGGGTGGGGCATTATAAATTCTTTAACTGTCGCATCTAAAGCGATTGCACTTTCCTAAAAAAAAAAATTAGCAGCTGCAGATAGGAAAAGGCTACATTGGGCAATGGGGCACACTGGGGTAATGCAATCCAAATGTCCTGAAACCAGAAGTGTTATTGCTACAAACATTTTCACCATGTCTATAAACAGACCAATTCTATGGACCATTTTCGAACACCACACACACACAGTGACTATTGGGCAATAAATATTATTGGTATGTCTATACCTTTATCTACTATATATATAGAATGAGCTCTTCACCTGGAGCCATACAGACACAGTACAATCAGGGAATTTACCAGTTTGCTATGCAACGTTGACCATTTGATAATGAAGTAATTGCAATTAGAATGAATCGACCATAATGCACCAGTATTCTTATAAATTCGTGAACCATTCAATCCTAATAACTAAGCCAATTATTGAAAACATATCCTAATATAAATCAATTAACATTAAATCAAAATATAAAGACTAAGCAGAACCAACCAATTTCATGATGTAGAATTAACAATTTGCTGTTATGCTAAAAGGAACTAGTACATGAAATGAACTGCTTGGTGCACACTACAGTCTGCGGAGATCCAAATCCTGTATCTTCCAAGGCAGAACATCCCAATAAGAAAATGGAAAATGATCTTAGTTAATGGGTGAACTAGTTCCCAACTCCTTACTGGAAAAATATCAATTTGAGATACAAAAACTGCATCTTTCATGCAGCAAAGTCCCAATAGGTGGTTCAAATACGATGAACTACAGTTCCCAGCATGCTTTTTAGTCAAAATCCAGTTAAATAAAAGCAACAATATTCAGGGCACCTGAACAATACTTGTTCTTAGTTGAGGATTGTCCAGAAAGGGATGTTGGAACTGTAGTTCAATCTTCAACTAGATAATTTGAACCTTGTGTTATTGGGGCTGATTTGTTGCTCCCCTGAATGCTTTTATTTCTGTTGTCTGTCTAGAAAGGGATGCTGGGGTTGTAGTCCAGACATAAAAATAAAGCATTCAGCAATAAATCAGCCCCAACAACCCAGGTTGAAATGATCTAAGTTAAAGATTGGGCATTATTCAGGGCACCAATTATTTGGTGTACATTCTCTGGAAATGTATTTATTTCTTATTGTTATTAGCGATGGACTAGAACTCAAACTCGGTTAACTTACACAAAACCTGACAAATGTCCGCTCGTGTTGAAGAAGTGTTTTAACAAGTTTTTAGTGATAGTGACATGTTCCCAGACCTTTTCCCAGGTGCCATAGCCATTTACAGTAAGTTACCATTGTTAGTTTAGCTGTAAATCATCCAGACTTTTCGAACTATCACTGTCCCATTGACTTTAATGGGTTCGAACTTTCGAACTTTTACTGAAGTTAGAGATGTGTCGAACTATTGAAAGTTCGGTCCCTTTTCGAACTTTCGAACTACATGGAAAGATAGTAAGTTCGAAAACGGACCCATTAAAGTCATGGGAGTCAAATAGTTTGAAAAGTTCTAATGAAATACAATTAAATATCAATGGTAACTAATGTAAATGGCTGGTGGACCTGGAAATTGTCTGGGGAACATGTTCAATATCCAGGACTTTCCAAAAATCGATTTTACTCTCACTCGCGCTATTTTCGAGCCTCGTTCGCGCCTAGGTACCATGTACATTTTACTCATGGATTCGATGCTCACGTATAGGTTTTAATGGACACTTTTACTCGTAGATTTGATGTTCGCGCCTAGATACCATGGACCTTTACTACCGTAATTCGATGTTCGCGCCTAGAGACCATGGACATTTTACTCCGGATTCGATGCTCGCTATAGGCTATAATGGACACTTTACTCGTAGATTTGATGTTCGCCCTAGATACCATGGACATTTTACTCGCGGATTCGATGCTCGCGTATAGGCTTTAATGGACACTTTACTCGTAGATTTGATGTTCGCGCCTAGATACCATGGACACTTTACTCGTAGATTCGATGTTCGCGCCTAGAGACCATGGACATTTTACTCGCGGATTCGATGCTCGCGTATAGGCTTTAATGGACACTTTACTCGTAGATTCGATGTTCGCGCCTACATACCATGGACATTTTACTCGCGGATTCGATGCTCGCGTATAGGTTTTAATGGACAATTTACTCGCGGATTCGATTTTTGAACGGTCGAACATTCGATATTTAGTGAAAGTCTGAAAATATCACAAATCCGGGTCTGGGATAGTTCGAGAAGTCCGAATTCGTTTGAATTTGAATAGTTCGGATCAAACTCGGGTTCGAGTTCGAGTTCTAGTCCATCTCTACTGAAGTTCAAAAGTTTGAAAACGACTGAACTTTATGAAGTTCGGCCATCTCTCTTGTTAGTATATTTTTAAGATTATATTATGTCACCAAACACATTTTAACAGTCTTTTAGCACTTTCTTCTACACTAGCACTTTAGCTAATGCACTATTAAAAAGTGAATCTTTAGTATATCAAGTTCTATTTGATGCACAGTATGGCTGCTTCTTTATTAATTTAATATCAAAATGTGTTATTTAGGCTTGTTCCCTGCTGGGATATGCACATGTCACTATCTATTTATAAATGAATATATTGCACTTTTCAGGGTACATATGGCTGACTGTTTAATTAACTGATACCATTATTAATAGACACTTGAGGAGTTTATGGTATATAGGTTGTTTATACCCATATGTTCACAAGCTTGATAAGGTCATAGAGTTAAGACCGAAACGTTGCTTGTAATTTTACCCAATATTGGTTTCAAAAAACCTGGAGTGCACCAATCCTTCATTAATGTTAATTTATATATAATATATATACAATACCAGCCCAATGAAATTCCTCATCCTATCAGGTAACCGTGGGTTTAACTCCAAAATTCTGGGGCCTGTGCCATTTTCTATTACCGCACGGCAGCCGATGCAAAAAAATATGTTAATTATGCACCCACTTATTATCCTGAATAGGAATGGATTAAAATAGAGTCCTTACCCTCCATTCCCTTACCTGCCTCCTAACTCCACTACTGATTACTGCATTGCCAGAACCTGAAGAAAGAGGAGCACGGGCGTACAAACACTCGTTTGTGACTTTCTATAAATCTACATAAAGATCTTTTTAATGATATTTTCATTATTTCATTTCTCAGACTGTATTAAGAGGATTGACTAAGGGTGTTAATACAGTATAAATTACAGAGGATACTTTGTCCACTGCAGAATTATCCTTTGATATTGGGTGAAAGTAGCTAAAGAAAGCAGTTCCATAAAATATAAAGACAACAGTCAGATGGGAGAACAGTGGAGAAGGCCTTAGATCTCATGGCTTTAGACTGCATCTTCATAATAGTGTTCAGTATAATTATATAGCAAAATGTGAGGGAAAAATACCTCCTCAACCAATATTGCCAAAGGTAAAAATAGGTAATAAATTAATAAATGTGTCACTACAAAGACCAGAAGCAACTGAGCAGATCACAGAAAAAACTTTCTAAAGGGGTTAATCTGCAAAAACTTAGCCTAAGTAATTAGACATTACCAAGGAATTTACCACACTAAGCAAAACACTCCTAATACCAGTACACAAGCTTTCCAATGATTATACTGTGTGTAGTGAAGAGGGTGACATATTGCAACATATCGATCATAGGACATCACTGCCAGTAAGAATACTTCTGACACTGCAAAAAACACAAAGAAGAAGATTTGAGTTATACAAGCCTGTATAGTAATTAGCATGTTTTGTGTGTGAAATCAAAGAGCATCCGTGTGTGTAGTGACTGAGGAATAGCCCATATCCAGACATGCCAGGGTCCAAGGAAGAAGTACATGGGGGTTTGGAGATGGGAATCTGTACAGATCAGAAGGACAATGAGAAGATTCCCATCAGAGTCATCAGATAGACCAACAGAAACACCAGGAACAGAGGAAGTTGGAGACTTGGAAGATCAGATAATCCAGAGAGAACCAATATGTCAATGTGGTTTGGTTTTCCATCTTACCTGTATATTATTCACTTGAAAAAAGCATTAAGGAACATTGTTTAGAAAACTAGAATCTCACTATAAGAGCGAAATTTAAAACAAAACTTTTTTTGCAGAAGTTTAAAAAACACTTGTTCTGTTGATTTGAGCATAGTAAGGAAATCAAAGATAAAACAGACCACGACTAAGAGTTCCATACACTGACAGTAATACAGACCATACACAAGTCAACTTATTGTACCTATAGACACCCCATTGACATTCTGAACATTGTCTGGGACATTACTTGTATTTTATCACAAAAGAAGGCTCCAGCTGGGGAACATTGCAATAGATTAATTAGCCTAATATTAACTTAATTCCATGATTGAACAGTGTATGGTCATCATAACCAGTTTTGTACCCCAGGTATCATTCCTGGGTGGTGATTTGTAAATGTATTATTTATTACATTTACTTTTTTTTGTTGTACAGATCTACGTGGATCACCGACTGTAGAAAACAACCATAAGTCATAATTATAGAAGCTACACAATATATTGCAGTTTTTTTGAGAAACATATGACTTGGTATGAGAATGGAAGAGAGGTAGAACTATAGTAACTGTAAACAAGCTCGACTTATCTTAGGAGAGAGTTTGACAGCTACAACGTTGTTATTTTAAGTTCTCTTTAGTAGCAGCTTTCTGCAATACACCTGTTCAGTAAATCCTTTGACAAATATGACACTTTAAGTAAAGTGTAGGTTATTATCTAGGCCTCCTAGCCTGGATTCCTTGTACTATGACACACTATAATCCAGTTCTCCAGACCATTAGGATGTATAAAGGTTTCAAGAAGCTTTGTGATAAATGCCATTAAATATTAGGCATAAAGGAGCTCTATACTGCACGAGTGTTTTCTTAAGAAAAAAAAAAGTGCTCCTTGATAGATTAATGCTCCTTTTTAAATGGAAAGAAATTGGCTATTTAAGTTGCACTTAGACTGGTTTTACTGTCCCACACCTTTATATTTCTCCCAAGTTGTTTTCCCTTATCACAGTAAATACAAGGACACAATCCGAGCGAAGTAACTCAAACCACAAGTTCTCAGGCTCAAATTTGAGGACTGACCACTCTGCCCATAGAGAAGAACAGGAGGTAGGAACACTCGCTTCTTTCTCCCAGAACATTTAACTGTCCAGGTATATTTTTTGGGAATTGCCATTGGCCACTATAATTCTCCTTTAATATAGTGATTTAGACTTTACATTATGGAAACTCAAGTATATTTTTAAAGCTCCAGCTTGTTAACTTTGTAACTGTGAAGGTGGTTGGCTGATAGGGACCATGAGAATCAAGGCTGTAATAAAATATTAATAAAAATACAAATATTTATATACAGTAATAATTAAGGAGTATAGTTTTATAAATACAATAAATAATTATTTGAGAGACATTTTATTTTCTCAGTTGAAACAATAAATAATTGTGTATAATACAATAATATTCAAAACATCATTTTTCAAGTTGTTTCACTTCACAAAATTAAAGATTTTGTATTACATTGTACAGGTGTTAAATGTAGTAAGAAGCCTTAAAGACTTGTCCACCCCCAAAACTATAATTCCCCCCACTACTGGCCCCACTCTGTAGTGCATAAAAATCCTTACCTCACATCCCAGCTCCAAATGGTTCTCCTGTAGTCCCCCCCAAAGTCCCAACAACTGCCCAGCAGGAGGATAGCAGAGTTCATATAGGACTCTGCCTCCTGTCTCCCCTCCGGGAGAAGTTGTGCATGCGCAGTTCAGCCCTTCTCCCTCTCCCTCCCTCTCCCTCCCGTTTTGCAAGCCCTCCCCCTAACTTAAAACCCCTTTGCCACATAATAGTATTCCTTCCCCCAGCCCCAACCGCTATAAAAGAATTTCAAGAAAACCCAACGATCTCTACTTACCTGAACTCTCTCCCTGGCGTTCTGAGCAGCCGCGTCCGTGCCGGCTGCCGTGGACACTGTAGCGGGGGAGAGTGGTTAGGTAAGTAATGATCGGGGGACTTTTTATGCTGGTTGGGACTGGGGGAAGGAATACTATTATACCCCAAAAGTTTTCTACAGGGGTGGACATGCCCTTTAAGATTTTCAAGCACGATATATAGGAGAGAGTTTGACAGCTACAACGTTGTTATTTTAAGTTCTCTTTAGTAGCAGCTTTCTAATACACCTGTTCAGTAAATCTTGACAAATATGAACTTTAAGTAAAGTGTAGGTTATTATCTAGGCTCCTAGCCTGGATTCCTGTACTATGACACACTATAATCCAGTTCTCCAGACCATTAGGATGTATAAAGGTTTCAAGAGCTTGTGATAAATGCCATTAAATATTAGGCATAAAGGAGCTCTATACTGCACGAGTTGTTTCTTAGAAAAAAAAAAGGCTCCTTGATAGATTATGCTCCTTTTTAAATGGAAAGAAATTGGCTATTTAAGTTGCACTTAGACTGGTTTTACTGCCCACACCTGTATTTCTCCCAAGTTGTTTCCTTACCACATGTACATACAAGGAAAACAGTCGAGCGAAGTAACTCAAACCACAAGTTCTCACGCTCAAATTTGAGGACTGACCACTCGCCCATAGAGAGAACAGGAGGGAGGAACACTCGCTTCTTTCTCCCAGAACATTTAACTGTCCAGGGATATTTTTGGGAATTGCCATTGGCCACTATAATTCTCCTTTAATATAGTGATTTAGACTTTACATTATGGAAACTCAGTATATTTTAAAGCCCAGCTTGTTAACTTGTAACTGTGAAGGTGGTTGGTGATAGGGACCATGAGAATCAAGGT
This sequence comes from Hymenochirus boettgeri, assembly GCA_019447015.1. Classification (NCBI taxonomy): domain Eukaryota; kingdom Metazoa; phylum Chordata; class Amphibia; order Anura; family Pipidae; genus Hymenochirus; species Hymenochirus boettgeri. The sequence continues at coordinate 1,022,687 of CM033477.1, read as the reverse complement.
GTAATAAAATATTAATAAAAATACAAATATTTATATACAGTAATAATTAAGGAGTATAGTTTTATAAATAAAATAAATAATTATTGAGGAGACATTTTATTTTTTCAGTTGAAACAATAAATAATTGTGTATAATACAATATATTCAAAAACTCATTTTTAGTGTTTCACTTCACAAAATTAAAGAGTTTGTATTACATTGTACAGGTGTGTAAATGTAGTAAGAAGCCTTAAAGACTTGTCCACCCCCAAAACTATAATTCCCCCACTATGGCCCCACTCTGTAGTGCATAAAAATCCTTACCTCACCTCCCAGCTCAAATGGTTCTCCTGTAGTCCCCCCAAAGTCCCAACAAATGCCCAGCAGGAGGATAGCAGAGTCATATAGGACTCTGCTCCTGTCTCCCCTCCGGGAGAAGTTGTGCATGCGCAGTTCAGCCCTTCTCCCTCTCCCTCCCTCTCCCTCCCCGTTTTGCAAGCCCTCCCCCTAACTTAAAACCCTTTGCCACATAATAGTATTCCTTCCCCCAGCCCCAACGCATAAAAGAATTTCAAGAAAACCCCACGATCTCTCTTACCTGAACTCTCTCCCTGGCGTTCTGAGCAGCCGCGTCCGTGCCGGCTGCCGTGGACACTGTAGCGGGGGAGAGTGGTTAGGTAAGTAATGATCGGGGGACTTTTTATGCTGGTTGGGACTGGGGGAAGGAATACTATTATACCCCAAAAGTTTTCTACAGGGGTGGACATGCCCTTTAAGAATCTAACATTGAATCCACACCAGTGATAAGTCAAATCATTTTAGTACCTGTCTATAGAGTACATATCATTATATCATTATAGTGGTAAAAACTACTATGTACTTGGTACTATGGTACCTGAAAGGGGAGAAGATAATAAAAGACATATACGCTCATATATAAAAAAAATTTAAAATGCAGCAGGAGAGATTATCTTAATATATAGAAACTAAACACATTATAAAGAAGATTATAAACAGTGTATTTTGTGCCCTACAATAATTTTGAATGGATAAAATATATACAGTAGACGCCCACCATAAAGACTCTGCTTGGTTTATTATCATTAATGTGAGCTTTAAAAAAAGCATGTTATGCTGTATGAAAGATAGACATGTGCCTTCTTATAATGCTCTTTATCAATAGGTGTTTACTACTCTGCTGCCAAGTCTGTTTGAACTGTCAGTCCCCTACCACCTGTAACCCTGGGCCTTATTCTTGCCTGGTAGATCATTTGTATTTCCTCTGAATTTCTTGATTGTTTAATGTTTAAAACATATACAGGGAGATTCCATAAAAGTTCTTATCGTTAAAAATGGAGGGAATTTTACCCCAACCAATCAGATGTTCTTTCAAATGTTAAATAAAATCTAATTGGTTGAGGCAAAATCAGCACCATTTTTAACAATAAGAACTTTTATTGATCTCCCTAATAATATTTACAACAAATTGTATTAAAACAGAAATAAAAGGTCATCTGAATTAGTCAGGTTGGTATAAAAAGTAAATAAAAACCCTCATATGTAACCATAAAATATCAGAATTTTTTGAAAACGGCTTCTATACCCAAATGCAAAAATCTTAGGATGTGTTAAATAGAATAAGAAATGATCTTGAAGCTAAATCTTCAAATGGAGAATTTGTAAATCTCTGTAATGTAGAAACCACCTCAAATCAGATCCAACTATTTTCAAATCTTTCTTTGTTTGATGAACACATGAAAGGAATTTTCATTCCTCCTGGGAAACTACAAATCCTTGTCCAATGGTCCATATCTTACCTGTAACATCCAGATATCATCTATGATCATAGAGGAAACCTCAGCCATAAATACTCTTCCTACCAACCCTACTGAGATTAATTACAATATAACAATATCCCAGGTCTCCCACAATGGGCCTGTAACCTACTGAGATTATCAAACTCTCCTGTGTGGTTCTCATAGTGATCTGTTGTCTCTTATCCCCTTTAACATGCACTGGTTCTGTCTTTCATCCTGTACTGTATTATTAATTTGGCTTGAAGAAGCCAAATTCCTGTTCTTTCTATTTCTTCTTCTTCCGTTTTATTCTTCCGCTTTTTTGGACCGTATCTCCTCCCACAGTTTTTGAGCTAGAGACATGACGGTACAGACGTGCGGGGCATATAGGAGAAGTGTGCTATCTTCTAGCTAAGGAATCTGAGGAAGAGTTACGGCGTTATCGGTGAATTTCGGGACATTTTTCCCATAGACTATAATGGCAACAATCCTCAAATGTGGATATTTCAAAACAGTTTGTTTCATGGTCATAAATACAAACAGTGATACCCCCAACCCCCCACACAGACACAGGTACACTCACCTACTGATCTACTTATCCATTATTGTGACTAAACTAAAATCAAAAAACTAATTTAGATTTATCCTCAATAAAAGAGGATACCCCTTAACTAGAGCCAGGTACACACACCTACTGATCTACTCTATACATTACTGTGGCAGCCATACTTAAAAGAGTAACTAAAGTTTAAAAAAATTTAATTTTGATCAATAATCAAAAAAGTTTGTTTTTTTAACCCCCACATGGCACAGGTACATACACCTATTGACATACCCTTCCATTTTCATGGCAGCCATGTTTAAAGGGTAACTATAGTAAAAACCAACAATTTTGACTAATCATTAACAAAGTTTGTTTTTTTTAAACCCCTAACTGGACACAGGTACACACACCTACTGATCTACTTATCCATTACTGTGGTAGCCATACTTAAAGGGTAACTAAAGTCAAAAAAATATTTTTTGATCAATAATCAAAAAAGTTTGTTTTTTTAACCCCCATGGGGCACAGGTACACACACCTACTGACCTACCCCTTCATTACTGTTGCAGCCATACTTAAAGGGTAACTAAGATCAAAAAAACTAATTTTGACCAACCATCAAAAAAGTTTGTTTTTTTAACTTCCAACCTGACACAGGTTCATACACCAACTGAGGTACCCATTTATTCACACGGCAATCATATTTAAAGGGTAAGTATAGTAAAAAAAATACATTTTGACCAATCATCAAAAAAGTTAGTCTTTTATCCCCCAACCTGACACAAGTACACACACCAACTGACCTACCTTTAGTTCATGTGACAGCCATATTTAAAGTGTAAGTAAAAAAACAACAAAATCCTCATCATTGGCATTATTGAGTTTTAAAATCTGCAGCACAAACACACACATTCCCTTCCAAAATGCGGCCTTTCAAGACAAATTCAAAGTTTATACTTAAACTTTACATTTCTAGTTACATATTGTAAAACTGTAAATTGTAAGGATGATAAAAAGTCACATTGTTTTTATACAGGGTACAGAACTCCTAATATTATTACATTTTAAAGGAGGACTCCACACAAAGCACTTTTCCCCCAGATTCACAGCCCATAAACTGTTGATTAAAAATGAAAGAGATTAAACAAAGAGTATTAATGGGGCAGTTCCCAGAGTGCCGCTGTGCTCTTTTTTTCTTACATTTTTTTCACCAGTGGTTTACCGTAACTTAAAGAAAGGAATCGTGGCAGCAGCGCTGGTGTCAACGAAGGCAACTACACAGCCAACTTTATTATCACTTGTGGCACTTTAAGCATGACTTTTAAATGATGGCTATCTACTGGTATTAAAGTCACACACAGGTTATTATATTAAATTTCTAGGAGCCATAAAATGGCGCTTGCAGGTTTGGGTAAATTGCCCATTTGTAGTCTTAAAGTGATACTAACCCATTTACCAAGGGTGATACATTAAGAAGGGAATAGCAGCAGCTGCATGGGTTTCATGAGTGCAACTGCTGCAGGAAATTCAGTATTGCATTTCTGCCTTTTGCTATGTCACATTCTTATGCAGTAAATGGCAAAGAATTGAAACCTGGATGGGATTTACCTAGAGCTGCAAGTGTGATATTGAATAGGCTCTAGCAGATCACCTACAACACCATGTAAATCTCCCTCACCAATATTATGTTTTTAATTTTATTTAATTCCTAATAAAAATATACAGCAACAATTTTACAATGCTAAAATGAATGCAGTTACTGTCTTCTCCCCTAGCTCAGTGAGCTCAGTGAGCTTAGACATGCTCAATGTAATTCACCCAGTGAGAATGATAGGGGTTTTTCAACCAGCTGTTTTGTATTTTCCAGTGCTAAAGGGGATTAAAACTGAGTGAGTGGGGATGTGATTTCTGTAGTTAAAGATTCTTTTAATTTCAGACAGGTATCTCTTTGGTTAGGAATTATATAGAAAGATAAGTGAGAAATAAGTGTAACCTGCTGTTTCTGACTTTTTAAGGATATCTAAAGTGATTTCTTTCCCCATTAAATCTAAATTGTATAAAAGGATATTAGTGTAGTAAATTTTTGACCGTTCTCCAGCCCAATAATAGCTTGTCTTCCTTGCTGCCTCTCCTGTGTGTGCATGATCACCTACTGGATACATAGGAGGGACTGTCAAAGATTGGAGTTCTGTCAGGCTGAAGAGCTGTCTGAAGGAATATGCAAGAATTGCTTTTTTTTATTACTCCAACTAACAATTTTAATATTAAGATGTACATTATACTTTGAATCTCTTTAATCAGGGGAAAATTAGTTTTAAGGTGAATTTCGGCACAATATTAATAAAAAATATATAATTTAGCTTTGAGAAGCTGCCTCCCTAAAATGTTTGGTTTGTGTTGTGTTTTGTGCCATTTCCATTTGGAAGATAATAGCTGTTTTTTTTTTTACAAAGATAAAAAGGTAATCCAGCAACCCAACAATAGAATGTATATACAAAGCTAGGGCAGTGTCAGTAAGGGCATGTCCACCCCCAAAACCAAAATGTAACCTTCTACTGGCCCCACTGTGCAGTGTTTAAAAACCCTTACCTTACTGCTCAGCTCTTTATGGTTCTCTTGCAATGTCTGTTGAAAGTCCTAGAAATTAAAGAGTAGGAGCCATTCTCTGTAATTTGTTTCTGCTGTAACTGTTCCTCATCAAGGTTTCTATGAGGGCAAGCATGCTCAGTAATCACTAAGAGGCAGCATTGGAAAAGGGAATTTCCCATCATGCAATTCACTTGATTTGATGAACATTCTAGTTATAGCAAATTGCACACAGCAGAGGATAGTTCGGATTGGATATCTAAAGATAACATTTTTTCCATATAGATGTCCTTTTATACCTGTAAACTTGTGCAGAAAGTGCTTGCAATAACTTTGATTTTTGTTGCCGCATTTGAAAGGTCTTTTACATATGTCCTTCTGCTACGGGAATGGTGGCAACTAAAGAGTTACTATGATAAATAACATAATAACTCTTTAATTGCCACCATTCATTTTCTCTATAATGAGGTATCCAAGTTGGTTTTGTCCTGGCTATGTGGTGCACTGGGGCAATAGAGAAACACATTGCATTTGTTAGCATATTTTTTATTGATAATAAGCTATATTGTAAGTGGATATATGTTTAGTTATCAGATCATTCATTATTTGGGGGATGCTTATAGTAAATGTAAGTAGCAGGGCTGCATTCATTACACTGGTTGTATTACCCGCATGTTTTCAATATACATTCCCTATCTGCCCTTTGCTGTTTGAGAGTGCTTTCAGTGAATGATGAAACTAGTAATGCAACTATATAGGCACTTGGGTTAGTCACTATTTTGCTAAAGGAAAGTAATTTCAGACTCTGTAATACAAACACTTATTTTCATTTATCTGTTATAACAACATTTATGTGCATTTATAGACTCCTATACAACACCATAGGTATGAAACCCAGGCACTAAAAAAAATATTCATTTGGGCAGTCTAGAACCAGCCATCTACTTGCAAGTCTCTAACCTAAATACAAAGGCAAGACCTGCTAGTTTGACTGCTGATTAGAAACTGAGCTTCTCTGAAGATTTCATGCTGTTTTATAGTGTCTCGTAAACACACACCCAAAATCTGATTGGTCTAGATACAATCTTAAATCTGATTGGATCTTGGATCTTGGACCAATCAGATATTGGGGGTGGGTTTAGGAGTCACTACAAATAGTTAATGTTCTGTAAGGAGAGCTAGTTTCAGTTTTGCATTTCATCTGAGATGTTATAGCTTTGTTCTGAGGCATGTACTGGGATATAAGCTTATTGAGTGATTATGGCTGGGTAGCTTGAATGGGCAGCCCTTAGGTCAGATGGCTCTCAAGTTAGTTCTCAGTATTTAAATAGTTCTCAGATATCTAAAATAAAAATAATTCCAGTAAAAGTTTGGTTTTCTGTTCCAACTAAATATTGAACATAGTTACATAGTTATTAAGGTTGAATAAAGACATACGCCCATCAAGTCCCACCTATTCACCCTTTTTTTTTTTTTTTTAACCCTACCTAACAGTTGATCCAGAGGAAGGCAAAAAAAACCAGCTAAAAGGGGGGAAAAATTCCCTCCTGACTCCAAACGGCAATCGGAAAGTATCCCTGGATCAACCAGATCTATATTCATTAATACCAGTAATTCTCAATATTTTTTAGTTTTAGAAACTTATCCAGGCCTTTTTTAAAGCTATTCAATGAACTTGCCATTACCACATCTGCTGGAAGACAGTTCCACAGTTTCACCATTCTCTTTCCTAACCTGAAGATGAAATTTCTTTTCTTTCAACCTTAAAGGATGTCCACGTGTCCTCTGATATGACCTGTTAGTAAACAATGCACCAGAGAGTTCATTGTATGGGCCATTAATATATTTGTATAAGGTTATCATGTCCTCACGCAAACGTCGCTTCTCCAATGTAAACAGCCCTAACTTGTCAAATCTGCCTGCATATTCAAGCCCCTCCATTCCCCTTATTAATTAAGTTGCCCTTCTCTGAACAGCCTCAATTGCCAAGATGTCCCTTTTGTATATGGGATTCCAAAACTGCACCGCATATTCCAAATGAGGCCTTACCAGTGCCTTGTAAAGAGGGAGAATAATATTTTTCTCTCTTGAATCCATTCCCCTTTTTATACAAGACAATATCTTGCTAGCTCTAGCCGTTGCTACCTGGCATTGTTTGCTATAGCTAAGTCTGTTATCTACCAGAACCCCCAAATCTTTTTCCATTACAGATGCACTTAACACAGAGTTATTTATGGTGTAGGTGGCACAGAGATTATTACATCCCAAATGCATCACCTTACATTTATCAACATTGAATCTCATCTGCCATTCTACTGCCCATTTTGATAATCTATCTAGGTCTGCTTGCAGCACTTGCACATCATTGGAAGTTTCCAAAGCTCTGCATAGTTTAGTGTCATCAGCAAACACCGAGACCTTGCTCTCAATGCCCCCTTCTAAGTCATTTATAAACAGATTAAACAGAAGCGGCCCCAGTACAGAACCCTGAGGCACTCCGCTTAGAACTTTAGACCACATAGATGTAGCTCCATTTACCACCACTCTCTGTTTGCGGTCCAATAACCAGTTCTCTATCCATGAACAAATGTTTTCTTCAAAGCCAACAGTCCTCAATTTATACATTAGTCGCCTATGTGGCACAGTAAGCTTTTGCAAAATCCAAATATACCACATCCACTGCTGTGCCTGTATCTAACTTCTTACTCACTTCTTCATAAAAACCAATTACATTTGTCTGGCATGATCTATTTCTAATAAATCCATGCTGACTACTACTAATAAGATGATCTCTGGAGACAAAGTCAAGGATATGATCCCTTAACAAAGATTCCATCACTTTCCCTACCACTAATGTTAGGCTTACAGGTCTATAGTTTCCAGGCTGTGAACGACTACCTTTTTTGAATATTGGTATTACATTGGCTTTTTTCCAATCCAGCGGCACATCCCCAGACAAAAGCGAATCTGAAAAGATGAGAAACAGTGGTCTAGATAGAACTGAACTAAGCTCTTTTAAAATCCGAGGATGCAATCCTTGCTCTTTATTGATATTAACTTTGTCTAATTGTTTCCGTACCATATCCTCTGTTATCCAATGTGAATACCCTTCATTTCTTCCCTGCATATTATTACAATCCCTACTGTAAGGACAAGGATTCTCAACAGTAAAAACCGATGTAAAAAAACTGTTTAGCAGATTAGCCTTTTCGGCATCCTCTACAACCATCTCAGCCCCATTATTTAATGGTCCCACATTCTCAGTCCTCATCTTTTTACCATTTATATACTTAAAAAACAATTTGGGGTTGGACTTGCTTTGTTCGGCAATCCGTATTTCATTTTCTATTTTAGCTAGTTTAATTGCTTTCTTGCACTCTTTATTACAGTTTTTGTACTCCCTTTAAGCCTGTTCTGTGCCTTCTGTTTTCAAAATTTTAAAAGCCTTTTTCTTTTTTTCCATTTCCATTTTTACCTGAGCATTAATCCATGCAGGAGTGGAAATGTAATAGTTTAATATCCCTTTAAAAGTGGTCCACATCTGCTCAGTATCTTTACCTAGAAACAGTTCCCCCCAGTCTATAAGTAGGAGCGATTCCTTTAACAGCATAAAATTAGCTTTCCTAAAGTTAAAAGTTTTTGTTAAGCACAGTGCACTTTAGTTTTTTGCAACCTATGTTAAATGACACTATATCATGTTCACTATTCCCTAAGCTTCCCATTACCCTCATCTCCAAAATGAGCTCAGGGTTATTAGATATCACCAGATCCAACAACGCATTCTGTCTAGTAGGAACTTCTACCATCTGTGAACAGGAGATCTGAGTAACAGAGCTATTGATGTATTGGAATATCTGGTTCCACAATTTTTCCAGAAACAATCTCCAGTAATAGAACAGAGGGAGATGATTGCAAACCAGTTTAGAGAGCAACATGGTAATCAAAGGGATATCAGAAACACATGCAGCAAAGCTGAGTGCGAATAATTGCAGTGTAAAAGCAACCAGTCTGTAATAAATGCTTGTAACAAATGTTGTCTTACTATAGAGCAAACAGCAGCAATATATATATATATATATATATATATATATATATATATACCATTGATAAACTGATTCAATCTGACATCAACATGCTACTTGCACACAACAATATCAGATCATGTAGTTCTAATGACTATAGAAGAAGGGAATGGGTTAATGTAAAATCCCAGAATCCCAGGTGGCACTTGCAAATCAGTTGCTCAGATTCTGCATGTTTAATTAATAAACGGAGAAAGGGCTATTTTAACCATTATGCAAAACCCTTCTGATTGGTGGACATATCTCCATAGACTACAAGCACACTGCCCACTATAGGAGGAGTGAAATCAATTTCTCCACCCATAAGAAACACAAAAATGAAAATAACTTGATAACTGTTCCAAAAAAATAATGAAAGTGTATGGCAAAAGTACACAGGATAGCGATCCCTACACTACAGCAAAACATAGTTTTGGGGGTGGACATGCCCTTTAAGCGTTTGTTTTTACCTTGGTTAAGGGTCGGGGTCCTTGTTTTTATTTAAGCTTGCATTGAAGGCTTGTCTAGAGAAAAGTCTGTCTTATTTGCAAAGTTTAACAGTCTTGAATACTCCATACAAAGGATAAGGAGGCTTTTTAAAAAAACATTAAATTGCATAGATAATAATTAGTTAATTACTAATCTAATCTGTTCCTACTATGTATGAGTCTTTTCCCCCTGCAATATCTGTAGAGATTACTTTCTCGTTTCTCTTTACTATTCTGTTTTCACTTTTTTTCCAGCCCTTTCCTCTCACCCTGTCCCCATAACATTCTGATAATATTTATCCCATGGTGTCCGGACCTTGAAAAAATGTTCTACCCTGTCTAGGATAAAGGCTGTGAGATTTGTCCATTTGTCTAATTTCCTGTATTTATTGGTACAGATCTAGTAGGGTTGGGGTTAATGCACTTTTCCAATGTTTGGGCTCTACCTGCTTAAATGATGTTTTGATAAATTTGAGAGGTGTGGTATGGGAACGGACAGGAGGGCATATATGGGTTCCAGTGTAATATTTCTCAGTAATAGGTATTGTAGCATATTTGTGACTCTCCCAATGAGGGGTCAGTTCTGAACACTTCAAATAGATATGATACAAAGAACCCTGAGCTTGAGTGCATCTCCAGCATTCATCAGAGATATTAGGAGTTACTTTGAATTGTGTATTTATGGAAGTTTTTGCTTTTGATTATCAAATTTAGCTCCATTGTTCAATAGTCATGTCTAACCCTAGTGTTTGTTCCCATCGTTTTGAGTGGTTTAGAGGGTAATGATGTTAATATTGAGTATATGCTCGAGATGATCCCTTTTTGTTTAGGATCCAGAGATTCTCTGACGGTATGAAGTAAGTGTCTAATCTGGAGGTAGGTGTAGTGACATATAGTGGGGGGGGTTATTTTTTGTATTAATTTGTTAAACTGATCTGGAGTTCTAGTGATTGTGTCTATGACATCTTAGGTCCTCTTTATTTGAGCTGTTACCCAAGGCTACAAACATGATAGGATAATATTGGTAGTAATATCTTTCATTTGTATAATAGGCATTAATTGTAAAAATGGTGAAGGGTATATATTCTGCCTGCTTCTCCCAGATCCTTATGGTCATGATCATTGCATTGGTGTAAAGAGCAATTTTAGGTCTTTCTATGGTTGGTGTTATCAGAGAGAGTTACTGTGCTGCGCAGGGTCACTTCTTGGGTTTTTGATGCCTAAGCCAAACATTTGAATGCCGCCCTTGATTATTTACTCTGCCATATTAAAGTGGGTGTGACTTTGTCAGGGGGCATGGTTTTGATCATTTTATGATTTTGAACTTCCTATCACATCGGTATTTAAACAGTTCTTCAGACAGTCAATTAACAATAATGTAAATTACCAGAAACAGATATTACATGTGTTGCCACTACCATATTGCTCCTTTCAGGTTTTTGCTCCAATCAAAATAACTTATTTTATAGCCTGTGCTATACATGTTGGTTCAGCTGTTACAATACATAAGGAATGCCATACTTTCTGTAGTATAAAAGATTTTAGCCAAAATATTTTTAAGTCTGCCATCACTTCAAGGTAGACTCTTTTAGCAGGGCCCTAAGTGTAACCTAACCAGTCTAACCTAGCCTAACAAACTAACTAAAGCTAACCTAACCAAATAAAATGATTTTAACAACATCATACCTGTTACTAGGGATAATTATTTTTTTTATTTTTTTCTTGATTTGTCATGGAAATTTTTTTTCCCTCTACCACTGCCTGTCTGCCGCCTTTCTTCTTCAGTGCAGGGGTGCCACCTGAGACAAATGTCTTACTCTGCCTCATGGTAGATGTGGCCCTGCTTCCGCCTGTATAAGTATATATATATATATATATATATAGTGCTTCAGACACACACTGTATATTAATACAATATCAGCCCTATGAAATTCCATTATTCTGGGGCCTGAGCCATTTTCTATTAACCACACAGGCACCCGATGCAAAAAAAATGTTAATTATGCGTACTACATTGGTTTGTGAATTTCTATAAATCTACATAAAGCTCTTTTTAATGATATTTTCATTATTTCATTTCTTAGACTGTATATTAAAGGGTTTACTAAAGGTGTTAATACAGTGTAAAATACAGACGCCACTTTATCCACTGCAGAATGATCCTTTGCATTTGGGTGAAAATAGCTAAAGAAAGATGTCCCATAAAATATAAAGACAACAGTCAGATGGGAGGAACAGGTGGAGAGGCCTTAGATCTCATGGCTTTAGACATCTTCATAATAGTGTTCAGTATAATTATATATGGGCAAAATGTGAGGGTAAACATACCTCCTCCAAGGAATATAGCAAGGATAAGAATGAGTAATACATTAATGAATGTGTCACTACAAGAGACCAGAAGCAACTGGGGCAGATCACAGAAGAAGCTTTGTAAAGAGTTTAACCTGCAAAAACTTAGCCTAAGTAATAATAGAACATGTACCAAGGAATTTACCACACTAATCATAAACCCCCCTAATACCAGGAGAACACAAGTTTTCCAATGCATTATCTGTGTGTAGTGAAGAGGGTGACATATTGCAACATATCGGTCATAGGACATCACTGCCAATAAGGATAATTCTGACATTGCAAACAACAGAAAGAAGTATATCTGAGTTATACAAGCCTGTATAGAAATTAATCTTTTTTGATTGTGAAAATCAAGGAGCATCCGTGGGGTAGTGACTGAGGAGAAACCCATATCCAGACATGCCAGGGTTCCAAGGAAGAAGTACATGGGGGTTTGGAGATGGGAATCTGTACAGATTAGAAGGACAATGAGAAGATTCCCAGTCAGAGTCATCAGATAGACCAACAGAAACACCAGGAACAGAGGAAGTTGGAGACTTGGAAGATCAGATAATCCAGAGAGGACCAATGTATACAGTTCTGTTTGGTTTTCCATCTTACTTTTTATATTATTCACATGAAAAAAACATTACTTATTTTTTTGCAGAAGTTGAAAAAACCTGTTCTGTTGAGTTGAGCATAGTAAGGAAATAAAAGATAAAACTGACCATTATTGAAAGTTACATACACTGTTACATCGTAATGCAGACCATACTGTAGTCAATTTACCTGTTGACATCCCATCGACATTCAAAACACTGTCTGGGGCATTTACTTTGCAATTAATATTTTAATACAAAAGGAAGGGACCAGCCTGGGGAACATTGGCAAGTAAATAGATAGGTTAATCTAATATTAAATTGATTCCATGATTGAACAGTGTATGGTCATCATAACCAGTTTTGTACCCCAGGGATCATTCCTGGGTGATGATTTGTTAAATAAATGTATTATTTATTACATATATATTTTTAGTTGTACAGATCTACGTGGATCACGGACTGTAGAAAACAACCATAAGTCATAATTATAGAAGCTAGCACAATATATTGCAGTTTTTTTGAGAAACATATGACTTTGTATGAGAATAGAAGAGAGGTAGATTAACTATAAACAGTCTGACAGCTACAACGTTGTTGTGGCACAAGTTATTTTAAGTTCTCTTTAATAGCATCTTGCTGCAATACACAGTTCAGTAAATGTTCAGTAAATCCTTAGACAAATATGATGATTTTTGATCCTTGTACTATGACGCACAATATAATCCAGTTCTCCAGACAATAAAAATGTATAAAGGTTTCAAGTAGCTTTGTGATAAATGCCATTAAATATTAGTCAAAAAGGAGCTCAATACTGGCACATGTGTTTTCTTTATAAAAAAACCTGCATCTTGATAGATTAATGCTCCTTTGTAGATGTAAAGAAATCGGGTGTTAAACTTGCACTTAGACTGGTTTTACTGTCCCACACCTGTTATTTCTCCCAAGTTGTTTTCCTTATCACATGTACATACAAAGGAACAAGTCGAGCAAAGTAACTCAAACCACAAGTTCTCAAGCTGAAATTTAAGGACTGACCACTCTGCCCATAGAGAAGATTAGGAGGTAGGAACACTCGCTTCTTTCCAGAACATTTAACTGTCCAGGTATATTTTTGGGAATTGCCATTGGCCACTATAATTCTCCTTTAATATAGTGATTTAGACTTTACATTATGAAAACTCAAGTATATTTTTAAAGCCCCAGCTTGTTAACATTGTAACTGTGAAGGTGGTTGGCTGATAGGGACCATGAAAATCAAGGTCATTTTGAAATGAACCCCGCTCTCAATTGAAACAATAAATAATTGTGTATAATACAATAATATTCAAAACATCATTTTTCAAGTTGTTTCACTTCACAAAATTAAAAAAATTGTATTACATTGTACAAGTGGTAAATGTACTAAGAAGCCTTAAGAATCTAACATTGAATCCACACCAGTGATAAGTCAAATCATGTTTATTAGATATACTAGAGTCTATAGAGTACATTATCATTATATCATTATGTGGTAAAAACCTGGATGGTGAGAAGATAATAAAAGACATGTTCGCTCATATAGACGCATATAAAAAAAAGGAAGAGTTAAAAATGAAGCAGGAGAGATCATCTTAAAATATAAAGAGGATTGTAAATAAACATGGAATCCGGATCCAACACAGAACCCCTTGGTTCCAAAATCCAAATGTTCTGTCCGAAACTGGGCATATTGTTCGGATTTCGGGACTTCGGGAAAATCCTGAAGATCTGAAAACAGGCCGTACTTTCAGGACTTCGGAGCACAATTTCGATAATTATGGAATTTCAAGGCTATTTTCGATAATCCTCGAAAATAGTCTCAAATGTTCGATAATTCTCTAAAATATGATTCAGTTAGACCAACTGGACTTGAAGTTTAGTTCTTGAAGACGTTTCGCTAGTCATCTGACTGGCTTTCTCAATTCAGAATGACTTGTTAAAGAATCTGTTGGCAATTATGTACCCTGGAAAATCCCAATTAGCATATCACAGCCAGGTGTTATGGACCTTCTGAATGCAAACTGTAAATGCAGTGAGGCTAAGGGGTGTTATTGAAACTGCCCAGGAATAGGTGTCAAAAAAGCACTGTACGTGGCAGACGGTTGGTATTGTGCCCCCCCACACACACACCTCTATTCAGGCTTGGTTTCTTTATTTTCACATAAATGGCCTCTCAGACTACCATACTAAGGTAACCACACTCCTGGCCTATAACAACACATATGAGGTTTTAACAACATCCCACCAGCCACTACAAGAAAAAGGCTGTCTGTCTGCTAGTCCTAGTATCCTGTTGGATTTTTGATCTTATGTGTTTGAAATAAAATTAAGACTTTTATTCCCCCCTGAGTTGCGTGTCCTGACTATTAGTGGAAGCTGTCTATACTGTTCGGGCCGGTGCGGGGAGGCACCATTCGGAAACACAGCACCGGGGTTTTGGGACCGGAGTGCCGCCAGAGGGATCCGTGAGTAAACTGTGTACAAGAAAAAGGTCATAGACATAGACTTACTACAACAGCTTCAAAAGGATAAATCCATTGATCGAGCAATGTAGCATCGCCTCTACCCGGGTGAGACACATATCATGTATATATGGACTCCCAAAGATACACAAGAAAGGGTCTCCACTAAGACCTATAGTCAGCAGCATCAACTCTGTAAAATACAAAGTAGCGAAATGCCTAGCCAACATGTTAGGACCATTGGTTTGACATTCTAAGCATCACATCCAGAACTCCCAGGATTTTGCTAACAAGATCAAAGATGTAGTACATGGTGCAGATGAAACTATGGTGTCTTCACCTGTATACCCACAAAGGAGGCTGTTGATATGGTGAGACAGTGGCTAGACCAAGATATCACCCTTACCAGCAGAACAGAAACATGTGCTATGGGTTCTCCAGTTTCACCCATTGTGGCAAACCTGTACATGGAGGAAATGGAAACACAGGCGCTTAATACCTTTAAGGGTATAGCACCCAGCCACTGGTTCAGATACGTGGATGACACCTGGGTTAAAATTCACCAGAAGGAAGTACAAGCCTTCATAGAACACATCAATGCTGTAGACCAGAAAATCAAATTCACAAGGGAAGATACAAAACAACACACTGGCCTTCTTGGACTGCTTGGTAGAAGTCAGAGAGAATGGTAAACTGGAAGTAGAGGTTTACAGAAAACCAACCCGTACAGACCAGTATTTGATGTTTGACTCCCACCACCCTTTAGATCACAAGTTGGGTGTCATCAGAACCCTGTAACACAGAGCAGAGAACATTCCCACTAGCAGAGAGGAAAAGACAAAAGAAATAAAGCATCTCAGAAAAATTGTGGATCTATGGACTGGGCTTTTGTCAAAAGAAGTAGAAGGAAAGAAAAGAACACAAATACAATCAGTGAAGGGGGAAAGCAAGACAGGAAAAAGAACATGGTCATCCCATATGTAGCAGGGGTCTCCGAGAAATTAACAAGAATTTTCAAAAACACTGTATCCCTGTCTGCTTTAAACCAAACAACACAGCAGCAATTGGTACATCTGAAAGATCCAGTACCGAAACACAAGAAAAGTGACTTCATATACGCAGTGCAGTGCAGTGAAGAGTGATCTGATTTGTATGTGGGGGAGACCAAACAGCCACTGCACCAACTTATGGCCCATTCCTCTGGTCAGGACTCAGCTGTGTACTTGAATCTTAAGGATAAAGGACATACCAGATTGTAATATCTACATCTTGGCAAAGGAACATAACTGGTTCAAGAGAGGTGTCAAGGAGGCTATTTATGAGAAAATGAAGAAACCAAGCCTGAAAAGAGGTGGGTACGACTCCAACTGTCTGCCACCCACAATGCTGTTTTGACATCTTATCCTGGGCAGTTTCGATAACACCCCTTGTTATGGTCCTCAATGCATCCATACCTTACATTTCAAGGGTACTTATATTGCCAACAGATTCTTGTACAAGTCATTCTGAATTGAGAAAGCCAGTCAGATGACTAGAGAAATATCTTCAAGAACTAAACTTTAAGTCCAGTTGATATAACTGAATACAACAGATACATCATACATAACCATATAATGTCAGACAGAATTTTTTGAAAATATCTCCTATTCCCAAATGCATAAATCTTAAGATGTGTTAAATAGAATAAGAAATGATCTTTAGCTAAATCTTAAATGGAAAAATTGTAAATCTCTGTAAAGAATTTCAAGTAGAAACCACCTCAAATCAGAACCACCACTACAAATCCTTGTCCAAAGTAATAGTCCATATCTTACCTGTAATATTCAGATATCATCTATGATTGTAAAGGAAACCTCAGCCATAAATACCCTTCCTACTAAACCTACAGAGATTAATTACAATGTAGCAACATCCCAGGTCTCCCACAATGGGCCTGTAACCTACTGAGATTATCAAACTCTCCTGTGTGATTCTCATAGGGATTTGTTTGTTCTTAAGCATTTTATCAGACACTGGTTCTTTATTTCATCCTGTACAGTATTATTACCTATTGTGAAACCTAAAACGTAAATTGTAAGTGTAGCCCTCTGGTTACACAAAATAGAAGTTTGTTATTTATAGTCTGGAGTCCTGTGTCTCCGCTATATGAGAGAGCAGGAATAACAGATTGTTATGGCCTCCACCCAGGATTGAGACAGACTCCCTGGGAACTTATTTACTCTGTATTCACTTTATTCCACTGAACAGAATAGAAAAGGTTATTTAAGGCAGATATGAACTTAGTATCAGTACTTACAATCTGCCAGCCAGGAGTGACAATCTGCCAGCCAACCGATACATTGTATGCTGGAGGGTATTACTTAAGAGAAGACAAGGGTTTCCTTCTTTGTGTTTACGCCTTTATCATACTGGTTCTCTCTTTACTTTCCCCTTACTTACTAGCTACTGGTAACTTCCTGCTTACCTGGCTCCTCCCCCTTACCTTCTAACTTCCTGGTTACTTCCTGCTTACCTGGCTCCTCCCCTCACTTCCTAACCTACTGGTTACTTCCTGGTAACCTGGCTCCTCCCCTCACTTCCTAACTCCCTGACTTAATGGTTACTTCCTGCTTACCTGGGTCCTCCCCCTCACTTCCTAGTCTAGGCATCTTAAAATCTCTATGATACAGGATGAGTAGCTGGGAAGCATCCTATCCTATATATTATCATATCCTATTAATAGAGAAAATTCACCTGGGTGAGTTTTACACTATTTTCATAATCCTATTATAAAATAGAGAAAATTCACCGGGTGAGTTTTACACTTTTTATCATATCCTATAAAAAATAAGAGGATTCCGCCGGAGTGAGTTTTACACTATTATCATATCCTATTAATAAAATAGAGAAGATTCGCCTGAGTGAGTTTACACTATTTATCATATCCTATTATAAAATAGAAAATCGCCTGGGTGAGTTTTACGACTATATCATATCCTATTAATAAAATGGAGAAATTCCCTAGGTGAGTTTTACACTATTTATCATTCCTATTAATAAAAAGAAAAATTATCTGGGTGAGGTTTTACACTATTTATCATATCCTATTAATAAAATAGAGAAAATTCTGGGTGAGTTTTACACTATTTATCATATCCTATTAATAAGAAAATTCACCTGGGTGAGTTTTACACTATTTATCATATCCTATTAATAAATAGAAAAAATTCATCTGGGTGAGTTTTACACTATTTATCATACCTATTAATAAATAGAGGAAATTCCCTGGGTGAGTTTTACACTATTTATCATATCCTAAATAAAATAGAGAAAATTCCCCTGGGTGAGTTTACACTATTTATCATATCCTATTAATAAAATAGAGGAATTCCCTGGTTGAGTTTTACACTATTTATCATATCCTATTAATAAAATGAGAAAATTCACCTTTGTGAGTTTTACACTTTTTCATATCCTATTAATAAAATAGAGACGATTCGCCGGAGTGAGTTTTACACTATTATCAATCCTATAATAAAATAGAGAAGATTGCCTAGTGAGTTTTACACTATTTATCATATCCTATTATAAATAGAGAAAATTCCCCTGGGTGAGATTTACACATTTATCATCCTATAATAAAAGAGCAATTCACCTGGGTGAGTTTTTACACTATTTATCATATCCTATTAATAAAATAGAGAAAATTCACCTTTGTGAGTTTTACACTTTTTATCATATCCTATTAATAAAATAGAGACGATTCGCCGGAGTGAGTTTTACACTACTTATCATATCCTATTAATAAAATAGAGAAGATTCGCCTGAGTGAGTTTTACACTATTTATCATATCCTATTAATAAAATAGAGAAAATTCGCCTGGGTGAGTTTTACGCTATCATATCCTATTAATAAAATGGAGAAAATTCACCTAGGTGAGTTTACACTATTTATCATATCCTATAATAAAATAGAAAAATTCGCCTGGGTGAGTTTTACACTATTTTATCATATCCTATTAATAGAAAATTCACCTGGGTGAGTTTTACACTATTTATCATATCCTATTAATAAAATAGAGAAAATTCACCTGGGTGAGTTTTACATATTTATCATATCCTATTAATAAATAGAGAAATTCACCTGGGTGAGTTTTACACTTTTATCAATCCTATTAATAAAATAGAGACGATTCGCCGGGTGAGTTTTACACTACTTATCATATCCTATTAATAAATAGAGAAGATTGCCTGAGTGAGTTTTACACTATTTATCTATCCTATTAATAAATAGAGAAAATTCGCCTGGGTGAGTTTTACGCTATCATATCCTATTAATAAAATGAGAAAATTCACCTAGGTGAGTTTTACACTATTTATCATATCCTATTAATAAAAAAGACAAAATTAATCTGGGTGAGTTTTACACTATTTATCATATCCTATTAATAAAATAGAAAAAATTCGTCTGGGTGAGTTTTACACTATTTATCATTCCTATTAATAAATTCACCTGGTGAGTTTTACACTATTTATCATATCCTATTAATAAATAGAGAAAATTCATCTGGGTGAGTTTTACATATTTATCATATCCTATTAATAAAATAGAGGATTCGCCTGGGTGAGTTTTACACTATTTATCATATCCTATAAATAAAATAGAGAAATTCCCTGGGTGAGATTTACACTATTTACATTAGAGATTGGCCGGTTCGCGGACCCAACCGGGATCCGCCGCGGATTTATCCCGTCGCGAACGCGGATTATTCCGGATTTTCCGGATTTCCGCCTTCCGAACTTCCGAACCGCGGATTTTTTTTTTTTTACAAAAATTTTCGAAATACGAGTACTCTCCGTAATTACATAATCTGCGATCTTCCGGGACCCGAAAACCGGAGATCCTCGTTTAATTTAACCGCGGATTCTCGTAATCGAGATTTTTTCGTAAAAACGAGAAATTCTGTAAATTCAAATTTTTGGGGCTTATTTCAAGACGGAGCAAGCCACATGACCCCCAATTACCAATGTGCAGTCTAACATGATTATTGCCAGCCCCCTGGGTATAAAACGCTGCTTCACAGGCGACATTTTGTCAGTGTGTTGGAGTGTGTTTAGGGGAGACCCGACAGTGTAAGAGTTGGAGAGAGATTTTTTGGCGCTTTTTGAGGCTTTCTGTGGTGTGGATTTTCAGTGTGGTGGTTAGCACTTGTTGTTACCCACCCTGTTTCACACATCTTGAGACCCACAGTCCTTTTAAAGGACTACCCCCCATAAAGTCCTTTGACAAATTTTGTGTGTTGACCTGTTAGAGGTCTAGGTTGTCCCTGTTTTTTGTTGTTTGTCTTTCTGTATCTGTGTGTCAGTGTCTGTGTGTTTGTGTAGCTGACAGTGCTACTATGTGCTAATGTTTTCAGCTCTGGTTCAATCCTCTTGGCCCGAGAGCAGTACTCCCATAAAGCGTGGGGCCTGCTGTAACTCAATGGTGCTGTTCCTACCCGTTCACGTGCTTTCCCTTGCACGAGCCTACTCTGAGGGAGAGAAGCCAATTGGGGGAGGGTTAGTCCAGTGGGGCCAAGTCTGCCTGGCCCCACAACAATGGTGGCAAACTGCAGTGGACATTTGTACCAGTACCCCCCATCGCCTTCTTTCCCTTGTTGTGTGCAAACTACTATATAGGGAATGTGGCCAATGTGGTGTGTGTAATGGCATTAATGGTACAGGTATATCAATTATAGTACCAGACATATAGCTAGCTCTATAGATATGTGTATTGTCAATTTTTCAAATAAAAAATTATTATGGATCTATCTGAATAATTTGATATACGAAAAATAAAGCCCAAAAACATTTTTGTTTTACAACACATATTTTATATATAAATATTATGTATAATTTTTTTTTTTTTTAAACATTTAACAAAAATAAAAAACAAAAAAAAACACTGGGGTTACTGGGGTGCCCTCCTCTCCAGTCTGGTCAGAGCGGGCGGGCGGTCCAGGCGCGGTCCAGGCGCCGCACCATGTGGGCGCATCTCCCGCCGCATGCTCTGTAGTTCTGTGGAGGAAGATATTGAGAGATTGTGGTGAAGATGTTCGAGCACATTTCCTAAAGCACCTGCGGTAGATGCAAATTTGCACCTGATAAACTACTTACACATACATGGTACTGCAATGCTTAATGTTGCGGTATGTCATAACGGAAACTCAGTATAAGATATCATTATTTCTAAAATTCTTAGTTTATATTATGCAATACCTAGTTATGGTAACGTGATATTTCACTGATTGGCTGTTTGGATGGTCACACATGCTCAGATCTCTACTGACCAACTGAATCAACCATGACTGGGTCAAGGGCAAGACCATAACGGTCTCTATTAGGGGTCCTGCAAACAGGAAGTCAGTATTCCGTTGCATTTATTTATACACAGACACATGCTATGCTGAATGGGGCAGTTAAGGTCATTGGGATGGATAATACTGCTCTTCCACTTAAGTGAATTATGCATCATGGGGGATCACTGATAAAACAGTAGGTAATGCTGGCATAAAACATTACGTTTATTGCTAAATTGTATCAGAACATTCTGGTTTTGTATCACTAGCTGTGCTACATACAACATTTTTTGGAAGTGGTGCAGCCCCCATAAAAGCATTGTCAAACCCACATACCCCAATGTTGCATCATGTAGCGTGGATTTTACACTGGGAAAATACAGATATTAATAGTCTTTTATAACATTCATTAACGTTGCATATGATTTACTTACGATTCTCAAGCATGGCCGCCAGAGTGACTGAGGAGGAGGAGGTGCTGGAGGGGGCTGGAGAGGGTGGAAGAGCCTGGAGGGCTGGAGAGGGTGGAGGGGCTGGATAGGGTGGAGGGCCTGGTAGAGGCTGGTCCTGCTTCTAGAAAAAAAAATGTTTTATTTCAACAATCACCGTCCAATCTATTAGTAATATATTACATGTATAAGAACATTGCCTAAAAGGCTATGTAGTGAACATTCTTGGATTTTGGACGTTTGGACCGAATTTCGTGACTTAAGCTCAAAAACTAGGGACAATACAGCCCAGAGTCGGGGACATAAATGGGAGAGAAATGAGAAGCCCTGTCTCCCAAGCCAAATTAAGATTTGTTGCATTTTTTTTTTACGAAAATTTTTATCAGTGAAATAATAAAATTCCTTAATTATCACTGATAATTCACTAATTATTTGCTGACATCAGGTCAAAAAAAGATAAAAAAATTGCTTAGATGCACCTTACGTGTCTGGCTTGTGCCAGTGCCTCCCTCTTGGGGCGGTGACTGCCCGGGTGGGGGCGTTGGAGAGCCCGGAGGGGGCAAGGCACTGCCTGGAGGGGGCAATGGGCTGCCCGTAGCCTAGGGTAGTTGGTGGTAGAGCTAAAAAAAGGAAATTTTATTTAACTCTCACTGTCATTAAATGTTCGGAATACTTTTACTAAAACATTCTCGAGAAGTTGTCAAACATTATGCAAACATTTGGATAAAGGGCTTGGACACATCAACTTGTTAAAAGCACACCAATAGTGTGGCACAATTAATGTGACCTCAATTTTGCACAATTGATCTATCGTACTGCACTCGCATGGCAAACACATGAGCGCACCGCAAACACGTGCTTGTTATGCTTGTTTCTAGAGCGCTCGTGTGTGCGGTAATTTGGCCTTGGACAATGAAAGATTTAGAAAAAAAAATTTTTTTCAATAGGCTGCACTTACATTCTTCCTCTGGCGGGACGTGGTGGGGGTGGGGTATCTGAGGAAGATTCCCCTGAAAATAAAATAAAAAAATCGAATGATGATATATCTAAAGGATATATTTAATTATATACTTTGAATTCCTGCTTGAAAATACAGATTAAATAAGGCAATATGTGTATAGTTTCTTTAAAAGTCAACATATTTCATGGCAATGATTTCTACCTTATCTGGCTAAGTACTTATATTCTATTGTGTGTATTGTAGCCACGGAAAGGGAAAAGTTGGTTGGGTGTAGGGGAGCATCAGTAGCTGTGTGTACGTGTATCTGTATAGATTTTGTGGGTACACAACATTTTTAATTTGGAGTGTAAAAATCATTTTTAATAATTGATCAACATTTTATATTTTGACTTTACTTTCCCTTCAAATAGGGCTGCCATGAACTAAAAGGGAGTTGAGATAGAGAGAAGACAGATAGGAGACCAGAGACAATATAAAATGGAATTTATATTAAAGTACATAACGTGCAATGGCTAATGGCCATTTTGGGCTTCAGTCAGGGATCGTTATAGATCCGATAGAAAAAGAAAGACACACAAACTCACTCGGAAAGTATTTATACAATATATGCACAAAAAACCATAACACAAAAGATTTAAAATTTTTAAATAATTGATCAACATTTTATTTTGACTTTACTTTCCCTTCAAATAGGGCTGCCATGTAACTAAAATGGTGGGTCAGTAAAGTGTGTTTAACTTGTCTATGTGGGGGTACAGTTGTGCATTTATAGGTAAAAAGAAATCAATTTTAATGATCGATTTCATTTTTAACTTTACTTAGCCTTTAAATAAGGCTGCCATGGAAATGGAAGGGTGGGCCACCAAGTGTGTTACCTGGTCTATGTGTGGGTATCATTTTGAATTTATAGGTGTTATGTTAAATAAAGTCACTTTTCAGTGATTTATTTTTTGACTTTACTTACCTTAAATAGGGCTGATATTGAATAATATAAGAAGAAAATAATGTGTAATAATAAACCAGTGGAATGAGAAATACAAAGAATTGGATCTCTTCTCACAAGCCAAATTTAGGATTATTGATGTTTTTAAAAAAATATATATAAATATGTTTTTGTCAGAAGTGAATTAAAATTTTACTTACGTATTATAATACAGTATATAATAAAAGGTATACTTGCCTTCTATCATCTGCCGTCGGCAGCCACATATGAGGCCTCTGCCTTGAGGTCAGACCACTGTCTCTGGAGGGTAGAGACAGTGGTCTGGTATCCAAATCGCCGCAGGATCCGGCTCTGGAGCCCCTCCTAATCCTGCGCCTCCGCGCGCACATGATGGGTGTCCACGGGGGGAACTCATCGTACCCCCTGAGCAGCAGGTAATTCATGGCATACAAATGCCTTGCAGAACTAGCCATTTTGCTAGCCGGAGTTCCCGGTTCTCGTGTTCCCGTTTTTACAAAACCCTCGTTTTTATCGAAAATCCTCGTTTTTACGAAAATCCTCGTGTTTTTACGTGAATCCTCTTTCGGAGGTCCTCGTTTTTTCCGGAAATCCTCGTTTTTCCGAAATCCTCGTTATTTTCGAAAAGTACCGTTTTTTAAAATTACACTCTAGCGGACTGTAATTTTGAGGTATTGTAGGCATTGATACGTGTTTCTACTAGGACATACCAGGTCCCTGAGTGATTAAGTGTACATTACCAAGGCTTTTAGACCAACTTTTAATGCGATTTTGCCGAACTTTCATTTTAATATCTTTTAACGGGTCGCTCGCGGATTTTCGAATTTACGGATTTTTCGAAAATCCGCGGATCCTCAGCGCGGACTGGATTTTTTCGAATTCGGACATCTCTATTTATCATATCCTATTAATAAAATAGAGGCAATTCACCTGGGTGAGTTTTCCACTATTATCATTCCTATTAATAAAATAGAGAAAATTCACCTTGGTGAGTTTTACACTTTTTATCATATCTATTAATAAATAGAGACGATTCGCCGGAGTGAGTTTTACACTACTTATCATATCCTATTAATAAAATATTCGTCTGGGTGAGTTTTACACTGAGTGTAAACGCCTGAGTGAGTTTTACGCCTGAGTGAGTTTTACACTATTTATCATATCCTATTAATAAAATAGAGAAAATTCACCTGGGTGAGTTTTACCTATCATTCCTATTATAAATGGAGAAAATTCACCTAGGTGAGTTTTACACTATTTATCATCCTATTATTAAATAGAGAAAATTCCCTGGGTGAGTTTTACACTATTATCATATCCTATTAATAAAATAGAGAAATTCCCCTGGGTGATTTTACACTATATCATATCCTATATAATAAATAGAGAAAATTCCCTGGGTGGTTTTACACTATTTATCATATCCTGATTAAAAAATAGAAGAAAAATTCACCTGGGTAAGTTTTAGACTATTTATCATATCCTATTAATAAAAAAGACAAAATTCATCTTATTGAGTTTTACACTATTTATCATTTTGTTTTGTTGAAAAAAACACCAAATGTGTTCAGTGTGTATTAACCAATTTGATACTACTTAGAAAATCCACCAGGGCGTATTGCGTATTTACTTAATTTAATTTAATATTAAGTTTTTGACACATTTTCAGCATTATTAGTGCTACTTTCTGCTACATAACTTTTGCCTTTGATGAAAATCCACCATTTTAATAACTGTATAAGAAAAGTTGAAAGGTTAAAAAATTGTGGTGAAGTCTGGTGGCAAAAAAAAGCTATGAATAATATATAATAATAACGAAAATTGGAACCTTTTAAAAAAAAGCAATCTTAAAAAAGCGAAATCTCAGATCGTATTACATTAAATGCTGGAAAATAATCTAACACCCCCTGGGTACTTATTAGTATTGAGAAACACTCCCCAATGTACTGACACTTTCCATGGACCTATTGGCAGGCTAAATAAATGGCCACTTATGCAATAAAACACTTTTCTTTATTTTATAAATATGCTCAAGAGGCTACCGCAGTGAGTTATGGCAAGTATAAATTTCAAAAAGCCCAAATTTGGCGAAAAGGCAGCGTTTAAGAAGGCAAAAAATGTAACAAACCTTTATAAATATGCCCCTAGATATATATAGAAAATTATATATAAAAATATATTTATTTCTATGTATACTGAGACCATATAGAACTTACAAGGACACACACTCCCTGCTACTCTAAATAGAACACTCTGTGATCTGTAAGACAACAGAAAAATATATATAAGGAGGCTAGGTATAAATTGAAAATCATATATACTATATAACTATTCTTATTTCTATGTATACTGAGACCGTACGGAAGTTACAACAATGTTTCAAGAACAGCTGATCTACTTTTGACTCCTTCTGGTCTGTAAGTACAAAAGGCCTCCCCTGTCCTGAAAGCTCAGCAGGCAGCTGTAAAACTAAAGTGCCAGTGAATTCAGTCTGGAGGAAAAATGTCCACTACCTAAGCAGTCGGATAATCACTGGTAGTGATCAGTGGCAATTACAGGACTACAGAACATTTAATTAAATTTTTGAACTGTGGGTGGGAGTGACTTTTTCTTAGGTGTGGGGGGCTGCCATTTTTTACTTACAGGTGGGGTGGAGATTAATTTTTTACTATAGTGGTGGGTGGGACAGCACCATTTATTGTAAAGAAGCTGATTCCAATATTCAAAAAGGGTAGTCATTCACAGCCAGGTAATTTCAGGCCTGTAAGTTTAACTTTAGTGGTGGGGAAGATACTGGAAAGTTTGCTATGGGAGTATTTTTCAAGGACTGACCTTATAAAGAATAATCAACATGGATTTAGTAGGAATAGACCTTGTCAATTGAACTTGCTTGGCTTTTTTGAGGAAGTGGATAGGAATTTGGACTCTGGAATAGAAGTAGATTTAGTATACAGTACATGGATTTGGTTAAGGCTTTTGATACAGTCCCTCATAGGCGACTAATGTATAAGCTAAGGTGTGGTTGGGCTGGGTAGGCACATTTGTACAGAGATAGCAAATTGGTTGATGGATATATATATATATATATATATATATATTATATATGGACTAAAGAGTTTTACACTATTTATCATATCCTATTAATAAAATAGAGAAAATTCATCTGATTGAGTTTTACACTATTTATCATTTTGTTTTGTTGAAAAAAACACCAAATGTGTTCAGTGTGTATTAACCAATTTGATACAACTTAGAAAATCCACCAGGGCGTATTGCCTATTAACTGAATTTAATTTAATATTAAGTTTTTGCCA
Source organism: Hymenochirus boettgeri (assembly GCA_019447015.1). Classification (NCBI taxonomy): domain Eukaryota; kingdom Metazoa; phylum Chordata; class Amphibia; order Anura; family Pipidae; genus Hymenochirus; species Hymenochirus boettgeri. The sequence continues at coordinate 995,818 of CM033477.1, read as the reverse complement.
CATTTTCAGCATTATTAGTGCTACTTTCTGCTACATAATTTTTGCCTTTGATGAAAATTCGCCCTTTTAATAACTGAATAATAAAAGTTGAAAGGTTAAAAAATTGTGGTGAAGTCTGGTGGCAAAAAAAAGCTATAAATAATATATAATTTACTAACAAGGTGTCACCGAGAACCAAAACGCTATACACACAGCAACTAAGTATTGAAATGGGTAAAACTCTAAATGCGAAGTCACACAAGGAGAGCCATGAATACAAAACTCTGGACGTATGAGTGTGCGATCGGAAAGATGCTACGTTATACACCAAAATCCAACCACCTGTAATACAAACCAAAACATACACGACGAGTCTCGAGGCGACCACAGAAAACAAATGCAGATATGGGTACAACTCCAAGCGACACCTATGCGAGGAGAGCCATCAACGCAAGATACCATGCCAGTATTGCTACGTCCAAAAGGTCTTTGTGGTCCCCCCTGGGGGGCAATCGCGGAGAGTCCCTACTGCAACACTGTGTCTCCTTGTGGATAAATACATGGGTCTCTGTGGTGCGCCCTGCGGGGCGATCACGGGGAGCCACTATCGCAACATATTCTGTATTTGGAGATGAATATACGGGTCTTTATGATGCACCCTAGAAAATAGGTATAGGGAACAACTTCCTCAACACATCCTGGCTCTAAGGATGAATATATGGGTCTTTATGATGTACCCTGGGAGATAAGTATAGGTCACTACCTATACAACACACTATATATCTGCGTGTGGCCGCAGGGATCTTTATGATGTATCCCAGAAGGTGGCTACAGGGAGAACAAACAACACTATACTCCAAGGGGAACACTATAACTACAAAGAACTAATATACCCATGAACTACAACCTGGATACAATACCCACAAAAAAGAACTACCGACGCACACAATATGTACTGTGAGAGATGACCAGCGGGTCTTTATGATGTACCCAAACAACCTAGAGTAAAAGAACGCTGTAGGGTAACTGATAATATATACCCAGAAATGCTAACAAGGGAAGGGAGGAGGGATGGAGGGGGAAAATGGTGAAAAGGGATGCACTAATATAACAATATAGATACAAAATGAAAGGTCTTTAGACATGGACCCCCTTGTTGGAACCCCAAAAAATGAGAAGGGTTTACCAATAAATTATAATATGTATGTGTATCTTTGAATAACAAGTGCCATATTAAACGTGGTCAAAACACCTCTCCACCAACGGGGGCGAATCCCCCAGGCACTGTTTATAAGTTGATGTGATATATAGCCAATATGCTATGTCAAACCCAATAGATATGGTATCCAAACAGACAGTGTGTTTCCCCCCCCCCCCCCTTTTTTTTTTTTTTCTCTTCTTCTCAGCACTAATGAGTAAATAGCGAATACCCCTGGATACCTTTTCTATTACAGGGTTAAATTAAATTACAAAAGTAATCCCTGTTGTATAACAAAAGTTGTTTAAATGTTGATGTTCAAATTCCAACTGTTATATGTGTTAATTGTTAAGTCAACCACTGGAAAAATAATTTTGCCCCATTGTGTATTGGACTCAGTAGCTGCCCAGGGCCCCCACCCGCACCTCTGGGACACCTTAGAAAATGGCCTTAACCCTTAAAGTTATCTCTTGGAATATAAGCTTAGGCAATACGCACAAAAAAAGAATAATATTTGAAGTAATTAAAAAAGTCTCACCTGATATAGTGTGCCTCCAAGAGACACATCTAACTCATCCCAACACAAAGGCACTACAGAAAAACTGGGTAGGTCGCCATTTGCATAGCTGCTTCTCTACATATTCTAGAGGTTTATCCATACTATTCAAAAACACGCTGAGGATCCACATTATCAAAACAAAAATAGACACAAGAGGCAGATTTGTATTCACAATAGTGGAAATTAGAGGGACTCAACGAGCAATTTTAAACTTCTACAATCCACCCCCTGCCAACACTACTATTCTTCAACAGGCTACCCCTTTCTTGGCACAATACCCAGATGCTCATGTACTAAGTGTAGGAGACTTAAATTTAGTAATCAACGAGTATATGGACAGGCTGCCATCCAGGTTATCACCTAATAATAACCAAAACAAAACAGCACTAAGCCAATATATACAGGAGATGGGATGGGTGGATGTGTGGTTGCACCTAAACCCACAAACTAAAATATACACTTGTCGCTTAGCAACACACAGAACACTATCAAGAATTTACCATGTACTTGCCTCTGTACACCTTCTCCCCTGGATTCAAAGAATGGAGGTGCTACCACGGGGCCCCTCGGATCATACTCCCATAGTGGTCCACATAGCACCAAACACAACAACTATACCCACACGGCACTGGAAGTTTAACCCATTCTGGTTAACGCTATTCCCACTGCCAGATCGAGTTGAACGGCAGCTACTAGACTACCTGGATGTGGATCAGGGGGAAATATCTCCACTAGTGCAATGGGATGCATTTAAGGCTTTTATAAGAGGTGCACTCACATCCACCATTTCATATATTAAAAAACAAACCAGAAAGGCAGAGGAGGCACAGGCTCTCACAACACAACAAACAGAATACAAATATACCCAGAACCCCACAACCAGCAACTATTCTAAAATGGAATCTGAACAAAGAAAATACAAGACTCTATTAAGTGAGAAAGCAGCAGGTAAACAATTCTTCTCTAAACAGCACTTTGAACATGGAAACCGATCAGCGAAATTATTAGCTTACCTATCTAAACGCCTCAACAACCCAGCAACAATAATAGCAATAAATGACCAAACTAAAGGTCGAATCACTGACCAAGCAGAAATACTTAAAAGTTTTATGCAATACTACTCTAACCTATATCAATCACAATCCACATGTACAGCACTAGATATAGGAAACTATTTAGCACATATCACAGCTCCTACTTTAACACCAGAACAAAGCAGATCTCTGGACGCAGATATAACAACATCAGAACTGTTAATGGCTATACAACAACTCCAATCGAGAAAAGCCCCCGGATGTGACGGCCTACCCATAGATATATTTAAAAAATACATTTAACGTACTTCGTAAACCCCTTCTTGCATTGTATCAGGCGGCGAAAGAATTGGAAGCCATCCCACCATCCATGACAGAAGCAATAATAATACTACTATTGAAACCAGGCAAAGACCCCGAAAGACATGATTCATATAGACAAATATCTCTCTTAACCAGTGACTACAAAATTTTGGCTAAAATACTAGCAACCAGACTACAAACTATAATCACAACAATAATAGCACAAGAACAAACAGGGTTCATCCCGGGGAAATCAACCTCAATCAATATTAGGCGTACACAGATCCAAACAAAGGTGGATCATGATAACATAGGATACCGAGTGCTTCTGTCCCTTTATGTAAGGAAAGCTTTTGACTCGGTAGAATGGAACTATTTGTGGGAGGTATTGAGATTCTTCGGATTTGGCCCTAAATTTATCTCGTGGATACAACTGCTTTATACTGATCCGCAAGCCAGATTATCCATACAAGGTGAACTGTCCAGATCCTTCCGACTGCACAGAGGCACTCGTCAGGGATGTCCACTTTCCCCCTCCCTGTTTGCGATTGCAATCGAAATTTTAGCACTTAAAATTAAACAAAACGCTCAAATAAAAGGACTTCGCCTGGGGCCATACAAAGAAAAAATTGGCTTATATGCAGACGATATTATATTGTACTTGGACGCCTCGGGTAACTCCCTCTTAGCAGCTATCAACACAATTAACGAGTTTTCACCGATATCGGGACTGTTTATTAATTGGGAGAAATCCTACATCCTCCCACTAGATGATAAAACGCCAATACAGAACATACCACTGCCACCTATATCTATAGTCAATGAATTCAAATACCTAGGAGTATACATAACTAAATTAACAAATGAGTCAGTTAACCTTAACACAGTACCACTATTGAAATTCATCAAAGCCAAACTACTACACTGGAAGGTTCTCCCATTAAACCTGATAGGAAGGATCAATATGATTAAAATATTTATACTGCCTAAAGTACTTAACATTCTGGAACACTCAATGGTGTACATACCAAAAAATTCTTTACAACCATAAATGGACTGATCACATCATTTTTGTGGGGAAATAGCAGACCTCGGATTAAACTTTAAAAACTACAAGCCCCCAAGACGAAAGCGGGATTGGCACTACCGGATTTTCAACTATATTACTGGGCAGGCCAGCTCCGATACCTCGGGGGATGGCTGAACACAGAAGATGAACCAACGCAATCTGAACTCATGCTGCAATACAATGTCACAGGCAAATATCTAGCATATATCGCAGACCCTGAATGCCATATAACAGGACCGGGTACTATAATCCATAAACAGGATGTTAAGATCTGGAGAGCCACAAATAAATTACTACATTTCAATACAATATCAACTGAGACCCCGCTGTGGCACAATAATACATATCCGCAACTGGCACAAATGCACGAAGCCAGCAAGTGGGAAACACATGGAATAAACACCTTTGGTCACATATACAATGGCAATGAACTTAAATCCTTTTACCAATTGATGGAACAATTCGAACTTCCACACTCCTACCACTTTAAATATTTACAACTAAGACACTGCCTGCGAGCGGAATTTATAGAGAAACAAATACAACCAGAAATAACTAATAATCCGATTCAAATGGCTCTTAAAAAAACAAATAAGAAAGGGCTGGTATCCAATTTATACCAAATTCTGCTACAGGCCAGCACTATGACAATAACTGCTGATATAAAAGACAAATGGAAATTAATAATACCAGAACTAGAACCGGAAGATCTGGATGATATCCTACAATCACACAATCTAGTATCCCCAGCATCACACAATAGATTGATACAAACGTATATAATCAATCAAGCGTATCTTGCTCCGAAACAACTTAAACATATACAAGGTCTCCAACATGATCGATGCCCGAAGTGCAAGCAGAGTGGGGCAGACTTCTGGCATCTCATTTGGCAGTGTCCACAGATACAGGGCTTCTGGTGCAGGGTGTGCCGATTTATAAGAAACCATCTAAACATAAATATACAACCTAACCCCGAAAACTGTGCAATAGGGATACTGGATGGCGAAAACTGGTCAAAATACCAATATATACTACTTACACAAATCCTATTTACGCTAGAAAAACTATAGTGCTTAAATGGATGGCAGCTGAGACACCATCAATTAAAATATGGCTTGAAATAACTAATAAAGATCTCCCGCTCCATCGTATTGTATACAAACACAGGAACTGTCTATCTAAATATGAGAGGATATGGGGGATATGGTATAACTCAACAGCAACCACCACAGGCCACTTACTGTAAATGAGAGGAATAAAATGATTGTGGGGCTGTGGATGCAGTGCAGGCCTTGATCCAGTGCAACTAATGGTGCGGTGTGGGGGGGGGGGGATGCCCTGGGCGGCCGTATGTAGATATATAAATGGGCAGAGGTGGAACCCTGCATCGAAATATTATGACATTGTAACACCAATGTATCTAAGTACGAATATATAATAGACCCTAAGCAGTATGTTTATAATAAAACTAATCAAGAATACACAGGGGCATAGAAGGTAACAATCTTTATTGAAGACAATCAAGAACAGGTTGACAGTTGACTGGTTTAGTTTAATGAAAGTATACTGATAAATATTATTACTTTACGCAAAAAATGTATAAAACACAAATGTATTTATTGTACAAACGAAATGCAAAACTGTATATTATGATATGGCGTAAATATCAAAATAAAAAGAATTAAAAAAAAAAAAAATTTGAACTGTGAGTGGGAGTGACTTTTTTTTTTTCTTAGGTGTGGGGGGCTGCCATTTTTTACTTACAGGTGGGGGGGAGATTAATTTTTTACTATAGTGGTGGGTGGCACCATTTATTGTAAAGAAGATGATTCCAATATTCAAAAAGGGTAGTCATTCACAGCCGGGTAATTTCAGGCCTGTAAGTTTAACTTCAGTGGTGGGGAAGATACTGGAAAGTTTGCTATGGGAGTATTTTTCAAGGACTGACCTTATAAAGAATAATCAACATGGATTTAGTAGGAATAGATCTTGTCAATTGAACTTGCTTGGCTTTTTTGAGGAAGTGGATAGGAATTTGGACTCTGGAATAGAAGTAGATTTAGTATACAGTACGTGGGTTTGGTTAAGGCTTTTGATACAGTCCCCCATAGGCGACTAATGTATAAGCTAAGGTCTGGTTGGGCTGGGGAGGCACATTTGTACAGAGATAGCAAATTGGTTGATGGATATATAACTCATCTCAATCAACCAAGAGCCACTATCGGCAACCTGGAATTTCCGGTCTGGTCTTTACAACAGATGATCGCGCGTCTGTTTCATTCATACGCTCCCGTTTTAAACAGCTGATCGTGGAAGAAATCTGGGAGGGAGGAGGGGGTGAGGGGTCTGGCCTCCAATTTCTCAGAGGGGCCCAGGCCCCTGCTTTCAGTTTTACACCTGTACCCGTACTTTGAAGCCTTCCCGTGTAGTGGCTGTTCATCAAGCAGTTGCCAATGTTTTTTCCCCTTTTAACTGTCATCTGTGGGTGGGGCATTATAAATTCTTTAACTCTCTCATCTAAAGTGATTATTTGGATTTCACTTTCCTAAAAAAAAAAATTAGCAGCTGCAGGAAAAGGCTACATTGGGTAATGGGGCACACTGGGGTAATGCAATCCAAATGTCCTGAAACCAGAAGTGTTATTGCTACAAAACATTTTCACCATGTCTATAAACAGACCAATTCTATGGGACCATTTTCGAACACCACACACACAGTGACTATTGGTGCAATAAATATTATTGGTATGTCTATAGCCTTTATCTACTATATATATAGAATGAGCTCTTCACCTTGGAGCCATACAGACACAGTACAATCAGGGAATTTACCAGTTTGCTATGCAACGTTGACCATTTGATAATGAAGTAATTGCAATTAGAATGAATCCGACCATAATGCACCAGTAATTCTTATAAATTCGTGAACCATTCAATCCTAATAACTAAGCCAATTATTGAAAAATATCCTAATATAAATCAATTAACATTAAATCAAAAATATAATAGACTAAGCAGAACCAACCAATTTCATGATGTAGAATTAACAATTTGCTGTTATTGCTAAAAGGAACTAGTACATGAAATGAACTGCTTGGTGCACACTACAGTCTGCGGAGATCCAAATCCTGTATCTTCCAAGGCAAGAACATCCCAATAAGAAAATGGAAAATGATCTTAGTTAATGGGTGAACTAGTTCCCAGAATCCCTTACTGGAAAAATATCAATTTGAGATACAAAAACTGCATCTTTCATGGCAGCAAAGTCCCAATAGGTGGTTCAAATTACTTGATGAACTACAGTTCCCAGCATGCTTTTTAGTCAAAATCCAGTTAAATAAAAGCAACAATATTCAGGGCACCTGAACAATACGTTGTTCTTAGTTGAGGATTGTCCAGAAAGGGATGTTGGGAACTGTAGTTCAATCTTAAACTAAGATAATTTGAACCTTGTTTTATTGGGGCTGATTTGTTGCTCCCCTGAATGCTTTTATTTCTGTTGTCTGTCTAGAAAGGGATGCCGGCAGTTTGATGGCATGCAAGGTAGATTTTCTAAAGCTTTTAGTTTTTTCCTCTTCCTGGTCCCTGTAAAATTTATTAAGACGGAAGGTAGGCCAAATGCTCCATACCCTCCCTGTTTTTTTATTTAATGTAAGCATTAAAGGAATTAATTTTACTTCTTCTTAGTAAACCTTATTTTGCCTTTAATTTTAAACAATATAATAGGTTTTTTAAAACAACCGCATTTTTAATTTGTTTTGAACTATAATGTCATTAATTAGGTGATAGAACCTGGTTATTTGACTTACCCACTTTCATGTGTTGTCTTTCCTTTCCATTTCATTAAGGCGATGCTGAATTGTTTACCCCGCTGAGTGAAGGATCCCAGGGTGGTTTAAATATTCCAGTTATACTGATAAGATATTATCCGACCTTTATTTTGATGTTGTTATAATATACTAAGTTTAAAACTGCTCTGTTGTGATTAAAATAGTGGATTGTTGTTCAGAATATCAAAGCTGAAAGGATGATGAACAAAAATTATCAGAAATGTATTTAAAAAAAAAAAAAATGTTCATAAAAATTATAAACTATCACCAGTGTGCCTCCAGGAAACAAACAATAAAATGGTTGACATTGAACATTTCCCATTCCCCAGACAAGTCCCCCCTGGCACCCCTTATAGTTTGTAAGGCCATAATAAATGGGGGTACTTAGTTTGGCTCTAGAGACTGTCACCTTACCCACAATTTCTATCACAAGACTCTCTTATTAGTCAGGATTGGGCTCCCTCGCCAATGTTTGAGACCAGGGTGTTGCCTGAACTACCAACTCTAGTTTGAATGCAATAATAATGGCGCCATCATCTTAAACTTAAACAGTATCTTATTTATTAACACACAAATATTAAATGAGTTTTCGAAAGTGATGGAGTTTTCGTCCCGTTTTCAAATTTACAGTTAATTCGAAAATTCCGAAGATTCGCAACGTACCCTGGAAGTCCTATGGGAGCAAAAAAATCTCCTAAAGTTTCTATCAATTTGAGGTGAACATAGTAATAGTAGGGTTACTGAAATACCACAGGGACCTGAGTGAATGGGTCCTGGGGGAACCCGTAAATATAAGTAAAATCATTTAAAATCTATCTTTCCTCACATCGGCATCGTTGTTTTCGAGCTTTCGCAGCTATTTTTCGAGGGCGTACCGAAAATCGAAAACACTACTTTCGAGGGTTACCCGAAATCACAAAATACGAGGGTTACCGAAATCATGCTGTGTACATCTTCGAGGAGTGGCGAAATCGGCCATATACATTCGAGGGTTACCGAAATCACTACTTTCGATTTTCAAATAATGATCGAATTTTTGAATACTCGAAAAACCCTGAGTTTTGAAAAAAATCCGGGAGTTCCGAAAGTTCATGTCGGGAACTTTCGAACCCGCCGTTTCGATTCGAAACTGGGTGTCTATAAGAACCCCAAGTACATCCCCTAAATATTAGGCCATGTGCAATTATGCACAGATAGAGGTGACATAGCATGTCAAGATATCACATAAATACTCACAAACCAGAAAACGCATACATCAGAACAGCAAATAAATAATAATCCAGCTTGTTTAGTTTGCCCACCCCAGCTCCAGGGTCAACTGTATGTGATCTTCTACCCCTATGGCTTGGCCGATATGTCCCTATTCTTGGTGGCTATTTCTGGAGCTCTATTTAGAATTTGGTTACTAAATCTTCTCTGTTGGGCTCAGGCTGGCTCACTAAGCTATCCTACTCCTATCAATCACTCCTGTATGTGATCTATCACATAATCTAATTTTACATAACTTGCCTACCTTTCATCTATGTCCCCCTGGGCTCTTCCCCTATCGCCTGGGATACCTCCAGAAAAGTAGAAATAGGCTGATCACATACTGAAATCCTTTTTTAGTAATTTTACAATCAAGGCCCCCTACTGGCAAATCCTGCCGAAACAAAATGACTAAAGGCTACTCTAGTTTCCCTCACATAGTTAATCACTTTTATTTCAATTGTTTTCAATACCTCTCAGGATGCCATCTTTAGGACCAACAGTTAAGTTCCAAAAACATGTACAAATGTTATTTAACCACCCTTGTCATACAAAGGGCACCCCCCCAGTCCTCATTAAAGTTCGCCTGGGTGAGTGTCCCCACCCCAAACTAAACTAAATTTTAACCCACTACTGGCCCTGCTTAGTTTTTAAAAAAAACTTACCTTACATCTCTTATGGTTCTCTCCTGTATTGTTCATCAAAGTCAGCCATGGAAACTGAAGGGTAGGAGCTGTCTTCCTGTCCAAAAGGCCTCTGTCTCTACTTTTGGCCTCCCAGGATGTCCTGTAACACTGCACCAGGGAGGCCTCCCATCCCTTCCCTCCCCTATTTGGATCCCTCCCAGCCTGCCTCCCTTTTAGATCTATGTAAAATTACATACTATTTTTTTAAATAGTAGATACACCAACAATGTCCCCAAATTAACATAAATCACTTTAAATCCCATTATCTCTCCCTAACAATGATATAACATAAGTCAGGATCCCCCTGATGAAATGAATCAAAAGGGTGCAAACGAACCCTTGTGTGGAGACGGTGGAGGCAGTGATGGAGAGAAGCTGCTGGACTCTCTAATACGGGGAACCATGGCCACTTGAAGGATGACTGACGAGGAAGTGTAGTGATTATATCTTTGTATAATGCAACCGTTAAAGCCTTGTTTTATGGTTGACTTGAGGTTTATTTATCCACAAAACCCAAAGCCCCTCCTAGACCCTCTAGGTATTGGAAGGTTTAATGTTAGAGGTGGGAGAGTGAAAATTCTTGGGCTGTCCAACTGCCTAAAGTTTATAGCTGAAAAAAGCAACTTTTTAGGGGCCTTATAATAACGATTTACTATTTTCACATTTTTCCGTTTATTGCAGGACCATCACAATATATATAGTGTAATCCAGTATGGAGTATATTTCACATATGTCATAAAACGCTCTCATTTTTCGCTTTTTTGCAGACAAGGTAATCGCTGCGGCTTTTCCTTATTCACGATCTCCTGCAAAAGAGAGAATTGTTCTCTTTGTTTTGGATACCATTTGGCTGCCAACAAATTTTGCCAAATTAAAAGGGGGTGCTTTAGCAAAAAAACCCACGATGTATATTTATTATCATATCCCTATTTTAATAAATAGAGAAAATTCCCCTGGTGTGAGTTTTTTACCTATTTTATATCATATCCTATTATAAAATAGAGAAAATTCCCCTGGGTGAGTTTTACACTATTTATCATATCCTATTTAAAATAGAGAAAATCACCTGGTGAGTTTTAACACTTTATATATCCATTAATAAATAGAGACATTCCCTGGGTGAGTTTTTTACACTATTTATCATATCCTATTAATAAATAGAGAAAATTCCCCCTGGTGAGTTTTTACACATTTTATCATATCCTATTAAAAAATAGAGAAAATTCGCCTGGGTGAGTTTACACTATTTATCAATCCTATTAATAAATAGAGAAAATTCCCTGGGTGAGTTTTTACACTATTTATCATATCCTAATTAATCAAAATAGAGAGAATTTCACCTGGGGAGTTTTACACTATTTATCATATCCTTAATAAAATAGAGAAAATTCCCGCCTGGGTGAGTTTACACTATTTATCATATCCTATTAATAAAATAGAGAAAATCCCTGGGGTGATTTTACACTATTTATCATACCCTATTAATAAATAGAGAGAATCACCTGGGAGTTTTTACACTATTTATCGTTTCCCTATAATAAATAGAGAAATTCCCCTGGGTGAGTTTTACACTATTTATCATATCCTATTAATAAAAGAGAAATTCACCTGGTGAGTTTTACACTATTTATCATATCCTATTAATAAAATAGAAGAAAATTCCCCTGGGTGAGTTTTACACTATTTATCTATCCTATTAATAAATGAGAAAATTCCCTGGGTGAGTTTTACACTATTTATCATATCCTATTAATAAAGAGAAAATTGCCCTGGTAAGTTTTTAACTATTTTAATCATATCCTATTAATAAAATAGAGAAATTCCCCTGGGTGAGTTTTTACACTATTTAATCATATCCTATTAAATAAAATAGAGAAATTGCACCTGGGGAGTTTTAATATACTATTTTAATCATATCCTATAAAAATAGAGAAAAATTCCCCTGGTTGAGTTTTACACTATTTTATCATATCCTATTAATAAATAGAGAAAATTCCCCTGGGTGAGTTTTAACTATTTTATCAATCCTATTAATAAAAAGAAAATTCCGCCTGGGTGAGTTTTTACACTATTTATCAATCCTATCGTAAAAAATAGAGAAAATTCACCTGTTAGTTTTACACTATTTTATCATATCCTATTATAAATAGAGAAATTCGCCTGGGTGATTGTTTTACACTATTTATCATAACTTATTAATAAATAGAGAAAATTCCCCCTGGGTGATTTTACACTATTTATCATTACTATTAAAATAGAGAAATATTCGCCCTGGGTGAGTTTTTACAACATTTAATCATATCCTATTAATAAAATAGAGAAAATTCCCCTGGTTGAGTGTTTACACTATTTATCATATCCTATTAATAAAATAGAGAATTTCATTCACCTGGGAAGTTTTACACTATTTATCTTCCTATTAATAAATAGAGAAATTCCCTGGGTGAGTTTTACATCACTATTTAATCATAATCCCTATTAATAAAATAGAGAAAATTCCCCTGGTGAGTTTTTACACTATTTAATCAATCCTATTATAAAATAGAGAAAATTCCCCGGGTGAGTTTTTACACTATTTATCATATCCTATTAATAAAATAAGAAAATTCCCCGGGGGTGAGTTTTACACTATTTTTATCATATCCTATTAATAAATAAGAAAATTCGCCTTGTGAGTTTTACACTATTTATCATATCCTATTAAATAAAATAGAAGAAAATCCCTGGGTGAGTTTTACCACTATCTCATATCCTATTAATAAAATAGAGAAAATTCCCCTGGGTGAGTTTTACACTATTTACATATCCTATTAATAAAATAGAGAAAATTCCCCTGGGTGAGTTTTCACTATTTATCAATCTTTAATCAATGAGAAATTCCCCTGGGTGAGTTTACACTATTTATCATCCTATTAATAAAATAGAGAAAATTCCCCTAGGTGAGTTTTTCCACTATTATCATATCCTATTAATACAATAAGAAAAATTCCCCCTGGTGAGTTTTTTACACTATTTATCATATCCTATTAATAAAATAGAGAACATTCCCTGGGTGAGCTTACACTATTTATCATATCCATTTAATAAAATAGAAAAAATTCAACCTGGGTGAGTTATTTTTCACATTATTTATCATCATTAATTAATAGAGAAATCCCCTGGTGAGTTTTTTACACATTTATCATATCCCTATTAATAAAATAGAGAAAATTCCCCCTGGGTGAGTTTTATAACACTATTATCATATCCTATTAATAAAATAAGAAAAATTCCCCTGGGTGAGTTTTACACATTTATCATATCCTATAATAAATAGAGAAATTCCCTGGGTGGGATTTTACACTATTTATCATATCCTAATAATAAAATAGAGAAAATTCCCCTGGGTGAGTTTTACACTATTTATCATCCCTATTAATAAAATAGAAAAATTCGCCGGGTGAGTTTTTTAACACTAATTTATCACATCCTATTAATAACAATAGAGAAAATTCCCCGGGTGAGTTTTACAAAACTATTTATCACATCCTATTAATAAAAATAGAGAAAATTCACCTGGGTGAGTTTTTACCCTATTTATTCATATCCTATTAATAAAATAGAGAAAATTCCCCTGGTGATGTTTTACACTATTTTATTATATCCTATTTAATAAAATAGAAAAAATTCCCCTGGGTGAGTTTTACACCTATTTATTCATATCCTATAACATAATAAGAGAATTCCCCTGGGTGGTTTTTTACCTATTTAATCATATCCTATGTATAAAAAGATGAAAATTCCCCTGGGTGATTTTAACCTATTTATCATATCCTATAATAAATAGAGAAATTCCCCTGGGTGAGTTTTACATATTTATCATACCTATTAATAAAATAGAGAGAAAATTCACCTGGGTGAGTTTTTACACTATTATCATATCCTATTAATAAATAGAGAAAATTCCCCTAGGTGAGTTTTTACACATTTTATCATATCCTATTATAAAATAGAGAAAATTTGCCTGGGTGAAGTTTTAACACTATTTATCCCATCCTATTATAAATAGAGAAAAATTCCCCTGGTGAGTTTTTACACTATTTATTATCACACCTATTAATAAAATAGAGAAAATTCACCTGGTGTGAGTTTACATATTTATCAATCCTATTATAAAATAGAGAAAATTCACCTGGGTGAGTTTTACACTATTTTATCATAATCCTATTAAAAATAGAGAAATTCACCTGGTGAGTTTTACACTATTATCATATCCTATTAAAAATAGAGAAAATCCCCTGGGTGAGTTTTACACTATTTATCATATCCTAATTATAAATGAGAAAATCCCTGGTGAGTTTTACACTATTTATCATATCCTATATAAAATAGAAAAAATTCCCTGGTAAGTTTTACACTATTTATCATATCCATTAATAAAATAGAGAAATGCCCCCGGGTGAGTTTTACACCTATTTATCATCATATCCTATTATAAAAAAGAAAATTCGCCTGGGTGAGTTTTACACACTATTTATCAATATCCTATTAATAAATAGAGAAATTCCCGGTGAGTTACACTATTTATCATATCCTATTAATAAAATAGAGAAATTCCCCTGGTGAGTTTTTACACTATTATATCATATCCATTATAAATAGAGAAAATTCCCCTGGGTGAGTTTTACACTATTTATCATATCCTATAATAAAAATAGAGAAATTCCCCTGGGTGAGTTTTACACTATTATCATTCCTATAATAAATAGAGAAATTTCCCTGGGTGAGTTTACACATTATCATATCCTATTTAAAATAAGAAAATTCCCTGGGGAGTTTTACACTATTTATCATATCCTATTAATAAAATCGAGAAAACAATTCACCTGGGTGAGTTTTACACTATTTATCATATCCTATTAATAAAATAGAGAAAATTCCCTGGGTGAGTTTTACACTATTTATCATATCCTATTAATATACAATAGAGAAAATTCCCCTGGTGAGTTTTACACTATTATCATATCCTAATTAATAAAATAGAGAAAATTCCCCTGGGTGAGTTTTAACACTATTTATCCATATCATCTTATTAATAAAATAGAGAAATCACCTGGGTGAGTTTACATATTATCATCTATCCAATTAATAAAATAGAAAAATTCACCTGGGTGAGTTTCACTTATTTATAATCCTTATAATATAGAGAAAAATTCCCTGGGTGAGTTTTTACACTATTTATCATATCCTCATTATAAAATAGAGAAAATTTCCCCTGGGTGAGTTTTACACTATTTATCATATCCTAATTAATAAAATAGAGAAAAAATTCCCCTGGGTGAGTTTTTACACTATTTATCACTATCCTATTAATAAATAGAGAAAATTCCCCGGGTGAGTTTTACACTATTTTATCAATTCCTATAATAAAATAGAGAAAATTCACCCTGGTGAGTTTTAACACTATTTATCATATCCTATAATAAAATAGAAAAATTCCCCTGGGTGATTTTACACTATTTATAATCCTATTAAAAAATAGAGAAAATTCCCCTGGGTGAGTTTTACACTATTTATCATCATCCTATTAATAAAATAGAGAAAATTCACCTGGGTGGAGTTTTAAACACTATTATCATATCTATTAATAAAATAGAGAAAATTCACCTGGGTGAGTTTTACACTATTTATCATATCCTATTAATAAAATAGAGAAAATTCCCCTGGGTGAGTTTACACTATTTATCATATCCTTTAATAAAATAGAGAAATTCCCCTGGTGAGTTTTACACTATTTATCTATCCCTATTAATAAAATAGTAGAAAATCCACTGGTGTGAGTTTTAACCTATTTATCATATCCTATTAATAAAATAGAGAAAATTCCCTGGGTGAGTTTACACTATTTATACATGATCCTAATAAATAGAGAAAATTCCGTGGTGAGTTTACACTATTTATACAAATCACATCTATTAATAAAATAGAGAAAATTCCCCTGGGGTGAGTTTTTACACTATTTATCAATCCTATTAATAAAATAGAGAAAATCACCTGGGAGTTTTACACTATTTATCATATCCTATTAATAAAATAGAGAAAATTCACCTGGGTGAGTTTTTACATTTATCAATCCTATACTATAATAGAGAAAATTCCTGGGTGAGTTTCACTATTATCATATCCTATTAAACAAAATAGAGAAATTCCCCTGGGTGGGTTTTAACACTATTTATCATATCCATTAAAAAATAGAAAAATTCCTGAGTAGTTTTTACCCTATTTATCATATCCTATTAATAAATATAGACATTCCCTGGGTGAGTTTACACTATTTATCATACCTATTAATAAAATAGAGAAAATTCGCCTGGGTGAGTTTTACACTATTTACATATCCTATAAATAAATAGAGAAAATTCCGCTGGTGAGTTTTACACTATTTGTATAATCTTTTTGCTGAAAAAAACAACAAATGTTGTTAGGCTATTTTAAATAACAAAGATAGGTGTTTTCAGTTGTGGTAATTAACCATTTAATACTACTAACTACTTTGAAAAACCACCAGGGAGTATTACCAATGTACCATCATATGTGCTGAACTTAAACTTTTTCATCACATTTTAGCCTTATTAGTTGATACTGTTTGGTACGTAATTTTCGCATTTGATGAAAATTGCCTTTTTTAATAACATGACGAAAAGAAATGTTGAAGTTTAAAAAGGTTGTGTGGTGAACGTCTGTAGAACAAAAAAATGCTAATACAATGCCCCTTATAAATATGTCCCGTAAACTCCATGTCGACTTTTAGTGGTAAATAAAATATAAAAAATCTCAGATCATATTAAGTAAATGCTGGAAAATGTCTATCACAAGTTTCCAAGATGCACAATGGCAACAGCTGTATACAATATTATGTAGTTGGGAGTTTTAACACTATATACGTTGTTATCTCACACTTTATACTCAGTGGTCCGCATCTACTGGATATGAAGAAAATCAATTGTAACTCTAAAGAAATGGACATGTTTTTTATATTTTATTCCTTTGCAACATTGTCTCTATCCTTGTACATTTGACCCTTGTGACATTTTAATCTATGCCAGTTAGTCATATGCACATGAAATGGTAACCTTTGACTTCACCTTAGCATTAACACTTTATTGCACGAGATAGGAGCACTTTAGTATTATGCACTTTATCTGAACCCTTTTTGAAGTTTTTATTATCTTAAATTTGGATGGTTTTTTTTATATATTGTGTTTTTTTTGGATATCCAATGTGAATCATGACTAATTTGACAGTAAACTTTTACACTTTTATGAAGCACTTTTACACTTTGAATTTTGATTTGTGAATGTATAGCATCACTGGTGGGAACCTGCTGTCAACAACTTGCCACATGGCATGGGGTGGAGCCCTAAGGGTATATATTGGGTGTAGCACTCACTGCGTTATACCTGAAGGAAGGTCCCTGAGTCCCGAAAGTTGTATGTTTTTTTTGCACTAATAAGAAGATTCACCCATAGTAGTTTTGCTCCTCTACTTTTTTTCCTTGCTTGGAAAAATAGTCTAACACGCCCTGGGTACTTATAGTATTGAGAAAACACTCCCACAATGTGACTTTACACCTCCATGGACCCCTTGGCAGGCTAGATAAATATACTCTAACGTGTTTCTTTCACCACCTCAGACTTTTTTTCAGATTTTTGAATGGCTGAACTAACGCAATAAAACACTTTTCGCCATTTTATAAATAGGATTGATCGGTTTCCACAGTGGATGTATGCAAAAGCGAAATGGCAAAAAGGTTCGGTAAAGACTTTTCTCAACTGGTTATCACTGCTTTATAATTGCGAAAAGTCCAAATTTGTTAAGAATACTGTTTTGAACTATTGCTCTTGTGGTTCATTTGGTCTGTATCCAGAGCTCTTGTGAGGATACAAGTAATATATCATTAGTTTCCCCTTCCTCTACCTAATGTTTGAACTTTAGTGTATTTTGAAATACTTAGGTTGTGAAATGGGATTAAAGGGATGTGTTAATTTGGAACATTTGTGGTGCTATCTGCTAATAAAAAAAATGGTAATGTTATTTTACCAAGAATCTATGTGGATTTTTTTCATAGTGGGTGGCTCTTAAGGGACTGTATAGTACCGTTCTCTTCTTAAAGGATGTAGATTTTTTTTATATATATGTTTTTGTTACCTAATGGCCACCTCCGATATTTAGGAGGAGACACTAACCACAAAATATTAAAGCGAGGAGTGCGACACCCGTTTTTTTCTTCTGGACCATTAAAAACAGTGATCATCTATCCCCATGCAATCACTTTTTTGTAACCTCTCAACCCTTTCTATTTCAAGATGTCCTTTTTTGTACACAGATTCCAAAACTGTACCGCATATTTCCAAATGAGCCTTACCAATGCTTGGTAAAGCATTGAAAATTGTTTTATTATTATTATTATTATTTTTAAGTCCAAAATGCATCACCTTCAATTTAATCAACATTTGAATCTCATCTGTAAATGTGACAATCTATCTAGATCCCCTGCACGATCGCACACCTCTGAAGTTTTTAATGGTCAACAAAGTTTTTGTGTCTCAGCAAACACAGAAACCGTGCTGACAATATCCACTTCCAAATTATTAAACATAGATTAAAGAACGGGCCCAACACAGAACCCTGTGGCACCCCACTTTAGTCCATGGACAAGCATGAATAAGGACAACTTTCTGCCTTCTCTCCTTCATGTACAATGTGGCCACCCAACCCAACATCCTTTGCTGTGCAAAAAAAGTATCTATGCAACTTGGATAAGAAAGAAATGCTATAAAGTATCTGAATAGGCAATCCAATTCAAATTTAAACTGTCAGCAACTGGCAAATGTGTTTCCTTACCATAAATGGTAACAATAATGTGTACTTATTTAAAACAATTGTTTTAATTATTTATGTTAATTATACATAATCTATTATACAATATATAAATAATAATTATATATTATAATTATCTATCAGTTTTGTCACTGTCTTGTCCCATATCGGGGCTGAAATACATCGACATTAAAATTTGATTTTTAGCAAGCATCCCAGGAGTGCTCCTCTTTCTTTCATTATTAATGTATATATTTATACATCTCCTCCAAATGAGCATAACTCAACGGGTTTCTTGTAAACAAATAGACAACAGCTTCCTTTATAAATAAAACGTCTACTACGTGTTTCATCCCGACATGGGTCGTCATCAGGAATTAAACAAACACCAACACCCATCCCTTAATAGGACAAACCCTCAGCCCCCCGTGCAAATCCCCCAATCAAACACCTGAAGATACCTGGATCCGACCGCCAAAGCCGGTTTCTGGCATCCACCCTACCATCCTATAAACTCCCGCCTTACAACACTCCCCTGCCTGCCACGTCAGACGCTACGTAAAACCATCACCATGCCCATTCATCGACAGTTTGCAACGGTAAGTATGCCCATCTGTCAAATCTCCTGTCATCATCCACAGCCGGGCTCTGTCATCATCCACACGCGCCTGGAGTGTCACAAATAATATTCCTCGGAGAGCAATAACCTGGCAATTGGCGCATGGATCCTACCTCTATACAAGATTTATAAAAACATTAAGAATTAAAAAGCATTACAAAGCATTAACAGATACAAAACATTAGAACACAAATCCACGAGGCCAACAACCCCCTACACCCACAGATCATAAATAAACATAGACTAGGGCAGAGACCCCGCACTATAACAGGCAATTCATGGCAACCACTTTTGTTCAAACCCTCTCGGGGCTAAAGTTTGTAACTTCAAATCCATCTCATCTCCATTGTAAATAACCTCTTCTCCCTGAGAGCAGAACACACCCCCAGGAATATGATCAAACACCATACACTAAGCGCTGAAATATTATCTCCCTTGTCCTTAAAGTGCGGTGCCACAGATAGTCCCCAAAATTATTTTCCATTCTCAATTTCCACTGTTGAGGGCCATACGGATAGAACTCTGGTGGTTCGCCATCCTGTTCCTAAAAGCCTTAATCGTCTTTCAATGTAGTAAGACTGCAGGACAAGTCAAACAAGTAGACTACAACGTGCTGGTGCAGGTCAATCTATAGCGTATTTTTAATGCATTTACCTGTGTGTGGATGTGAAAGTCTTTGCCGGTCAGCATAGACTACAGGTCACACAGTTGGGGCAGCGATAGCAACCCAGGGGGCACAATCGGTCTGGAAATGTTTTAGACAAATCCGTCTTAACTAGCAGTATGGTTATGGTGTTTGATCATGTTCCTGGGGGTGTTCTGCTCTCAGGGAGAAGAGTTTATTACAATTGGAGACAGATGGATTTTGAAGTTACAAACTTTAGCCCCGAGAGGGTTGAACGAAGTGGTTGCCATGAATTGCCTGTTATAGTGCGGGGTCTCTGCCCCAGTTTATTTATGATCTGTGGTGTTAGGGGTTGTTGGCCTCCGTAGATTTTGTTGTTCTAATGTTTTTGTATCTGTTTTTGCTTTGTAATGATTTTTAATACTTAATGGGGGTTATTCAATAAAGTTCTTATCGTTTAAAATGGTGCTATTTTTGCCCCAACCAATCAGATGTTAGCTTTCAAATGTTAAATAAGATCTGATTGGTTGGGGCAAAATTAGCACCATGAACTGCCATGTTAAGGGCGTGATTGGATAGTGGTATACACCTCTTAGCCACTATCCAACCGCCCTTAACACTGGCTGTGATATGCTAATTGGGAATTTCCAGGGTACATAATTGTCACAGATTCTTGTAACAAGTCATTCTGAATGAGAGATCCAGTCGGATGACTAGCGAAACGTCTTCAAGAACTACTTCAAAAGTTTAGTTGTTCAATTGAATACAACAGATTGATAAACTCAAGGGTTACTAAAAGTCAAAGGCTACATTCAAGGGATACCGAAACGAACATCACTTCTTAGGTTAGTAAAATTAACCATAAATTTGAGGTTTACCGAAAATGAACTTACATTTAAGGGTTAAGGAACGATACATTCAAGGTTTTACCGAAAACGAACATTACATTTGAGGGTTAGCAAAACAAAATACATTTTAGGGTTAGTAAAATTTAACCATAAATTTGAGGTTACCGAAAATGAACATTACATTTGAGGTTACCGAACGATACATTCTAGGGTTAGCGAAAATGAACATTGCATTTAAAGGTAAGGAACGATACATTGAGGGTTACCAAAAATGAACATTACATTAAGGGTTAAGGAATGATACATTCAAGGGTTAGCGAAAACGAACATTACATTTGAGGGTTACCGAACGATACATTCTAGGGTTAGTGAAAACTAACATTGCATTTAGGTTGACGAGCATTGGGTTAGCGAACCTTCATGAGGTTATGGACGATGCATTTGAGAGTACAACGATAATTAAGGGTAGCGACAGGCTTGTAAATTCGCTATTATCAAATTTTCGAAAATTATTGAAAATACACAGCCGCGAGTTCGGAAAACCGAACTAGTTTCGAATAGTTTGAGTTCGTCCGAACTCATAAAGTTCGCCCGGAACTTGGGTTTGAGTTCGTTTTTGTGTCCATCACTATGTGCAACAAATATAAGAGCAAATAACAAAACTAATATGTAGCTAAAGTTTCTGTTTTCCCAATAGATTTGATGTTAATGTTTTGTTACTTGACAGGCAAGATTGAGCAAGATGTCTAACTTTGAATAGTGTACTTTCTTCTTCCCACTTAACAGTATATTTGATTCTATTGTGATGGTCAAAGTTTCCCCTTCTCACAGATATTTACCTGGTGCCTATTATTCTGTGTTATTTTTCCAGGTGCTATATCAGTAAGTGAGCTGTACATATTGTGAATAATGCGTGGGACGAAGATTCATCGTAAAATACACACGGGAAGTAATAAGAGTCATCAGGGTTTTCAGTATCAATCCCAATCTTATATGTCCCACAACTCGTATTATGTAGTGTGAAATTAAACCAAGATTCAAATTTATGATTCTTATTTAGATCTTCTGATGAACAGAGTGAAGTAAACATAAAAAAATCTTCAATCAAATCATATCTGGATATGATGAGTTAAGGATAGTTTTTATAAAGTTTTCTCCTTTTATTAGTATCCAGATCATATGAGTAATAGGTGACAATGACAAACTGCCATAAAATACAGAAGGCTCGAAAATAAATGTCATTGAATTTCTATCCCAGTTTGGGGACAAAATTAAAGTCTCCTTTATAAACATTCCCTGTTGAATGGTTATTATCATTTTAATATCTGGTGTTCCACATAATATAATTACAGAGGAGGATGATTTTCCAATGATCATTTTATTCTTATTTATCTGACTATCGTACACATAGTCATTGTCATTGTCAATTGCTGATCCTTACAGTGAACTCAATGCAGATATTGTGATAGGAAAGATATTGTGTGAGCAGTTCATATTCTCTGTGTCCCACTGATATCATCAGATGTGACATTCCAACCCGTTCCACCACAAAATATTTAATTATCTCCCCAGGGAAAAACATTACTGTCATCACTTGGTACGGTCCGGAAGAGATAGGGGAATGTGATTTTATCACCGAGTAAGGAACCCGTAGTCTCCGTAACTGATCTGGACCAAAAGGATGAATAAAACAAATTACATGTGTAATAAAGGTGTTAAATAGTTTCAAAGAATATAAATTATGTTTTTATCTCATCCCATGTTATCATATTAAATGAGTATATGTAAAATTACTGCAAGAAAGAAAAACATTACCCAATGAAAAATCTTATAGCTAAAGGACCCAGGTCAGAATAGAAATATGAGAGATTTAAGAGTCAGCCAAGAGACAGCAGACGTGGCTGCCGGCTATGTAGAGAGCCATGGGAAATTCTTTTTCTGTTTTTTTTTTTTCTTCAAATCTATCACATAGGATGGGTGTGGGCCGGGTACCCTACACTATGGAAAATAGTAGAGAATTAAATGCAATGAATGATCCGAAGGTAGGGGAAGGGAGAGCTTCCCTGTGCATGCCATTGTACTCTCCCGTAGGAAAAGAAATAGCAGGGACAAGATGACCACAGAAACAGCTCCTACTCTTCACTTTCTGGGACTTTGAACAGGCAACGCAGGAGAACCATTAGGAGCAAGGGGTAAGGTAAGATATTTTTACACTGTACTATAAAATATCCGGCATTCCGCACTCCACACACCAATAGCCAAGAGTCGGGATAAAATTTAAAACTTAGCTTTTATTGTGTGGCATTTAAAACACAAACATTTTAATGCCTGACCACATTTCAGGTACCGCTATACCCTTAATCATAGGCTGTACCCACTTCCAATTCCCCTGTTCACTTAATACTACTACCCACCCTGATGACGTGGCCTAAGACGTAGCCTCCAATATTTTGATTGTCCAATAGCAAGTAGGTGTCCTATCTCTATGTGGATTGGTTACAATGAGCTCTAGTGGTTACAATTAAATCTTCATGATTAGAATGTAGCTAATTTAGGACTAAAGCACATATAGTCATATAGTCATGAAGAGTTAACATTGTAACCACTAGCTCATCATTTAACCAATACACATAGAGATACGGACACCTAATTGCTATTGGACAATCCAAATATTGAGGCTATGTCTTAGGCCACTCAACAGGTGGGATAGATCTTAAGTGGACAACGGAATTGAAGCGGTTGCAGCCTATGATTAAGGGTATGGCGGTACCTGAAACACGTCAGGCATTGAAATGTCTGTGTTTTAAAATACCACAATAAAAGCTAAGTTTGAGATTTTTATCCCGACTCTGGCAATGGTGTGTGGAGTGTGGAAAGCCGGCTATTTTATAGTACAGTGGGACAACTGACTTACCGGCCAGGTGACGGGTCCAGGGCAATCCAGCACCCGGACCACCCACAAATGGGGGTGAGTGATGCATCCTATATACTACAGCGTGATATATTGACGAAGCCGAGTATATGTACACAAGGATAAACTGATGGTGTTTGAAAAGGCAAAGGAAGCAGCAACAGCGACGGTCCGTGTATATACACCCCCGGAACTTAGGGAAACCTAAGTGAGTGGTGTTTTGTACTAATCATCCCCTTCCGCACCCAGTGTAATAAAGTGGGGTGGCCCAACACCTACAAGGGTTCCAGAATACCTACATTATATTGTTAAGGAATTTAACACTACACAGTGGGTCAGTTATGGGTTAGATTTTAGTTTTTGACTCATTAAGACTCATATGTAATCTTTGTTACTGGCATGTTTACATGTATCCACATTGAAGGTATGGCAAAAGACACTCTACCAAAGTGAATACCATAAGCTAGTAAGATGGTATCCTTTCCCTTCATAGTTGTGGGCAATCTATAAAGGCTCCATGTCCATGAATGACAGCATTGATATTGCTGAAATCTCCCATATCTATTGCACCTAATCGTGTATATTATGGGTATAATAATATGTGTAATATTTATATTATAATATGATATATAATATGGTGTATACATGCAAAATGTTTTTACCTTTAAAAAATGTCTGTGGACCCCCATACAGCAGAATATGTAAGTAATAAAGGTATTTTACAGAACCAAATGCAGTAAATCATTACGCCTGCCCCCGTAAACGAAGGCTAAACAGCCTTACTTTGACTATTAGCCGATATTTTTAAAAAGTACCATAATAAGTTTAGTAGCACATTGTCAAAATAAATTATAAGTATATGCGCTCATGAAAAAATAACAACATTTTAAAGGAAGGTCCACCCTTAAAAAAAGCTTAAGCATATGCGAGGAGGCAGCAGGGGAATGAGCAGTCAATCATTGATTGTGATGTCAGCAGTCACATTCTTGATTGACTGCAGGGGAGGAGTCAGCTTACTCTCCAGAATGGAGCCAATAATAACCCTAAATATTAATACATCAATAGGGTACTGAATATATCAGTTGGGGCTTGAGCAGGTAATGGACATATGGGCAGTTTTTTGCTTTAAGGGTGGACATGCCCTTTACCTATATTTGTTTGTTTACCTGTGAATATCCATATAGACCCAGAATCTGAGCAGTGGGTACGGTTGTCTCAGTGGTGAGATCTCCAATAAATCCAGCAATGTTCCTATTTTGCACACAGGAGTAATTGGGAACTGGTTCCTTAGTACCTGATAATATCTGGAATACGCTCCTCACTAGGCCTTCCTCATATCACCGCAGGAATCGATACATGGAATCCCAGAGTCAGGTTGGGTAAACCAATGGGTTCTGGTTTTTGGTTAATACCAAAACGAAATCCACAAACTGCACAATATAGTCCATATTAATGCTATTAAAAAGAATAGAATGTAACACATTCATTTACCAAAAAATAAACAACATGTATTATTGCATGAATTAAAAAGAATAAGACTAAGAGTAATATTAAATCCCAAATAGCAATCATTCCATTTTGAAAGCTTAAAAGAGAACTAACCTTTTTATGTTAATGTGAAAGTTTTTTTCCCCAAAACACCTACACATTGTAAGATTCTTCATTAGTAAGTTGCATTTAGTACAGGTAAGTAATAGATACTGTGAGTAAGAAGGTTTCCATGTTGTAACCAGTTCAACTCACAAAGAGCCACATCCCCTTACCTCAGTATTTACTGTCTCTATGTACATTTTCAGAGTGTTATTTATACAGATGTCTATACACCAATGTGGAATCCCTGATAAGTAATAGATTCTGTAACTGACCCCAGTATTCACTGTCTCTATGTACAGAGTATTTTCTATACAGATGTCTATACACCAATATGGAATCCCTGATAAGTAATAGATTCTGTAACTGACCCCAGTATTCACTGTCTCTATGTAAAGAGTATTTTCTATACAGATGTCTATACACCAATATGGAATCCCTGATAAGTAATACATTCTGTAACTGACCCCAGTATTTACTGTCTCTATGTACAGAGTATTTTCTATACAGATGTCTATACACCAAAATGAAATCCCTGATAAGTAATAGATTCTGTAACTGACCCAGGTATTCAATGTTTCTATGTACAGTGTGTTTTCTATACACCAATATGAAAGTCCCTGACAAGACTTTGAAAGCTGCTTGTTACCCTGCAATTTATTTATCAGTCAGTGTGAGTTGCTGGAAAATAAACAGGGTAACAAGCAGCTTTCAAAGTCTTATCAGGGATTCCATATTCCATATTTTTATTCTATTCCTAGCAAAAAAATAAAGCCTCAAATGAAAGAGGAGAAGAAAATAACCCCTGGGTGAGTTTTACACTATTATCATATCTATTAATAAAATAGAGAAAATATCCCCTAGGTGAGTTTGTACACTATTTATCATATCCTATAATAAAATAGAGAGAGAAAATTCCCCTGGATGAGTTACACTATTTCATCATATCTATTTAATAAAATAGAGAAATCCATGGGGAGTTTTACACTATGGATTCAGGATACTATTAATAAAATAGGAAAATTCGCCTGGTGGAGTTTTACACTATTTATCCATATCCTATTGAATAAAAAGAGAAAATTCGCCGGGGTGAGTTTTACACTATTCATCATATCCAATAATAAAATAGAAGGAAAAATTCCCCTGGTGAGTTTACACTATTTATCATATCCTTTAATAAAATGAGGAAAAATTAACCTGGGGAGTTTTACACTATGTATCATATCTGTTAATAATAGAGACAAATTCCCCTGCGGGAGGTTTACACTATTTATCATATCTATTAATAAAATAGAGAAAATTTCCCTAGGTGAGTTTTAAAATATGTATATATCCTATTAATAAAAATAGAGAGAAAATTTCCCCTGGGTGAGTTTTACACTATTTATCAATCCTATATAAAATAGAGACAATTCACCTGGTGAGCTTTACACTATTTATATATCCTATAATAAAATAGAAAAAATTCACCTGGGTGAGTTCACATTATTTATCAAATCTATTAATTAAAATAGAGAAAATTCCCCTGGGTGAGTTTTACACTATGTATCATAGCCTATAATCAAATAGAGAAAATTCCCCTGGGTGATTTACATATTTATCAATCCTATAAAAAATAGAGGAAACTTCGCCCTGGGTGAGTTTTCCTATTTATCATATATCCTAATAATAAAAGAGAGAAAATTCCCCGGGTGAGTTTTACACTATTTATCATATCCTATTAATAAAATAGAGAAATTCGCCTGGGTGAGTTTTACATATTTATCACATCCGATTAATAAACTAGAGAATTCCCCGGGTGAGTTTTACATATTTATCACATCCTAATTAATAAAATTAGAGAAAATTCACCTGGGTGAGTTTGACCACTATTATCATTATCCTATTAATTAAAAGAGAGAAAATTCCCCTGGGTGAGTTGTAAACTATTTATATGTATCCTATTAATAAAATAGAGAGAAAAATCCCCTGGGTGAGTTTTACACGTATTTATCATATCCTATTAATAAAATAGAGAAAATTTGCCCCTGGTGAGTTTTACCACTATTTATCATTCCTATTAATTAAAATAGAGAAAATTCCCCTGGGTGAGTTTTACCATATTTATCATATCCTATTAATAAAATAGGCAAATTCCCCTGGGTGAGTTTTTTACACTATTTTATCAATCCTATTAATAAAATAGAGAAAATTCACCTGGGTGAGTTTACACTTATGTTTACATATCCTATTAATAAAATAGAGAAAATTCCCCGAGGTTAGTTTTACTATTTATCCATATCCTATTAATAAAAATAGAGAAAAATTGGCCTGGGAAGTTGTACACTATTTATCACATCCTATAATAAAATAGAGAAATTCCCCTGGGTGAGTTTTACACTATTTATCACACGATAATAAAATAGAGAAAATTCACCGGGGCGATGTACACATTATCATATCCTATTAATAGAAATTTTAGAAAAAAACTCACCTGGGTGTGAGTTTCACATTATTTATCCAAATCCTATTAAATTAAATAGAGAAAATTCCCCTGGGGGAGTTTTTAGTTTTACACTATTTATCATATCTATTAATTAAAATAGAGAAAATTCCCCTGGGTGAGTTTTACACTATTTATCATATCCTATTATAAAATAAGAAGAAAATTCCCTGGGTGCTTTTTACACTATGTATCATTCCTTTAATAAAATAGAGAAAATTCGCCTGGTTGAGTTTTACACTATTTTCATATCTAATAATAAAATAGAGAAAATTTCCCCTGGTGAGTTTTACCACTATTTATCTATCCTATTATAAATAGAGAACATTCGCTGGGTGAGTTTTACAATATTTATCACATTCCTATTAATAAAATTAGAGAAAAATTCCCCTGGGTGAGTTTACCACTATTTATCAATCCTATTAATAAAATAGAGAAAATTTCAACATGGTCTTTTACACTATTTACATATCATATTAATAACAATAGAGAAAAATTCCCCTGGGTGAGTGTACACTCTTATTATTATCCTATTAATAAAATAGAGAAAATTCCCCTGGGTTGAGTTTTACACTATTATTCATTACCTATTAAAAAAATAGAGGAGAAAATTCACCTGGGTGAGTTTTTACCATTTATCATATCCTATTAATAAAATAGAGAAAATTCCCTGGGTGAGTTTTACACTATTTATCATATCCCATTAATCCCATAGAGAAAAATTGGGCCTGGGTGATTTTACATATTATTCACATTCCTATTAATAAACTCGCGATTAATTCCCCTGGGTGAGTTTTACACTATTTACATCTCCTATTCCATAAAAAACGAACCAAATTCACCTGGGTGGTTTTACACTATTTATCATATCCTATTAATAAAATAGAGAAAATTCACCTGGGTGCGTTTTGACACTATTTAATCATATCCTATTAACAAAATAGAGGAAATTCCCCTGGGGTGAGGTTTTCACTATTTATCATATCCATTAATAAATAGAGAAAATACACCTGGGTGAGCTGACACTATTTTAATCATCTCTATTACTAAAATAGGAACAAATGCACCTGAGTACAGTTTTACACATTGATAATATCCTATTAATAAAATAGAGACAATTTCCCCCTGGGTGAGTTTTACACTATTTATCATACCTATTATAAAATAGAGAAATTAGCCGGGTGAGGTTACCCCAAAAAACCTAGTTATCTATCCTCTTAATAAAATAGAGAAAATTCCCCTAGGTGAGTTTTAACACTATTTATCAATCCTATAAAAATAGAGAAAATCCCGGGTGAGGTTTGACACTATTTATCCTATCCCATTAATAAAATAGAGAAAATCCCCTGGGTGAGTTTTTACACTATTTATCATCTCTATTGACAATAAAATAGAGAAAATTCGCCGGGGTGAGTTTTACACTATTATAATATCTATTATAAATAGAGAAATCGCCTGGGTGATACACTATTCATCATATCCTATTAATAACATTAGAGAAAATTCCCCGGGGTGATTTTACACTATTTATCATATCCTGTTTAATAAAAATAGAGAAAATTAACTGGGTGAGTTTTACACTATTTATCATATCCTGTAAAAAAATAGAGAAACTTCCCCTGGGTGAGTTTACACTATTATCCATTATTCCTATTATAAAATAGAGAAAATTCCCTAGGTGATGAGTTTTACACATTTAGCAATCATATTATAAATAGAGAAAAATTCCCCTGGGTGAGTTTACACCTATTTAATCAATCCTATTAATAAAATAGGAGACAATTCACCTGGGTGAGCTTTACACTATTTATCATATCCTATTAATATAAAAGAGAAAAAATTCACCTGGGTGCGATTCAAATTATTTATCCAAATCCTATTAATTAATAGAGAAAATTCCCCTGGGTGAGTTTTTACATATTATCAATCCTATTATAAAATAGAGAGAAAATCCCCTGGGTTGAGTTTTGACACTAGTTATAATATCCGCTAATAAAATAGAGAAAATGCACTGGGTGAGTTTTACACGATTAATTCATATCCTAGTAATAAAATAGAGAAAATTCGCCTGGGTGATGTTTACACTATTTATCATATCCTAATAAGTAAAATAGAGAAAATCCCCGGGTGAGTTTTGTTACACTATTTATCATATCCTATTAATAAAAATCGAGAAAATTCCCCTGGGTTGAGTTTACATATTTATCATATCCTATTAATACAATAGAGAAAATTCCCCTGGGAGTTTTACACTATTTCTTCATAGCCTTTAAAAAATAGAGAAATTCACGGGGTGAGTTTTTACACTATTATCATATCCATTAATAAAAATAGAGAAAAATCGCCTGGGTGAGTTTTTACCACTATTGAGCATTCTATTAATAAAATAGAGAAAATTCGCCTGGGTGAGTTGACACTATTATATATCCTAATAATAAATAGAGAAAATTCCCCCTGGGTGAGTTTTACACTATTTTCATATCTATAATAAAATAGAGAAAAAATTCGGCCTGGGTGAGTTTTACACTATTTTCACATCCTATTAATAAAATAGAGAAAACTTCACCTGTGTGGTTTTACACTATTTATCAATTCCTATTAATAAAATAGAGAAAAAGTCACCTGGTGAAGTTTTACACTTTTATCATATTCCGATAATAAAATAGAGAGAAAAATTTTCCACTGGGTGAGTTTTTACACTATTTTATGATATCCTATTAATAAAATAGAGAAAAATTCCCTGGGTGAGTTTTAAACTATTAATGCATATCCTATTAATAAATTAGAGAAATTCACCTGGGTGAGTTTTAAATATTTATCAGTATCCTATTAATAAAATAGAGAAACTTCACATGGGTGAGTTTTACACTATTTATTCATATCCTATTAATTAAAAATAAGAAAATCACTGGGTGAGTTTACATATTTATCATATCCTATTAATAAATAGAGAAAAATTCACCTGGGTGAGTTTTACACTATTTATATATCGATAATAAATAGCGGTTAAAAATTCACCTGGGTGAAGTTTTACACTATTTATCATATCCTATTAATAAAATAGAGAAAAAATTTGCCTGGGGAGTTTTACCACTATTTATCACATCCTATTAATAAAATAGAAGAAAATTCCCATGGCGTGAGTTTTACAATCTTATAAATCTATTAATAAAATAGAGAAATTCACCTGGGTGAGTTTTAATATTTAATCATATCCTTATTAATAAAATAGAGAAAAATCACCTGGGTGAGTTTTACACTATTATCAATCCTATTAATAAAATAGAGAAAATCACCTGGGGAGTTTCACTATTTATATATCATTTATAAAAATAGAGAAAAGAAAATTCCCTGGGTGAGTTTGACACTTAGTTAATCAATCCTACTCATAAAAATAGAGAAAATTCCCCTGGGTGATTTTACACTATTGATCATCTCCTATTAATAAAATAGAGAAAATTCGCCTGGGTGAGTTTAAATATGTATCACATCTATTAATAAATAGAGAAAATTCCCCGGGTGAGTTTACACTATTTTTTTTTTTTTTTTTTTTTTATCACATCCTATTAATAAAATAGAAGAAAATTCACCTGGTGAGTTTACCTATTTATATATCCCTATAAAAATAGGAAAATTCCCCTGGGTGAGTTTTACACTATTAGTAATCCTATTATAAAATAGAGAAAATTCCCCTGGGTGATGATTTTACACTATTTATCATATCCTATTAATAAAATAGAGAAAAACTGCACCTGGGTGAGGTTTTAACACTATTATCATATCTATTAATAAAATAGAGGAAAATTACCCTGGGGGAGGTTTTACACGATTTATCATATCCTATTAATTTAAAATAAAGAAAATTCCCTGGGTGAGTTACACGAGTTTATCATATCCGATTACTAAAATAGGAAAATTTCACTGGGGTGAGTTTACACGATTTATCATCTCCTATTATAAAATAGAGAAAATTCACTGGGTGAGTTTTACACTATTTATCAATATCTATTAATAAAATAGAGAAAATTGGCCTGGGTGAGTTTTACACTATTTATTCACATGCCGATTAATAACAGAGAGAAAATTCCCCGGGTGAGTTTTACACTATTTATCACATCATATTAATAAAATAGAGAACATTCACTGATGTTGGGGGAGTTTTTACACTATTTATCATATCATTAATAAAATAGAGAAAATTCACCCTGGGTGAGGTTTTACACTATTATTCATCTCCTATAATAAAATAGAGAAACATTCACCGGGGGAGTTTTCCACTATTTAATCATATGCCTATAACAAAATAGAGAAAATTCCCTGGGTGTTGACACTATTATCATATCCTATTAAACAAAATAGAGAAATTCCCCTGGGTGGTTTTACACTATTTATCATATCCGATTAAATAAAATAGAAAAATTTCACTGAGTAAGTTTTACCACTATTATCATATCCTATTAATAAAATGAGACATTCCCATGGGGGTTTACACTATTTTATCCTTTCCCTATTAATTAAAATAGAGAAACTGCGTGGAGTGAGTTTGTACACTATTTATTCATATCCTAGAATAAAATAGAGAAAATTAGCCGCGGGTGAGTTTACACTATTTGTATATCTTTTGCTGAAAAAAAACAACCAAATGTGTTAGGAGGCCTATCTTTAAATAACCAAAGAAGAGGTGTTCAGTGTCCTGGTATTAACCAATTTAACTACTTTGAAAACTCACATGGGAGTATTACATATGTACCATCATCATGTGCTGAACTTAAACTTTTCATCACATTTAGCCTTAGTAGTGATACTGTTTGGTACGTAATTTTGCATTTGATGAAAAAATTGCCTTTTTGTAATAACACATGACGAAAAAGAAATGTTGAAGTTTCAAAAAGGTTGTGGGTGACGTCTGTAGAGAGAAAAAAAAATGCTAATACAATGCCCTTTATAAATATGTCCCGTAAACTCCCATTCGACTTAGTGGTAAATTAAAATATAAAAAATCTCAGATATATACAGTAAGTAAATGGATGGAAAATAGTCTATCACAGTTCCAAGAATGCACAATGGCACAGCTGTATACATATTATGTAGTTGGGAGTTTTAAACTATATACGTTATCTCTCACACTCCTCTATACTCAGGCGTGGTCCGCAATTTCTACTGGATATGAAGAAAATACAATTGTAACTCTAAGAAGGAGGACATTGTTTTTATATTTTATGCTTTGCAACATTGTCTCTATCCTTGGTACATTTGACCCTTTGAACATTAATCTATGCCCGTTAGCATATGGCACATGAAATGTAAACCTTTGACTTCCCTTAGCTTACACACTTATTGCCTAGGAGATAGGAGCACTTTAGTCTTATGCACTTTATAGTGACCTTTGCTGAAAGTTTATTATCTAAATTTGGATGTTGTTATATAGTGTCGTTTTTAGGATATCCATGTGAATCATGGGCACTAATATGAAGAAAGTTTACACTTTTATGAAGCACTTTTCACGGTTGAATTTGATTGTGATATGTATAGGCTCACTGTGGAACCCTGGCTGTCAATCAACTTGCCACATGGCATGGGGGTGGAGCCTAAGGTATATATATGGGTGTAGCACTCACTGCAGAGTTATAACCTGAGGAGGGTCATAGAGTCCCGAAAAAGTTGATGTGTTGTTTTTGCACTAATAAAGAAGAATTTCACATAGTAGTTTTCTCCTCTACTTTTTTTCTTGCTTGGAAAATAGCTAACACGCCTGGGTACTTATAGTATTGAGAAAACACCCACAATGTACTGACACCTCCATGGACCCATTGGCAGGCTAGATAAATAGACTCTAACGTGGTTTGTCACCACCTCAACTTTTTTCAGATTTTTGAATGCCTGAACTTAACGCATTATAAACTTTTCGCCATTTTATTAATAGATTGATCGGTTTCACATGATGTACTGGCAAAAGCGAAATGCAAAAAGGTTCTGGTAAAGACGTTTCTCCACTGGTTATCACTGCTTATCAACTTGCGAAAAGAGTCCAAAATTGGTAAGAAACTGTTTAACTATTGCTTCTTGTGGTTCATTTGTCTGTATCCAGAGCTCTTGTGAGGATAAAGTAATATATCATTAGTTTCCCCTTCCTTCCTCTACCTAATGTTGAACTTTTAGTGTATTTTTGAAGGAATATAGGTTGTGATAGATGGGATTAAAGGAGTGTTTAAATTGGACATTGGTGTGCTATCTTGCTAATATAAAAAAATGGTAATGTTATTTTAACCAAGAATCTATGTGGATTTTTTTCATAGTGGGTGTGCCTTTAGGGACTTTAGTTACCGTTCTCGTCATTAAAGGGATGTAGATTTTTTTATATATATGTTATGTTTACCTAATGGCACCTCCGACTATTTAGGAGGGACACCTAACCAAATATATTAAAGCGAGGAGTGCGACACACCGTTTTCTTTCTGGACCATAAGAACCGAGTGATCATATAACCCATGCCAATTCACTTTTCTGAACCTCTCATCCCTTCTATTTCCACGATGTCCTTTTGTATCACAGATTCCAAAACTGTACCGCATATTCCAAATGAGGCCTTACCGAATGCTTGTAAAGCATTGAATATAGTTTATTTTATTATTATTATTATTTTTTTAAGTCCAAACTGCATCACTTACATTATCAACATTGAATCTCATCTGTAAAGTGTGACAATCTATCTAGATCCCCCTGCACGATCGCACACCTCTGAAGTTTTTAATGGTCAACAAAGTTTTGTGTCGTTCAGCAAACACAGAAACTGTGCTGAAATATCCACTGTCCAAATTATTAATAAATAGATTAAATAGAAGCGGCCCAACACAGAACCCTGGTGGACCACCCCACTTTAGTCCATATGGACAAGCATGAATAAGGACAACTTTCTGCCTCTCTTCCATGTAAAATGTGGCCACCCAAGTCCCAACATCTTTGCTGTGCAAAAAGTATCTATGCAACTTGGATAAGAAAGAAATGCTAAAAGTATTCTGAATTAGGACAATCCATTCAAATTTAAACTGTCCAGCAACTGGTGCAAATGTGTTTCCACCATTATGGTACAATAAATTTGACTTATTACAATTGTTTATAGTTTATGTATTTATACATAATCTATAGTATACAATATATAAATATAATAATTATATATTATAAATTATCTATCAGTTGTCACTGTCTGTCCATAGTCGGGGCTGAAATATCGACATTAAAATTTGATTTTTAGCAAAGCATCCCAGGAGTGCTCCTCTTTTCTTCATTATATATGTATATATTTATACATCTCCTCCAAATGAAGCAACTCAACGGGTCCTTGTAAAAATAGCAACAGCTTCCTTTATTAATTAACGTCTACGTGTTTCATCCCGACTGGGTCGTCATCAGATATAAACAAACACCAACACCATCCCTAAATAGGACAAACCCTCAGCCCCCCGTGCAAATCCCCCAATCAAACACCTGAGATTACCTGGATCGAGCGCCAAAGCCGGGTTCTGCGCATCCACCCAACATCGCTATAAGACTTCCGCCCTTACAACACTCCCCTGCCTGCCACGTCAGAGCGCTACGTAAACCATCACCATGCCCATTCATCGACAGTTGCAACGGGTAAGTATGCCCATCTTTCAACATCTCTGTCATCATCCCACTCGCCGGGCTCTGTCATCTCCACAGCCGGGCCTGGAGTGTCACAAATAATATTCCTCGGAGGAGCAAACCTGGCATATGGCGCATGGATCCTACCTCTATACAAGATTTATAAAAACATTAAGAATTAAAAAGCATTATCAAAGCATTAAACAGATAATAAACATTAGAAACAAAAATCACACGGAGCCAACAACCCCCTACACCCACAGATCATAAATAAACATAGACTAGGGCAGAGACGCCCGCACTATAACAGGCAATTCATGGCAACCACTTTGTTCAACCCTCTCGGGGCTAAAGTTTGTAACTTCAAAATCCATCTCATCTCCAATTGTAATAACCTCTTCTCCCGAGAGCAGACAACACCCCCAGAATATGATCAAAACCATACAACTTAAGCGCTGAAATATTATCTCCTGTCCTTAAAGTGGTGGCTGCCACAGATAGTCCCCCAAATTTTATTTCCATTTCTCATATTTCCACTGTTGAGGGCCATACGGATAGAATACGGTTGGTTCGCCATTGTCCTTAAAAGCCTTAATCGTCTTTCCAATGTAGTAAGAGCTGCAGGGACAAGTCAACAAAGTAGAACAACGTGCTGGTGCAGGTCAATCTATAGCGTATTTTTATGCATTTACCTGTGTGTGTGATGTGGAAGTCTTTGCCGGTCAGCATGAGCTACAGGTCACCACAGTTGGCAGCGATAGCAACCCAGGGGGCACAATCGGTCTGGAAATGTTTTTAGCAAATCCGTCTTAACTAGCAAGTATGGTGTATGGTGTTTGATCATGTTCCTGGGGGTGTTCTGCTCTCAGGGAGAAGAGGTTATTACAATTGGAGACGAGATGGATTTTGAAGTTACAAACTTTAGCCCCGAGAGGTTTGAACGAAGTGGTTGCCATGAATTGCCGTTTAGGCGGGGTCTCTGCCCCAGTGTTTTATGATTTGTGGTGTTGTAGGGTGGTTGTGGCCTCCGTAGATTTGTTGTTCTAATGGTTTTGTATCTGTTTATTGCTTTGTAATGATTTTAATACTTAATGGGGGTTATTCATAAAAGTTCTTATCGTTATAAATGGTGCTATTTTGCCCCAACCAATCGATGTTGCTTTCAAATGTTTAAAAAATCTGATTGGTTGGGGCAAAATTAGCACCATGAACTGCCAAGTGTTAAGGGCGTGATTGGATAGTGGATATAACACCTCTTAGCCACTATCCAAACCCGCCCTTAACACTTGGCTGTGATATCTAATTGGAATTTCCAGGTAACATATTGTCACAGGATTCTTGTACAAGTCATTCTGAATTGAGAGATCCAGTCGGATGACTAGCGAAACGTCTTCAAGAACTAAACTTACAGTTTAGTGTCAATTGAATACACACAGATATGATAAATCAAGGGTTACTAAAAGTCAAAGGTACATTTCAAGGGATACCGAAAACGAACAATACATTCTAAGGGTTAGTTAAAATTAACCAAAATTTGAGGTTTTACCGAAAATGACATTACATTTAAGGGTTAAGGAACGATACATTCAAGGTTTACCGAAACGAACATTACATTTTGAGGGTTAGCGAAAACCAAATGACATTTTAGGTTAGTAAAAATTAACCATAATTTTGAGGGTT
Organism: Hymenochirus boettgeri; assembly: GCA_019447015.1. NCBI lineage: Eukaryota > Metazoa > Chordata > Amphibia > Anura > Pipidae > Hymenochirus > Hymenochirus boettgeri. The sequence goes on along the minus strand of CM033477.1, from coordinate 958,673 downwards.
ACCGAGAAATGAACATACATTTGAGGGTTACCGAACGATAACATTCTAGGTTAGCGAAAGTGAACATTGCATTTAAGGTAAGGAACGATACATTTGAGGGTTACCAAAATGAACATTACATTTAAGGGTTAAGGAATGATACATTCAGGGTTAGCGAAAACGAACATTACATTTGAGGTTAACCGAACGATACATTCTAGGGTTTAGTGAAAACTAACATGCATTTGAGGGGTTATGGAACGATGCATTTGAGCAGTTAGCGAACATCATTAAAGGGTTAGCGAACAGGCTTGTAATTCGCTAATTATCAATTTCGAAATATTTGAAAATACTGAATAACAAAATACGCGGTTCGGAAAACCAACTAGTTTCGAATAGTTTGAGTTCGTCCGAACTCATAAAGTTCGCCCGGAACTTGGGTTTGAGTTCGTTTTTGTGTCCATCACTATGTGCAACAAAATAATAAGAGCAAATAAACAAAACTAATATGTAGCTAAGTTTCTGTTTTCCCAATAGATTTGATGTTAATGTTTTGTACTTGACAGCAAGATTGAGCAAGATGTCTAACTTTGAATAGTGTTACTTCTTCCCACTTACACATATATTTGATTCTATTGTGATGGTCAAAGTTTCCCCTTCTCACGATTATTTACCTGGTGCCTATTATTCTGTGTTATTTTTCCAGGTGCATATCAGTAAGTGAGCTGTACATATTGTGAAATGCGTGGGACAGAAGATCCCGTAAATACACACTGGAAAGTAATAAGAGTCCATCAGGGTTTTCATATCATCCCAATCTTATATGTCCCACAACTCGTATATGTAGTGTGAAATTAACCAAGATTCAAATTTATGATTCTATTTAGAATCTTCTGATGAAAGAGTGAAGTAACATAAAAAAATCTTCAATCAAATCATATTCTGGATATGATGAGTTAAGGATAGTTTTTATAAAGTTTTCATCCTTTTATTAGTGACCAGATCATATGATAATAAGGTGACAATGACAAACTGCCATAGAATACCAGAAGGCTCGAAAATAAATGTCATTGAATTTTCTATCCCAGTTTGGGGACAAATTAAAAGTCTTCTTTATACAACATTCCCGTTGAATGGTTATTATCATTTTATATCTGGTGTTCCACATAATATAATTACAGAGGAGGAGATTTTCCAATGATCATTTTATTCTTATTATATCTGACTATCGTACCATAGTCATTGTCATTGTCAATGTGATCCTTAAAGTGAACTCATGCAGATATTGTGATAGGAAAGATAGTTGTGTGAGCAGTTCATATTCTCTGTGTCCACTGATATCATAAGATGTGACAATTCCCAACCCAGTTCCACCCAAATATTTATTATATTCTCCGGGCAAAAACATTACTGTCATCACTTGGTACGGTCCGGAAGAGATAGGGGAATGTGATTTATCACCGAGTAAGGAACCCGTAGCTCCGTAACTGATCTGGACCAAAAGGATGAATAAAACAAATTACATGTGTAATAAAGGTGTTAAATAGTTTCAAAAGAATCTAAATTATGTTTTTATCTCATCCATGTTATCATATTAATAATTGAGTATATGTAAAATTACTGCAAGAAAGAAAAACATTACCCAATGAAAAATCTTATAAGCTAAGGACCCAGTCAGAATAGAATATGAGAGATTTTAAGAGTCAGCCAAGCAGACAGCAGACGTGGCTGCCGGCTATGTAGAGAGCATGGGAATTCTTTTTCTGTTGTTTTTTTTTTCTTCCAATCTATCACATAGGATGGGTGTGGGTGCCGGGGGTACCCTACACTATGGAAATAGTAGAGAATTAAATGATGAATGATCGAAGGGTAGGAGGAAGGGAGAGCTTCCCTGTGCATGCCATTGTACTCCCGTAGGAAAAGAAATAGCAGGGACCCAGATGACACACAGACAGCTCCTACTCTTCACTTTCTGGGACTTTGAACAGGCACCGACGGAGACCTTAGGAGCAGAGGGTAGAAGTAAGATTTTTTACACTGTACTATAAAATCCGGCATTCCGCAACTCCCACACCATAGCAAGGTCGGGATATAAATTATTAAACTTAGCTTTATTGTGGCATTTAAAACACAAACATTTTATGCCTGGACACATTTCAGGTACCGCTAACCCTTAATCATAGGCTGTACCCACTTCCAATTCCCCTGTTCACTTAATATCTACCCACCTGATGACGTGGCTAGACGTAGCCCCAATATTTTGATGTCCAATAGCAAGTAGGTGTCCGTATCTTGTGGATGTTACACAATGAGCTCTAGTGGTTACAATGTAAATCTTCATGATTAGAAAATGTAGCTAATTTAGGACTAATAGACATATAGTCATATAGTCATGAAGAGTTAACATTGTAACCACTAGAGCTCATCATGTAACCAATACACTAGAGATACGGACACCTAATTGCTATTGGACAATCCAAATATTGGAGGCTATGTCTTAGCACGTAACAGGTGGATAGATCTTAAGTGGAAACGGAATTGGAAGCGGTTGCAGCCTTATGATTAAGGGTATGGCGGTACCTGAAACACGTCAGGCATGAAATGTCTGTGTTTTAAAACCACAATAAAGCTAAGTTTGAGATTTTTATCCCGACTCTGGCATGGTGTGTGAGTGTGGGAAAGCCGGCTATTTTATAGTACAGTGGGACAACTGACGTACAGGCCGGTGACGGGTCCCCCCACCACCCCCGGGCAATCCAGCACCCGGACCACCCCACAAATGGGTGAGTGATGCATCCTATAAATACACGGATTATTGACGAAGCCGAGTATATGTATCCAAGGATAACTGATAAGGTGTTTGAAAAGGCAAAGGAAGCAGCAAAGCAACGCGACAGGTCCAGTGTATTACACCCACGGAACATAGGGAAACCTAAGTGAGTGGTGTTGTACATCACCTTCCCTTAGCACCCAGTTAGTAATAAAGTGGGGGTGGCCCAACACCTACAAGGGGTACCAGATATACCTACATTATATTGTTAAGGAATTTATACACTACACAGTGGGTCAGTTATGGTTAGATTTTAGTTTTGACTCATTAAGACTCATGTAATCTTTGTTACTGGCATGTTTACATGTATCCACATTGAAGGAATGGCAAAGACACTCTACCAAAGTGAATACCATAAGCTAGTAAGATGGTATCCTTTCCCTTCATAGTTGTGGGCAATCTATAAAGGCTCCATGTCCAGAATGAAGCCATTGAATTTGCTGAAATCTCCCATATCTATTGCACCTAATCGTGATAATTATGGGATATTAATAATATTGTAATAATATGTATATATATATATGATATTATAATGGTGTATACATGCCAAATTTATTTAACCTTTAAAAATGTCTGTGGACCCACCAATACAGCAGAATATGTAATGTAATAAAGGTATTTTACAGAACCAAATGCAGTAAATCATTACGCCTGCCCCCGTAAACGAAGGCTAAACAGCTTACTTTGACTATTAGCCGATATATTTTAAAAAGTACATAAAAGTGTATTAGTAGCACATTGTCAAAATAAATTATAGTATATGATCGCTCATGAAAAAAATAAACAACATTTTAAAAGGAATGTCCACCCTTAAAAAAAGCTTAAGCATATGCAGAGGGAGGCACAGGGAATGAAGCAGTCAATCATTGCTTGTGATGTCAGCAGTCAATTCTTGATTGACTGCAGGGAGGGAGGAGTAGTCAGCTACTCCTGCCAGAATGGGCCAATATAACCCTAAATAGTAATGACATCTAATAGGGTACTGAATATATCAGTGGGGCTTGAGCAGGTAATGGACTATGGGCAGTTTTTGCTTTAAGGGTGGACATGCCCTTCCTATATTTGTTTGTTTACCGTGGATATACCATATAGACCCAGAATCTGGAGAAGTGGGTACGGTTGTCTCAGTGGTGAGATCTCCACTAAATCAGCAATGTCCTATTTTGCACACAGGAGTAATTGGGACATGGTTCCTTATACCTGATATATCTGGAATAACGCTCCTCACTGCCTTCCTCATATCACCGCACGGAATCCGAACACTGAATCCCAGAGTCAGGTTGTGGTAAAACCAATGGGTTCTGGTATTTGGTATACCAAAACGAAAATCCACAAACTGCACAATATAGTCCATATTAATGCTATTAAACAGAATAGAATGTACACATTCATTTACCAAAAAATAAACAACATGTATATTGCATGAATAAAAAAGAATAAGACTAAGAGTAATATTAAATCCCAAATAGCAATCTTCCATTTTGAAAGCTTAAAAGAGAACTAAACCTTTTTATGTTAATGTGAAAGTTTTTTTCCCAAAACCACTACACATTGTAGATTCTTCTTAGTAAGTTGCATTTAGTACAGGTAAGTAAAGATCTGTGAGTAGAGGTTTCCAGTGGTTGTACCAGTTCAACTCACACAAAGAGCCAACATCCCCTTACCTCAGTATTTTACTGTCTCTATGTACATTTTCAGAGTGTTATTTATACAGATGTCAATACACCATATATGGAATCCCTGATAAGTAATAGATTCTGTAACGACCCCATTATTCACCTGTCTCTATGTAACTGATATTTCTATACGATGTCTATACAGCAATATGGAAACCCTGATAGGAATAATATTCTGTAACTGACCCCAGTATTCACGTCTTGTTTGTACAGAGTATTTTCTATACAGTACTATATCTATACACCAATATGGAATCCCTGAAAGTAATAGATTCTGTAACTGACCCAGTATTCACTGTCTCATATGACAGAAGTAGTTTTCATACAGTATGTCTATCACCAATATGGAATCCCTGATAAGTAATAGATTCTGGTACTGACCCAGTATTCACTCTCCTATGTTACAGAGTATTTCTATACAGATGTCTCACATCCAATATGGAATCCCTGATAAGTAATAGATTCTGTAACTGACCAGTATTCACTTCTCTATGTACAGAGTATTTTCTATACAGATGTCTCCACACCAATTGGATCCCTGATAAGTAATAGATTATGTAACTGACCCAGTATCACTGTCTCTATGTACAGAGTATTTTCTATTACAGATGTCTATTACAACCAATATGAATCCCTGATAAGTAATAGATTCTGTAACTGACCCCAGTATTCACTGTCTCATGTACAGAGTATTTTCTATACAGATGTCTATACACCAATATGGAATCCCTGATAAGTAATAGATTCTGTAACTGACCCCAGTATTCACTGTCTCTATGTACGAGATTTTCTTATACAGATGTCTATCTATACACCAATATGGAATCCCTGATAAGTAATAGATTCTGTAACTGACCCAGTATTCACTGTCTCCTATGTACAGAGTATTTTCTATACAGAGTCTATACACCAATATGGAATCCTGATAAGTAATAGATTCTGTAACTGACCCAGTATTCACTGTCTCCAATGCACAGAGTATTTTCTATCAGATGTCTATACAACCCATATGGAATCCCTGATAAGAATATGATTCTGTAACGACCCCAGTATTCACTGTCTCTATGTACAGAGTATTTTTCTATACAGATGTCTATACACCAATATGGAATCCCTGATAAGTAATAGATTCTGGTAACTGACCCCAGTATTCACACGTCTCTAGACAGAGTATTTTCATACAGAGTCTATACACCAATATGGACCTGATAAGTATAAGTAATAGTTCTGTAACTGACCCAGTATTCACCGTCTCTATGTCAGGTATTTTCTATAACAGAGTCTATACACCATATGGATCCTGATAAGTAATAGATTCTGTAACTGACCCCAGTATTCACCGTCTCTATGTACAGAGTATTTTAATTACAGATGTCTTACAACCAATATGGAATCCCTGATAAGTAATAGATTCTGTAACTGACCCAGTATTCACTGTCTCTAGTCCAGAGTATTTTCTATACAGATGTCTTACATCAATATGGAATCCCTGATAAGTAAAGATCTGTAACTGACCCCGTATTCACCGTCTCTATGTACAGAGTATTTTTCTATAAGATGTCTATACACCATATGGAATCCCTGATAAGTAATAGATTCTGTAACTGACCCAGTATTCACTGTCGTCTATGTATTAGTATTTTCTATACAGATGTCATAACACCAAATGGAATCCCTGAAGTAATAGATTCTGTAACTGATCCCAGTATTTACTGTCTCTAGTACAGAGTATTTTCATACAGATGTCTATACACCAATATGGAATCCCTGGAAGTAAATGATGTCTGTAACTGATCCCAGTATTTACTGTCTCTATGTACGAGTATTGTCTATACAGATGTTATAGAGGAGGGGGGGGAAGAGAGGAGAGGAAGAGGAAAGGGGGGGGGAAGAAGAGGATGTGTGCGGAAAGGAAAAAAATATGGTGTGAAGACTGGTGAGATTAGTCGCAGCCTAATGGATAGACTAGACAGTGTGTGTGTCTGATTTACAGCCAATTTAGAAAATAAAAAAAGACAGTGAGATGGCTCGCTAGCTGTTTGCAATCATCTGCCCTCTGTCTATGTAACTGAGCGTGTAGTTCTGGAAAATGTGGGACCAGATGTTCCAATTTCCACATTCATAGCTCTGTTACTCGATCTCCTGTTCACCAGATGTTGAGAAGTTCCCCTACTAGACAGAATTGCGTTGTTGATCTGTGATATCTAATAACCCTGAGTCTCTTTGGGAGATGAGGGTAATGGGAAGCATCTAGGGAATAGATGACATGATATAGTGTCCTTTAACATAGGGTTTGCAAAAATAAAGTGCACTGTGGCTTAACAAAAACATTTTAACTTTAGCGAAGCTAAATTTTATGCTGTTAAAGAATCGCTCCTACTTATAATGAATGGGGGGAACTGTTTCTAGGTAAAGATACTGACAGATGTGGATCCCACTTGTTAAAAGGGATTTAACTATTACATTTCCAACACCTAGGAACAAGTGAGACTGTACTGCCTGCAGTGAGAAGTATGCAGCAAAAATGGAAATAACTAAAAAGAAAAAGGCTTTTAAAGTTTTGAAAAACATAAGGCCACCCGACAGCTTAAAGGGAGTACACAAAACTGTAATAAAGAGTGCAAGACAGCAATTAACTAGCAAAAAGAAAAGAAATACGGATTGCCGAACAAATCAAGTCCAGCACCCCAAAATGTTTTTTAAGTATAAATGGTAAAAAGATGGAGGCTGAGGATGTGGGACCATTAAATAATGGGGCTGAGATGGTTGTAGAGGTATGCCGAAAAGGCTAATCTGCTAAACCGTTTTTTTACATCGGTTTTTACTGTTGAGATCTTGTCCTTACAGTAGGGATTGTAATAATATGCAGGGAAGAAATGAAGGGTAATTCATTGGATAACAGAGGAATGGTACGGAAACAATTAGACAAGGTTAATACAATAAAGAGCAAGGATTGCATCCTCGGATTTTAAAAAGAGCTAGTTTCAGTTCTATCTAGACCACTGTTTCTCATCTTTTCAGATTCGCTTTTGTCTGGGGATGTGCCAGCTGATTGGAAAAAAGCCAATGTAATCCAATATTCAAAAAAGGTAGAAGTCGTTCACCAGCCTGGAAACTATAGACCTGTAAGCCTAACATTAGTGGTAGGGGAAAGTGACGGATAGAATTTTGTTAAGGGTCATATCCTGACTTTTCTTCCAGAGATCATCTTATATTAGTAGTAGTCAGCATGGGATTTATGAGAAATAGATCATGCCAGGCAATATTAATTGGTTTTTATGAAGAAGTGAGTAGAAGTAGATACAGGCCCAGCAGTGGATGTGGTATATTTGGATTTTGCAAAAGCTTACTGTGCCACATAGGCGACTAATGTATAAATTGAGGACTGTTGGCTTTGAAGAAAACATTTGTCATGGATAGAGAAACTGTTATTGGACCGCAAACAGAGAGTGTGGTAAGATGGAGCTACATCTATGTGGCTAATTCTAAGCGAGTGCCTTCAGGGTTCTGTACTGGGGCCGCTTCTGTTTATATCTGTTTATAAATGACTTAGAAGGGGGCATTGAGAGCAAGGTCTCGGTGTTGCTGATGACACTAAACTATGCAGACTTTGGAAACTTCCAATTGATGTGCAAGTGCTGCAAGCAGACCTAGATAGATTATCAAAAGGGCAGTAGAAGGCAGATGAGATTCAGGTTGATAAATGTAAGGTGATGCATTTGGGATGTAATAATCTCTGTGCCACCTACACCAATAAATAACTCTGTGTTAAGTGCAATCTGTAATGGAAAAAGATTTGGGGGTTCGTAGATAACAGACTTAGCTATAGACAAACAATGCCATGGTAGCAACGGCTAGAGCTAGCAAGATATTGTCTTGTATAAAAAGGGGAATGGATTCAAGAGAGAAAATATTATTCTCCCTCTTCACAAGCACTGGTAAGGCCTCATTTGGAAATATGCGGTGCAGTTTGGAATCCCATATACAAAGGGACATCTTGGCAATTGAGGCTGTTCAGAGAGGGCAACTTAATTTAATAGGGGAATGGAGGGGCTTGAATATCAGGCAGATTTGACAAGTTAGGGCTGTTTTCATTGGAGAAGCGACGTTTGGTGGGACATGATAACCTTATACAAATATATTAATGGCCCATACAATGAACTCTCTGGTGCATTGTTTACGAACAGGTCATATCGAGGACACTGGACATCCTTTAAGGTTGGAAGAAAAGAAATTTCATCTCAGGTTGGAAAGAGAATGGTGAAACTGTTGGAACTTCTTCCAGCAGATGTGTGGTATCGTCAAGTTCATTAATAGCTTTAAAAAAGGCCTGGATAAGTTTCTAAACTAAAAAATATTGAGAATTACTGGTAATTAAATATAAGTATCTGGTTGATCCAGGGATACTTTCCGATTGCCGTTTGGAGTCAGGAGGGAATTTTCCCCCTTTTTTAGCTGGGTTTTTTGCCTTCCTCTGGATCAACTGTTAGGTAGGGTTAAAAAAAAAAAAAGGGGTGATAGGTGGGACTTGATGGGCGTACGCTCTTATTCAACCTAATAACTATTAACTATGTGTTCAATATTTAGTTGAACAGCAACCAAACTTTTACTGGATTATTTTTATTTTAGATATCTTAGATACAGAAAGCCAATACTGAGAACTAACTTGAGAGCCATCTGACTAAGGGCTTCCCATTCAAGCTACCACCAGAATCACTCAATAAGCTTATACTCCCATACATGCCTCAGAACAAAGCTATAACCTCTCAGATGAAATGCCAAAACTGAAACTAGCTCTCCTTACAGAACATTAACTATTTGTAGTGACTCTAAACCCACCCCCAATATCTGATTGGTCCAAGATCCAGATCCAATCAGATTTAAGATTGTATCTAGACCAATCAGATTTTGGGTGTGTGTTTAGAGACCTATAAAACAGCATGAAATCTTCAGAGAAGCTCAGTTTCTAATCAGCATCAAACTAGCAGGTCTGCCTTTGTCTTAGGTTAGGAGACATTGCAAGTAGATGGTGGTTCTAGGACTATCCCAAATGAATATTTTTTTGTGCTGGGTTTCATACCTATGGTGTTGTATAGGAGTCTATAAATGCACATAATGTTTTTTATAACAGATAAATGAAAATAAGTGTGTTATTATCAGAGTCTGAAATTACTTTCCTTTAGCAAAATAGTGACTAACCCCAGTGCCTATTCTGTTGCCATTACTAGTTTCACACATCCTGACAGCACTCTCAACCGAAGCAATAGGGCAGTATGAGAGGGATGTATATTGAAAACCTGCAGTTAAATACAAACCGGTTGTAATGAATGCAGCCCTGCTACTTACATTAACTATAAGAGCATCCCCCAAATAATGGATGATCTGATAACTAACATATATCCCCTTACAATAAGCTTATTATCAAATAAAAAATCTGCTAACAAATGCAATGTGTTTCTCTATTGCCCCAGTGCACCACTCGCCAGACAAACCAACTTGTAGATCCTCATATAGAGAAATGAATGGTGCAACTAAGATTACTATGTTTTTACATATAACTCTTTAGTTGCCCCATTTCCGTAGCAGGAAGGACATATGTAAAAAGACCTTTCAAATGGGACAACAAAAATCAAAGTTTATTGCAAGCACTTTCTGCACAAGTTTAGCAGTATAAAAGGACATCTATAGGGAAATGTTATTTTAAATCCAATCCGAACTATCCTCTCGTGTGTGCAGATTGTTTATAACTAGAATGTTCATGACCAACAAGTGAATTGTATGATGGGAAATTCCCTTTTCCATGCTGCTCTTAGTGATTACTGAGCATGCTTGCCCTCATAGAAACCTGATGAGGACAGTTACGGGCAGAAACAAATTACACTAGAATGGCTCCTACTCTTTAATTTCTAGGACTTTTCAACAGACATTGCAAGAGAACCATAAAGAGCTGAGCAGTAAGGTAAGGGTTTTTAAACACTGCACAGTGGGGCCAGTAGAAGGTTACATTTTGGTTTTGGGGGTGGACATGCCCTTACTGACACTGCCCTAGCTTGTAAATACATTCTATTGTTGGTTGCTGGATACCTTTTATCTTTGTAAAAAAAAAAAAACAGCTATTATCTTCCAAATGGAAATGGCACAACACAACACAAACCAAACATTTTAGGAGGCAGCTTCTCAAAGCTAAATTATATATTTTTATTAATATTGTGCCGAAATTCCCCCTAAAAACTAATTTTCCCCTGATTAAAGAGATTCAAAGTATATGTACATCTTAATATAAAATTGTTAGTTGGAGTAATAAAAAAAGCAATTCTTGCATATTCCTTCGACAGCTCTTCAGCCTGACGAACTCCAATCTTTGACAGTCCCTCCTATGTATCCGTAGGTGATCATGCAACACAGGAAGGCAGCAAGGAAGACAAGCTATTATTGGGCTGGAGACGGTCAAAAATTTACTACACTATATCCTTTTATACAATTTAGATTTAATGGGGAAAGAAATCACTTAGATATTCCTTAAAAAGTCAGAAACAGCAGGTTACACTTATTTCTCACTTATCTTTCTTAATAATTCCTACCAAAGAGATACCTGTCTGAAACAAAAGAATCTTTAACTACAGAAATCACTCCCCACCACTCAGTTTTTAATCCCCTTTAGCACTGGAAAATACAAAACAGCTGGTTGAAAAACCCTTATCATTCTCACTGATGAATTACATTGAGCATGTCTAAGCTCACTGAGCTCACTAAGCTAGGGGAAGACAGTATCCATTCATTTTAGCATTGTAAAATTGTTTGCTGTATATTTTTATTAGGAATTAAATAAAATTAAAAACATAATATTGGTGAGGGAGATTTACATGGAGTTGTAGGTGATCTGCTAGAGCCTATTCAATATCACACTTGCAGCTCTAGGTAAATCCATCCAGGGTTCAATTCTCTGCAGGACTGTAGATACCATTTACGGCATAAGAATGTGACATAGCAAAATGCAGAAATGCAATACTGAATTTCCTGCAGCAGCTGCACTCATGAAACCCACGCAGATGCTGCTATTCCCTTCTTAAAGTGTCACCCTTGGTAAATGGGTTAGTATCACTTTAAGACTACAAATGGGCAATTTACCCAAACCTGCAAGTGACATTTTGTGGCTCCTAGAAATGTAATATAATAACCTGTGTGTGACTTTAACACCAGTAGATAACCATAATTTAAAAGTCATGCTTAAAGTGCCACAAGTGATAATAAAGTTGGCTGTGTAGTTTGCCTTCGTTGACACCAGCGCTGCTGCCGACAATTCCTTTCTTTAATTACGGTAAACCACTGGTGAAAAATGTAAGAAAGAAGAGCACAGCGGCACTCTGGGAACTGCCCCATTAATACTCTTGTGTTATCTCTTTCATTCTAAATCAATAGTTTATGGGCTATGAATCTGGGGGGGAAAGTGCTTTTGAGGTGGAGTCCTCCTTTATGCAATAATATTAGGAGTTCTTGTACCCTGTATAAAAACACTGTGACTTTTATCATCCTTACAATTTACAGTTTACAATATGTAACTAGAAATGTAAAGTTTAAGTATAAACTATGAATTTGTCTTGAAAGGGCCGCATTTTGAAAGGAATGTGTGTGTTTGTGCTGCAGATTGTAAAACTCATAAATGCCAATGGATGAGGATTGTTGTTTTTTTTTACTTACCCTTTGAATATGGCTGTCACAATGAACTAATTGTAGGTCAGTTGGTGTTGTACTCGTGTCAGGTTGGGGGATAAAGACTAACTTTTTTGATGATTGGTCAAAATGTATTTTTTTTTACTATACTTACCCTTTAAATATGATTGCCTGTGAATAAATGGTACTCAGTTGGTGGTATGTGCCTGCTCAGGTTGGAAGTTTAAAAAAAACAAACTTTTTTGGTGGTTGGTCAAAATTTGTTTTTTTGATCTTAGTTACCCTTTAAGTAATGGCTGCACAGTAATAAGGGTTAGGTCATAGGTGTGTGTACGCTTGCCCCGTGGGGGTTAAAAAAAACATGGTTATTGATAAAAAATATTTTTTGACTTTAGTTACCCTTTAAGTATGGCTGCCACAGTAATGGATAAGTAGATCAGTAGGTATGTGTACCTGGCACTAGTTGAGGGGTATGATTTTATTGTGTTTACAAGAATAAAACTATCTTTTATTGAGGATAAATCTTAGTTTTTTTATTTTAGTTTAGTCACAGTAATGGATCAGTAGGGGGGTGTACCTGTGTCTGTGTGGGGGGTTGGGGGTATCACCGTTTGTATTTATGACCATGAAACAAACTGTTTTGAAATATTCACATTTGAGGATTGTTACCATTATAGTCTATGGGGAAAAAATGTCCCGAAATTCACAGATATCATCGTATCTAGAGATGGTCGAACTATTGAAAGTTCGGTCCGTTTTCGAACTTTCGAACTATTGGGAAAGTTCGAAAGTTCAAAAACGGACCCATTAAAGTCTATGTTAGGCAAATAGTTTGAAAAGTTCGAGTCAAATACAACCAAAATATTAATGGTAACTTAATGTAAATGGTTGTGGGACCTGGGAAATGGTCTGAGGAGCATGTTCCAATATCCAGGACTTTCGTAAAATCGATTTTACTCTCACGCTCGCTACTTTCGCGTTCGAACGTCCGAGGTAACATGGACATTTTACTCGCGAATTCGATACTCGCGTATTGGCTGTAATGGAGACTTTACTCACGGATTTGCGTTTGCGCCTAGATACCATGTACATTTTACTTGCGGATTCGATGCTCGCGTATAGGTTTCAATGGACCCTTTACTCGCGGATTTGATATTCGAACGGTCGAACATTCGATAAATCATCGAAAGTCCTGGAAATATCGAAAGTCCGAGAGTAGTTCGAAGTCCGGGTCCTCCGTAACTCGAAAGTTCGGCTCGAACTCGGGTTCGAGTTTGAGTTCTAATGCATCCCTAGTTCGTATGCTTCCCTCGGATTCCTTAGCTAGACAGCACACTTCTCCTATATGGTTTACCCTACCTGCAGACTGCGCGCAGCCTGTCATGCGCTCACGCAGTACTCATCCCGTCGTACCGTCAGACTCTAGTCAAAACGTGGGAGGAGATACGGTCCAAAAAGCGGAAGAATAAACGGAAGAAAAGAAAAGAGAAGAAATAGAAAGAACAGTAATTTGGCTTCTTCAAGCCAAATTAATAATACAGTACAGGATGAAAGACAGAACCAGTGCATGTTAAAGGGGATAAGAGACAACAGAGAATCACACAGGAGAGTTTGATAATCTCAGTAGGTTACAGGCCCATTGTGGGAGACCTGGGATATTGTTAGATTTAATTAATCTCAGTAGGTTTGGTAGGAAGAGTATTTATGGCTGAGGTTTCCTCTTAGATCATAGATGATATCTGGATATTACAGGTAAGATTGGACCATTGGAACAAGGATTTGTAGAGTTTCCCAGAAGAATGAAAATTCCTTTCATGTGTTCATCAAACAAAGAAAGATTTGAAAATAGTTGGATCTGATTTGAGGTGGTTTCTACATACAGAGATGTACAATTCTCCTTTGAAGTTTAGCTTCAAGATCATTTCTTATACTATTTAACACATCCTAAATTTTGCATTTGTATAGAGAAGCCGTTTTCAAAAATTCTGATATTTTATGGTTACATATGAGGGTTTTTATTTACTTTTTATACCAACCTGACTAATTCAGATGACCTTTTATTTCTGTTTTAATACAATTTGTTGTAAATATTATTAGGGAGATTCAATAAAAGTTCTTATTGTTAAAATGGTGCTGATTTTGCCTCAACCAATTAGATCTTATTTAACATTTGAAAGCTAACATCTGATTGGTTGGGGTAAAATTCCCTCCATTTTTAACGATAAGGACTTTTATGGAATCTCCCTGTATATGTTTTAAACATTAAAATATCAAGAAATTCAGAGGAAATACAAAGATCTACAGGCAAGAAAAATACTTAGGCCCAGGATTACAGGTGGTAAGGGGACTGACAGTTCCAACAGACTTGGCAGCAGAGTAGTAAACACTATTTATAAAGAGGCATTATAAGAAGGTACATGTCTATCTTCATACAGCATAACATGCTTTTTTTTAAAGCTCACTTAATGATAATAAACCAAGCAGAGTCTTTATGTGGGCGTCTACTGTATATTTTTATCCATTCAAAATTATTGTAGGGCACAATATACACTGTTTATAATCTTCTTTATAATGTGTTTAGTTCTATATATTAAATAATCTCTCTCTTCTGCATTTTAATTTTTCATTTTTCTAATTTTTTTTTATGTGTCTATATGAGCGTACATTCTTTATTATCTTCTCCCCTTTCAGGTACCATAGTACAAGACATAGTATTTTTACCACTATAATGATATAATGATATGTACTCATAGACAGGTACTAGAAATATTTGACTTATCATGGTTGGATTCAATGTTAGATTCTTTAAGGGCATTTCCACCCCTGTAGAAAACTTTTGGGTTTAATAGTATTCCTTCCCCCAGTCCCAACCAGCATAAAAAGTCCCCCGATCATTACTTACCTAATCACTCTCCCCTGCTACAGTGTCCCGCCCTCTGCTTGCATGGAACTGCAAGCAGGGGGCTGGACCGGCAGCCGCGTCCGTGATTGGATGAGAGGCAGCCAATCACGGACGCGGCTGCCGGCTGCTCAGAATGCTGGGGGAGAGAGTTGAGGTAAGTAGAGATCGTTGGACTTTCTTGAAATTATTTTATAGCGGTTGGGGCTGGGGGAAGGAAAACTATTATGTGGCAAAAGGGGGTTTTAGGTTAGCGGGAGGGCTTGCAAAACAGGAGGGAGAGGGAGGGGGTGGGAGAAGGGCTGAACTGCGCATGCACAACTTCTCCCAGAGGGGAGACAGGAGGCAGAGTCCTATATGGACTCTGCTATCCTCCTGCTGGGCAGTTTTGGGGACTGTGGGGGGGGTACAGGAGACTAGTAGGGGGACTAGTGGGGGGTTTATAGTTTTGGGGGTGGACATGCCATTTAAGGCTTCTTAGTACCTGTTTTTATTTATTACCTGTACAATGTAAAACAAACTCTTTAAATTTGTGAAGTGACACAATTTGAAAAATGATGTTTTAAATATTATTGTATTATACACAATTATTTATTGTTTTAATTGAGAAAATAAAATGTCTCTCAAATAATTATTTATTGTTAATAAATATATTTTATATATATATATAAAACACTGTACTACTTAATTATTACTGTATATAAATATTTGTTTTTTTTAATTCATTTTATTACAGCCTTGATTTTCATGGTCCCTATCAGCCACCACCTTCACAGTTACAAGTAACAAGCTGGAGCTTTAAAAATATACTGAGTTTCCATAATGTAAAGTCTAAATCACTATATTAAAGAGAAATTATAGTGGCCATGGCAATTCCCAAAAATAATACCTGGACAGTTAAATGTTCTGGGAGAAAGAGGCGAGTGTTCCTACCTCCTAATCTTCTCTATGGGCAGAGTGGTCAGTCCTTAATTTGAGCCTGAGAACTTGTGGTTTGATTTTACTTTGCTCGACTGTTTCCTTTGTATGTACATGTGATAAGGAAAACAACTTGGGGAAATAACAGGTGTGGGACAGTAAAACCAGTCTAAGTGCAACTTAAATGCCAATTTCTTCCATCAAAAAGGAGCATAATCTATCAAGGAGCACTTTTTTTTTCTTAAGAAACACATGTGCCAGTAGGAGCTCCTTTATGCCTAATATTTATGGCATTTATCACAAAGCTACTGAAACCTTAATACATCCTAATGGTCTGGAGAACTGGATTATGTGTGTCATAGTACAAGGAATCCAGGCTAGGAGGCCTAGATAATAACCTACACTTTACTTAAAGCATCATTTGTCAAAGGATTTACTGAACAGGTGTATTGCAGCAAGCTGCTACTAAGAGAACTTAAATAACAACGTTGTAGCTGTCAAACTCTCTCCTAAGATAAGTCGAGCTTGTTTACAGTTACTATAGTTCTACCCCTCTTTTTCCATCAAAGTCATATGTTTCTCAAAAAAACTGCAATATATTGTGTAACTTCTAAAATTATGACTTATGGTGTTTTTCTACTGCCGTGATCCACGTAGATCTGTACAAAAAAAAAAGTAAATGTAATAAATAATACATTTACAAATCACCACCCAGGAATGATACCTGGGTACAAAACTGGTTATGATGACCATACACGGTTCAATCATGGAATTAAGTTAATATTAGGCTAACTAATCTATTGCCAATGTTCCCCAGCCTGGAGCCTTCCTTTTGTGATAAAATACAAGTAAATGTTCCAGACAATGTTCAGAATGTCAATGGGGTGTCTATAGTTACAATAAGTTGACTTGTGTATGGTCTGTTTACTGTCAGTGTATGGAACTCTTAGTCGTGGTCTGTTTTATCTTTGATTTCCTTAATATGCTCAAATCAACAGAACAAGTGTTTTTTAAACTTCTGCAAAAAAAGTTTTGTTTTAAATTTCGCTCTTATAGTGAGATTCTAGTTTTCTAAACAATGTTCCTTAATGTTTTTTCAAGTGAATAATATAAAAGGTAAGATGGAAAACCAAACCACATTGAACATACTGGTTCTCTCTGGATTATCTGATCTTCCAAGTCTCCGCTTCCTCTGTTCCTGGTGTTTCTGTTGGTCTATCTGATGACTCTAACTGGGAATCTTCTCATTGTCCTTCTGATCTGTACAGATTCCCATCTCCAAACCCCCATGTACTTCTTCCTTGGAACCCTGGCATGTCTGGATATGGGCTATTGCTCAGTCACTATACCACGGATGCTCTTTGATTTTCACACACAAACAATGCTAATTTCATACAGGCTTGTATAACTCAAATCTTCTTCTTTGTTTTTTTTTTGCAGTGTCAGAATATTCTTACTGGCAGTGATGTCCTATGACCGATATGTTGCAATATGTCGCCCTCTTCACTACACACAGATAATGCATTGGAAAGCTTGTGTTCTACTGGTATTAGGAGTGTTTATGCTTAGTGTGGTAAATTCCTTGGTACATACTCTTTTATTACTTAGGCTAAGTTTTTGCAGATTAACCCCTTTAAAAGCTTCTTCTTCTGTGATCTGCCCCAGTTGCTTCTGGTCTCTTGTAGTGACACATTTATTAATTTATTACCTATTTTTAACCTTTGCATATTGCTTGGTGGAGGTATTTTTCCCTCACTTTTGCCCATATATGATTATACTGAACACTATTATGAAGATGCAGTCTAAAGCTATGAGATCTAAGGCCTTCTCCACCTGTTCCTCCCATCTCACTGTTGTCTTTATATTTTATGTAACTGTTTTCTTTAGCTACTTTCACCCAATATCAAAGGATAATTCTGCAGTAGATAAAGTGGCGTCTGTATTTTATGCTGTATTAACACCCTTAGTAAACCCTTTAATATACAGTCTGAGAAATGAAATAATGAAAATATCATTAAAAAGATCTTTATGTAGATTTATAGAAAGTCACAAACGAGTGTTGTACGCCCGTGCTCCTCTTTCTTTGGGTTCAGGCAATGCGGTAATCAGTAGTGTGAGTTACGAGGCAGGTAAGAGAATGGGGGTTAAGGACTCTCTTTTAAATCCATTCCTATTCAGGATAATATGGCGCATAATTAACATATTTTTTGCATCGGCTGCCTGTGCGGTTATAGAAATGGCACAGGCCCCAAATTTGGAGTTAAAAACCCACGGTTACCTGATAGGATGAGGAATTTCATTGGGCTGGTATTGTATATATATATATAATAAATTAACATTAATGAAGGATTGGTGCACTTCAGGTTTTTTGAAACCAATATTGGGTAAAATTACAAGCAACGTTTCGGTCTTACTCTATGACCTTTATCAAGCTTGTGAACATATGGGTATAAACAAACCTATATACCCATAAACTCCTCAAGTGTCTATTAATAATGGTATCAGTTAATTAAACAGTCAGCCATATGTACCCTGAAAAGTGCATATTTCATTTATAAATAGAAAGTGACATGTGCATATCCCAGCAGGGAACAGCCTAAAACACTTTTGATATTAATTAATAAAGAAGCAGCCATACTGTGCATCAAATGAACTTGATATACTAAGATTCACTTTTAATAGTGCATTAGCTTAAAGTGCTAGTGTAGAAGAAAGTGCTAAAGTGTTAAAATGTGTTTGGTGACTATAATATAATCTTAAAAATATACATAACAAGTAGAGATGGCCGAACTTCATAAAGTTCAGTCCGTTTTCAAACTTTTGAACTTCAGTAGAGATGGACTAGAACTCGAAACTCGAACCCAGGTTTGATCCAACTATTCAAATTCAAACGAATTCGGACTTCTCGAACTATCCCAGACCCGGATTTGTGATATTTTCAGACTTTCACTAAATATCGAATGTTCGACCGTTCAAAAATCGAATCCGAGAGTAAATTGTCCATTAAACCTATACGCGAGCATCGAATCCGCGAGTAAAATGTCCATGGTATGTAGGCGCGAACATCGAATCTACGAGTAAAGTGTCCATTAAAGCCTATACGCGAGCATCGAATCCGCGGGAAAATGTCCATGGTCTCTAGGCGCAAACCAGAATCTACGAGTAAAGTGTCCATGGTATCTAGGCGCAACATCAAATCTACGAGTAAAGTGTCCATTAAAGCCTATACCGAGCATCGAATCCGCGAGTAAAATGTCCATGGTATCTAGGCACGAACATCAAATCTACGAGTAAAGTGTCCATTAAAGCCTATACGCGAGCATCGATCCGCGAGTAAAATGTCCATGGTATCTAGGCGCGAACATCAAATCTACGAGTAAAGTGTCCATTAAAGCCTATACGCGAGCATCGAATCCGCGAGTAATGTCCATGTCTCTAGGCGCAAACATCGAATCTACGAGTAAAGTGTCCATGGTATCTAGGCGCGAACATCAAATCTACGAGTAAAGTGTCCATTAAAGCCTATACGCGAGCATCGAATCCGCGAGTAAAATGTCCATGGTATCTAGGCACGAACATCAAATCTACGAGTAAAGTGTCCATTAAAGCCTATACGCGAGCATCGAATCCGCGAGTAAAATGTCCATGGTATTCTAGGCCGAACATCAAATCTACGAGTAAATTGTCCATTAAAACCTATACGCGAGCATCGAATCCGTGAGTAAATGTACATGGTACCTAGGCACGAACATCAAATCTACGAGTAAAGTGTCCATTAAAGCCTATACGCGAGCATCGATCCGCGAGTAAATGTCCATGGTATCTAGGCCGAACATCAACTACGAGTAAAGTGTCCATTAAAGCCTATACGCGAGCATCGAATCCGCAGTAAAATGTCCATGGTATCTAGGCGCGAACATCAATCTACGAGTAAAGTGTCCATTAAAACCTATACGTGAGCATCGAATCCGTGAGTAAAATGTACATGGTACCTAGGCCGAACGAGCTCGAAAATAGCGCGAGTGAGAGTAAAATCGATTTTTGGAAATCCTGGATATTTGAACAGTTCCCCAGACCATTTCCAGGTCCCACAGCCATTTACATTATTACCATTGATATTTTAATTGTATTTCATTAGAACTTTTCAAACTATTTGACTCCCATTGACTTTAATGGGTCCGTTTTCGAACTTACTATCTTTCCATGTAGTTCGAAAGTTCGAAAAGGGACCGAACTTTCAATAGTTCGACCATCTCTAAACTTCAGTAAAAGTTCGAAAGTTCGAACCCATTAAGTCAATGGGAGAGTGATAGTTCGAAAAGTCTGGATGATTTACAGCTAAACTAACAAGGTAACTTACTGTAATGCTATGGCACCTGGGAAATGGTCTGGGGAACATGTCACTATCACTAAAACTTGTTAAAACCTTCTTCAACACGAGCGGACATTTGTCAGGTTTGTGTAAGTTAACCGAGTTTGAGTTCTAGTCCATCGCTAATAACAATAAGAAAATAAATACATTTCCAGAGAATGTTACATCCAAAATATTGGTGCCCTGAATAATCCCAATCTTTACTTAGATCATTCATTCAACGTGGTTGTTGGGGCTGATTTATTGCTGAATGCTTTTATTCTTATTCTGGACACAACCCCCAGCATCCCTTTCTAGACAGACAACAGAAATAAAGCATTCAGGGAGCACAACTAAGATAATTTGAACCTTGTGTTCTTGGGGATGATTTGTTGCTCCCCTGAATGCTTTTATTTCTGTTGTCTGTCTAGAAAGGGATGCTGGGGGTTGTAGTCCAGACATAAGAAATAAAAGCATTCAGCAATAAATCAGCCCCAACAACCCAAGGTTAGAAATAAAAGCATTCAGCAATAAATCAGCCCCAACAACCCAAGGTTGAAATGATCTAAGTTAAAGATTGGGCATTATTCAGGGCACCAATATTTTGGATGTAACATTCTCTGGAAATGTATTTATTTCTTATTGTTATTAGCGATGGACTAGAACTCAAACTCGGTTAACTTACACAAAACCTGACAAATGTCCGCTCGTGTTGAAGAAGTGTTTTAACAAGTTTTAGTGATAGTGACATGTTCCCCAGACCATTTCCCAGGTGCCATAGCCATTTACAGTAAGTTACCATTGTTAGTTTAGCTGTAAATCATCCAGACTTTTCGAACTATCACTCTCCCATTGACTTTAATGGGTTCGAACTTTCGAACTTTTACTGAAGTTTAGAGATGGTCGAACTATTGAAAGTTCGGTCCCTTTTCGAACTTTCGAACTACATGGAAAGATAGTAAGTTCGAAAACGGACCCATTAAAGTCAATGGGAGTCAAATAGTTTGAAAAGTTCTAATGAAATACAATTAAAATATCAATGGTAACTTAATGTAAATGGCTGTGGGACCTGGAAATGGTCTGGGGAACATGTTCAAATATCCAGGACTTTCCAAAAATCGATTTTACTCTCACTCGCGCTATTTTCGAGCTCGTTCGCGCCTAGGTACCATGTACATTTTACTCACGCGAGTTGAGAGTAAAATCGATTTTTGGAAAGTCCTGGATATTTGAACATGTTCCCCAGACAATTTCCAGGTCCCACAGCCATTTACATTAAGTTACCATTGATATTTTAATTGTATTTCATTAGAACTTTTCAAACTATTTGACTCCCATTGACTTTAATGGGTCCGTTTTCGAACTTACTATCTTTCCATGTATCGAAAGTTCGAAAAACCGAACTTTCAATAGTTCGACCATCTCTAAACTTCAGTAAAAGTTCGAAAGTTCGAACCCATTAAAGTCAATGGGAAAGTGATAGTTCGAAAAGTCTGGATGATTTACAGCTAAACTAACAATGGTAACTTACTGTAAATGGCTATGGCACCTGGAAATGGTCTGGGGAACATGTCACTATCACATAAACTTGTTAAAACACTTCTTCAACACGAGCGGACATTTGTCAGGTTTTGTGTAATTAACCGAGTTTGAGTTCTAGTCCATCGCTAATAACAATAAAAATAAATACATTTCCAGAGAATGTTACATCCAAAATAGTGTGCCCTGAATAATGCCCAATCTTTAACTTAGATCATTTCAACCTTGGGTTGTTGGGGCTGATTTATTGCTGAATGCTTTATTTCTTATGTCTGGACTACAACCCCCAGCATCCCTTTCAGACAGACAAGAAATAAAAGCATTCAGGGGGAGCACTACAGCCCCATAACACAAGGTTCAAATTATCTTAGTTAAAGATTGAACTACAGTTCCCAACATCCCTTTCTGGACAATCCTCACTAAGAACAACGTATGTGTTCAGGTGCCCTGAATATTGTTGCTTTTATTTAACTGGATTTTGACTAAAAAGCATGCTGGGAACTGTAGTTCATCAGTAATTTGAACCACCTATTGGGACTTTGCTGCCATGAAAGATGCAGTTTTGTATCTCAAATTGATATTTTTCCAGTAAGGGATTCTGGAACTATTCACCATTAACTAAGATCATTTTCCATTTTCTTATTGGGATGTTCTTGCCTTGGAAGATACAATTGGATCTCCGCAGACTGTAGTGTGCACCAAGCAGTTCATTTCATGTACTAGTTCCTTTTAGCAATAACAGCAAATTGTTAATTCTACATCATGAAATTGGTTGGTTCTGCTTAGTCTATTATATTTTTGATTTAATGTTAATTGATTTATATTAGGATATTTTTCAATAATTGGCTTAGTTTATTAGGATGAATGGTTCACGAATTTATAAGAATACTGGTGCATTATGGTCGGATTCTTCTAATTGCAATTACTTCATTATCAAATGGTCAATCAATAGCAAACTGGTAAATTCCCTGATTGTACTGTGTCTGTATGGCTCCAAGGTGAAGAGCTCATCTATATATATAGTAGATAAAGGCTTATAACATACCAATAATATTTATTGCCCAATAGTCACTGTGTGTGTGGTGTTCGAAAAGGTCCATAGAATTGGTCTGTTTATACATGGTGAAAATGTTGTAGCAATAACACTTCTGGTTTCAGGACATTTGGATTCATTACCCAGTGTGCCCCATTACCAATGTAGCCTTTTCCTGCAGCTGCTAATTTTTTTTTTTAGGAAGTGAAATCCAATAATCACTTTAGATGAGAAGTTAGAATTTATAATGCCCCACCCACAGATGACAGTTAAAAGGGGAAAAAACATTGGCAACTGCTTGATGAACACCACTACACGGGAAGGCTTCAAAGTACGGTACAGGTGTAAAACTGAAAGCAGGGGCCTGGGCCCCTCTGAGAAATTGGAGGCCAGACCCCTCACCCCCTCCTCCCTCCCAGATTTCTTCCACGATCAGCTGTTTAAAACGGGAGCGTATGAATGAAACAGACGCGCGATCAATCTGTTGTAAAGACCAGACCGGAAATTCCAGGTTGCCGATAGTGGTCTCTGGTTGATTGAGATGAGTTTATATCCATCAACCAATTTGCTATCTCTGTACAAATGTGCTCCCAGCCCAACCAGACCTTAGCTTATACATTAGTCGCCTATGGGGGACTGTATCAAAAGCCTTAACCAACCCACGTACTGTATACTAAATCTACTTCTATTCCAGAGTCCAAATTCCATCCACTTCCTCAAAAAAGCCAAGCAAGTTCAATTGACAAGATCTATTCCTACTAAATCCATGTTGATTATTCTTTATAAGGTCAGTCCTTGAAAAATACTCCCATAGCAAACTTTCCAGTATCTTCCCCACCACTGAAGTTAAACTTCAGGCCTGAAATTACCCGGCTGGGAATGACTACCCTTTTTGAATATTGGAATCATCTTCTTTACAATAAATGGTGCCACCCACCATTAGTAAAAAATTAATCTCCCCCCCACCTGTAAGTAAAAAATGGCAGCCCCCACACCTAAGAAAAAAAAAAAGTCACTCCCACTCACAGTTCAAATTTTTTTTTTTTTAATTCTTTTTATTTTGATATTACCAGTCAATCATATATACAGTTTTGCATTTCGTTTGTTACAATAAATACATTTGTGTTTTATACATTTTTTGCGTAAAGTAATAATATTTATCAGTATACTTTCATTAAACTAAACCAGTCAACTGTCAACCTGTTCTTGATTGCTTCAATAAAGATTGTTACCTTCTATGCCCCTGTGTATTCTTGATTAGTTTTTTATAACATACTGCTTAGGGTCATTATATATTCGTACTTAGATACATTGGTGTTACAATGTCATAATATTTCGATGCAGGGTTCCACCTCTGCCCTTTATATATCTACATACGGCCCCCAGGGCATCCCCCCCCCCCCACACCCGCACCATTAGTTGCACTGGATCAAGGCCTCACTGCATCCACAGCCCCACAATCATTTTATTCCCTCATTTACAGTAAGTGGCCTGTGGTGGTTGCTGTTGAGTTATACCATATCCCCCATATCCTCTCATATTTAGATAGACAGTTCCTGTGTTTGTATACAATACGATGGAGCGGAGATCTTATTATTTTTCAAGCCATATTTTAATTGATGGTGTCTCAGCTGCCATCCATTTAAGCACTATAGTTTTCTAGCGTAATAGATTTGTGTAAGTAGTATATATTGGTATTTTGACCAGTTTTCGCCATCCAGTATCCCTATTGCACAGTTTTCGGGGTTAGGTTGTATATTTATGTTTAGATGGTTTTCTTATAAATCGGCACACCCTGCACCAGAAGCCCTGTATCTGTGGACACTGCCATGAGATGCCAGAAGTCTGCCCCACTCTGCTTGCACTTCGGCATCGATCAGTTGGAGACCTTGTATATGTTTAAGTTGTTTCGAGCAAGATACGCTTGATTGATTATTATATACGTTGTATCAATCTATTGTTGATGCTGGGGATACTAGATTGTGTGATTGTAGGATATCATCCAGATCTTCCGGTTCTAGTTCTGGTATTATATTTTCCATTTGTCTTTTATATCAGCAGTTATTGTCATAGTGCTGGCCTGTAGCAGAATTTGTATAAATTGGATACCAGCCCTTTCTTATTTGTTTTTTAAGAGCCATTTGAATCGGATTATTAGTTATTTCTGGTTGTATTTGTTTCTCTATAAATTCCGCTCGCAGGCAGTGTCTTAGTTGTAAATATTTAAAGTGGTAGAGTGTGGAAGTTCGAATTTTTCATCATTGGTAAAAGGATTTAAGTTCATTGCCATTGTATATGTGACAAAAGTTGTTATTCCATGTGTTTCCCACTTGCTGGCTTCGTGCATTTGTGCCAGTTGCGGATATGTATTATTGTGCCACAGCGGGGTCTCAGTTGATATTGTATTGAAATGTAGTAATTTATTTGTGGCTCTCCAGATCTTAACATCCTGTTTATGGATTATAGTACCCGGTCCTGTTATATGGATTCAGGGTCTGCGATATATGCTAGATATTGCCTGTGACATTGTATTGCAGCATGAGTTCAGATTGCGTTGGTTCATCTCTGTGTTCAGCCATCCCCCGAGGTATCGGAGCTGGCCTGCCAGTAATATAGTTGAAAATCCGGTAGTGCCAATCCCGCTTTCGTCTTGGGGCTTGTAGTTTTTAAAGTTTAATCCGAGGTCTGCTATTTCCCCACAAAATGATGTGATCAGTCCATTATGGTTGTAAAGAATTTTGGTATGTACACCATTGAGTGTTCCAGAATGTTAAGTACTTTAGGCAGTAAAATATTTTAATCATATTGATCCTTCCATCAGGTTTAATGGGAGAACCTTCCAGTGTAGTTGGCTTTGATGAATTTCAATAGTGGTACTGTTTAGGTTAACTGACTCATTTGTTAATTTAGTTATGTATACTCCTAGGTATTTGAATTCATTGACTATAGATATAGGTGGCAGTGGTATGTTTCTGTATTGGCGTTTATCATCTAGTGGGAGGATGTAGGATTTCTCCCAATTAATAAACAGTCCCGATATCGGTGAAAACTCGTTAATTGTGTTGATAGCTGCTAAGAGGGAGTTACCCGAGGCGTCCAAGTACAATATAATATCGTCTGCATTAAGCCAATTTTTCTTTGTATGGCCCCAGGCGAAGTCCTTTTATTTGAGCGTTTTGTTTAATTTTAAGTGCTAAAATTTCGATTGCAATCGCAAACAGGGAGGGGGAAAGTGGACATCCCTGACGAGTGCCTCTGTGCAGTCGGAAGGATCTGGACAGTTCACCTTGTATGGATAATCTGGCTTGCGGATCAGTATAAAGCAGTTGTATCCACGAGATAAATTTAGGGCCAATCCGAAGAATCCAATACCTCCCACAAATATTCCATTCTACCGAGTCAAAAGCTTTCCTTACATAAAGGGACAGAAGCACTCGGTATCCTATGTTATCATGATCCACCTTTGTTTGATCTGTGTACGCCTAATTTGATTGAGGTTGATTCCCCGGGATGAACCCTGTTTGTTCTTGTGCTATTATTGTTGTGATTATAGTTTGTAGTCTGGTTGCTAGTATTTTAGCCAAAATTTTGTAGTCACTGGTTAAGAGAGATATTTGTCTATATGAATCATGTCTTTCGGGGTCTTTGCCTGGTTTCAATAGTAGTATTATTATGCTTCTGTCATGGATGGTGGGATGGCTTCCAATTCTTTCGCCGCTGATACAATGCAAGAAGGGTTTACGAAGTACGTTAAATGTATTTTTTAAATATATCTATGGTAGGGCGTCACATCCGGGGGCTTTTCTCATTGGAGTTGTTGTATAGCCATTAACGTTCTGATGTTGTTATATCTGCGTCCAGAGATCTGCTTTGTTCTGGTGTTAAAGTAGGAGCTGTGATATGTGCTAAATAGTTTCCTATATCTAGTGCTGTACAGGTGATTGTGATTGATATAGGTTAGAGTAGTATTGCATAAAACTTTTAAGTATTTCTGCTTGGTCAGTGATTCGACCTTTAGTTTGGTCATTTATTGCTATTATTGTTGCGGGTTGTTGAGGGCGTTTAGATAGGTAAGCTAATAATTTCGCTGATCGGTTTCCATGTTCAAAGTGCTGTTTAGAGAAGAATTGTTTACCTGCTGCTTCTCACTATAATAGGTCTTGTATTTTCTTGTTCAGATCATTTTAGAATAGTTGCGGTTGTGGGTTCTGGGTATATTTGTATTCTGTTTTGTTTGTGTGAGAGCCTGTGCCTCCTCTGCCTTTCTGGTTTGTTTTTAATATATGAAATGGTGGATGTGAGTGCACCTCTTATAAAGCCTTAAATGCATCCCATTGCACTAGTGGAGATATTTCCCCCTGATCCACATCCAGGTAGTCTAGTAGCTGCCGTTCAACTCGATCTGGCAGTGGGAATAGCGTTAACCAGAATGGGTTAAACTTCCAGTGCCGTGTGGGTATAGTTGTTGTGTTTGGTGCTATGTGGACCACTATGGGAGTATGATACCGGGCCCCGTGGTAGCACCTCCATTCTTTGAATCCAGGGGAGAAGGGTACAGAGGCAAGTACATGGTAAATTCTTGATAGTGTTCTGTGTGTTGCTAAGCGACAAGTGTAATTTTAGTTTGTGGGTTTAGGTGCAACCACACATCCACCCATCCCATTCCTGTATATATTGGCTTAGTGCTGTTTTGTTTTGGTTATTATAGGTGATAACCTGGATGGCAGCCTGTCCATATACTCGTGATTACTAAATTTAAGTCTCCTACACTTAGTACATGAGCATCTGGGTATTGTGCCAAGAAAGGGGTAGCCTGTTGAAGAATAGTATGTTGGCAGGGGGTGGATTGTAGAAGTTTAAAATTGCTCGTTGAGTCCCTCTAATTTCCACTATTGTGAATACAAATCTGCCTCTTGTTCTATTTTTGTTTTGATAATGTGATCCTCAGCGTGTTTTTGAATAGTATGGATAAACTCTAGAATATGTAGAGAAGCAGCTATGCAAATGGCGACCTACCCAGTTTTTCTGTAGTGCCTTTGTGTTGGGATGAGTTAGATGTGTCTCTTGGAGGCACACTATATCAGGTGAGACTTTTTTAATTACTTCAAATATTATTCTTTTTTTGTGCTATTGCCTAAGCTTATTCCAAGAGATAACTTTAAGGGTTAAGGCCATTTTCTAAGGTGTCCCAGAGGTGCGGGTGGGGGCCCTGGGCAGCTACTGAGTCCAATAAACTGGGGCAAATTATTTTTCCGTGGTTGACTTAACAATTAACACATATAACAGTTGGAATTTGAACATCAACATTTAAACAACTTTTGTTATACAACAGGGATACTTTTGTAATTTAATTTAACCCTGTAATAGAAAAGGTATCCAGGGGTATTCGCTATTTCTCATTAGTGCTGAGAAGAAGAGAAAAAAAAAAAAAGGGGGGGGGGGGGTGGGGGGGAAAACACTGTCTGTTTGGATACCATATCTATTGGGTTTGACATAGCATATGGCTATATATCACATCAACTTATAAACAGTGCTGGGGGATTCGCCCCCGTTGGTGGAGAGGTGTTTTGACCACGTTTAATATGGCACTTGTTATTCAAAGATACACATACATATTATAATTTATGTAAACCCTTCTCATTTTTTGGGGTTCCAACAAGGGGGTCCATGTCTAAAGACCTTTCATTTTGTATCTATATTGTTATATAGTGCATCCCTTTTCACCATTTTCCCCCTCCATCCCTCCTCCCTTCCCTTGTTAGCATTTCTGGGTATATATTATCAGTTACCCTACAGCGTTCTTTACTCTAGGTGTTTGGGTACATCATAAAGACCCGCTGGTCATCTCTCACAGTACATAGTGTGCGTCGGTAGTTCTTTTTTGTGGGTATTGTATCCAGGTTGTAGTTCATGGGTATATTAGTTCTTTGTAGTTATAGTGTTCCCCTTGAGTATAGTGTTTTGTTTGTCTCCCTGTAGCCACCTTCTGGGATACAATCAAAGATCCCTGCGGCCACACGCAGATATATAGTGTGTTGTATAGGTAGTGACCTATACTTATCTCCCAGGGTACATCATAAAGACCCATATATTCATCCTTAGAGCCAGGATGTGTTGTGGAAGTTGTTCCCTATACCTATTTTCTAGGGTGCATCATAAAGACCCGTATATTCATCTCCAAATACAGAATATGTTGCGATAGTGGCTCCCCGTGATCGCCCCGCAGGGCGCACCACAGAGACCCATGTATTTATCCCAAGGAGACACTGTTTGCAGTAGGGACTCTCCGCGATTCCCCCAGGGGGGACCACAAAGACCTTTTGGACTAGCAATACTGGCATGGTATCTTGCGTTGATGGCTCTCCTCCATAGGTGTCGCTTGGAGTTGTACCCATATCTGCATTTGTTTCTGTGGTCGCCGTCGAGACTCGTCGTGTATGTTTTGGTTTGTATTACAGGTGGTTGGATTTTGGTGTATAACGTAGCATCTTTCCGATCGCACCTCATACGTCCAGAGTTTTGTATTCATGGCTCTCCTTGTGTGACTTCGCATTTAGAGTTTTACCCATTTCAATACTTAGTTGCTGTGTGTATAGCGTTTGGTTCTCGGTGACACCTTGTAGTAAATTATATATTTTTATAGCTTTTTTTTGCCCCAGACTTCACAACACAATTTTTTAACCTTTCAACTTTTATTATTCAGTTATTAAAGGGCGAATTTTCATCAAAGGCAAAAATTATGTAGCAGAAAGTAGCACTAATAATGCTGAAAATGTGGCAAAAACTTATATAAATATTCATAATAGGCAATACGCCTGGTGGATTTCTAAGTTGTATCAAATTGTATTACACACTGAACACATTTGGTGTTTTTTTCAACAAAACAAAATGTAAATGTGTAAAACTCAATCAGATGAATTTTCTCTATTTTATTAATAGGAATGATAATAGTGTAAAACTCACCCAGGGGAATTTTCTCTATTTTATTATAGGATATGATAATAGTGTAAAACTCACCCAGGTGAATTTTCTCTATTTTATTA
This sequence comes from Hymenochirus boettgeri, assembly GCA_019447015.1. NCBI lineage: Eukaryota > Metazoa > Chordata > Amphibia > Anura > Pipidae > Hymenochirus > Hymenochirus boettgeri. The sequence continues at coordinate 928,734 of CM033477.1, read as the reverse complement.
ATAGAATATGATAATAGTGTAAAACTCACCCAGGGGATTTCTCTATTTTTTAATAGGATATGATAAATAGTGTAAAACTCACCAGGGGAATTTTCTCTATTTTATTAATAGGATATGATAAATAGTGTAAAACTCACCCAGGCAAATTTTCTCTATTTTATTAATAGGATATGATAAATAGTGTAAAACTCAGCCAGGTAAGCAGGAAGTAACCATTAAGTCAGGGAGTTAGGAAGTGAGGGGAGGAGCCAGGTTCCAGAGTAACCAGTAGGTTAGGAAGTGAGGGGAGGAGCCAGGTAAGCAGGAAGTAACCAGGATTAGAAGGTAAGGGGGAGGAGCCAGTAAGCAGGAAGTTACCAGTAGCTAGTAAGTAGGGAAAGTAAAGAGAGAACCAGTATGATAAAGGCGTAAACACAAAGAAGGAAACCCTTGTCTTCTCTTAAGTAATACCCTCCACATCTACAATGTATCGGTTGGCTGGCAGATTGTCACTCCTGGCTGGCAGATTGTAAGTACTGATACTAAGTTCATATCTGCCTTAAATAACCTTTTCTATTCTGTTCAGTAGGATAAGTGAATACAGAGTAAATAAGTTCCCAGGGAGTCTGTCTCAATCCTGGGTGGAGCCATAACAATCTGTTATTCCTGCTCTCTCATATAGCGGAGACACAGGACTCCAGACTATAAATAACAAACTTCTATTTGTGTAAACCAGAGGGCTTACACTTACAATTTACGTTTTAGTTTCACAATAGGTAATAATATGTACAGGATGAAATAAAACAGTGTCTGATAAAATGCTTAAGAACAAACAAATCCCTATGGAGAATCACACAGGAGAGTTTGATAATCTCAGTAGGTTACAGGCCCATTGTGGGAGACCTGGGATGTTGCTACATTGTAATTAATCTCTGTAGGTTTAGTAGGAAGGGTATTTATGGCTGTTCCTTTACATCATAGATGATACTGAATAACGGGTAAGATATGGACTATTACTTTGGACAAGGATTTGTAGTGGTGGTTCTGATTTGAGGTGGTTTCTACTGAAATTCTTTACAGAGATTTACAATTTTTCCATTTAAGATTTAGCTAAAGATCATTCTTATTCTATTAACACATCTTAAGATTTATGCATTTGGGAATGAGGAGATATTTTCAAAAAATTCTGTCTGACATATATGGTTATGTATGATGTATCTGTTGTATTCAGTTATATCAACTGGACTTAAAGTTTAGTTCTTGAAGATATTTTCTCTAGTCATCTGACTGGCTTTCTCAATTCAGAACTTGTACAAGAATCTGTTGGCAATATAGTACCCTTGAAATTAAGGTATGGATGCATTGAGGACCATAACAAGGGGTGTTATCGAAACTGCCCAGGATAAGATGTCAAAACAGCATTGTGGGTGGCAGACAGTTGGAGTCGTACCCACCTCTTTCAGGCTTGGTTTCTTCATTTTCTCATAAATAGCCTCCTTGACACCTCTCTTGAACCAGTTATGTTCCTTTGCCAATATGTAGATATTACAATCTGGTATGTCCTTTATCCTAAAGATCAAGTACACAGCTGAGTCCTACCAGAGGAATGGGCCATAAGTTGGTGCAGTGGCTGTTTGGTCTCCCCCACATACAAATCAGATCACTCTTCACTGCACTGCACTGCGTATATGAAGTCACTTTTCTTGTGTTTCGGTACTGGATCTTTCAGATTACCAATTGCTGCTGTGTTGTGTTTAAAGCAGACAGGGATACAGTGTTTTGAAAATTCTTGTTAATTTCTCGGAGACCCTGCTACATATGGGATGACCATGTTCTTTTTCCTGTCTTGCTTTCCCCCTTCACTGATTGTATTGTGTTCTCTTCTTTCTTCTTCTACTTCTTTTGACAAAGCCCCAGTCCATAGATCCACAATTTTTCTGAGATGCTTTATTTCTTTGTCTTTTCCTCTCTGCTAGTGGGAATGTTCTCTGCTCTGTGTTACAGGGTTCTGATGACACCCAACTTGTGATCTAAAGGGTGGTTGGGAGTCAAACATCAAATACTGGTCTGTACGGGTTGGTTTTCTGTAAACCTCTACTTCCAGTTTACATTCTCTCTGACTTCTACCAAGGCAGTCCAAGAAGGCCAGTGTGTTTGTTTGTATCTTCCCTTGGAATTTGATTTTCTGGTCTACACATTGAGTGTTCTATGAAGGCTTGTACTTCCTTCTGGTGAATTTTAACCCAGGTGTCATCCACGTATCTGAACCAGTGGCTGGGTGCTATACCCTTAAAGGTATTAGCGCCTGTGTTTCATTTCCTCTATGTACAGGTTTGCCACAATGGGTGAAACTGGAGAACCCATAGCACATGTTTCTGTTCTGCTGGTAAGGGTGATCTCTTGGTTCTAGCCACTGTCTCACCATATCAACAGCCTCCTTTGTGGTATACAGGTGAAGACACCATAGTTTCATCTGCACCATGTACTACATCTTTGATCTTGTTAGCAAAATCTGGAGTTATGGATGTGATGCTTAGAATGTCAACCAATGGTCCTAAACATGTTGGCTAGGCATTTCGCTACTTTGTATTTTACAGAGTTGATGCTGCTGACTATAGGTCTTAGTGGAGACCCTTCTTGTGTATCTTTGGGAGTCCAATATAACATGATATGTGTCTCACCGGTAGTAGGCGATGCTACATTGCTCGATCAATGGATTTATCCTTTGAAGCTGTTGTAGTAAGTCTATGTCTATGACCTTTTTCTTGTAAACAGTTTACTCACGGATCCCCTGGCGGCACTCCGGTCCCAAAACCCCGGTGCTGTGTTTCCAATGGTGCCATCCCCCGCACCGCCCGAACAGTATAGACAGCTTCCACTAATAGTCAGGACACGCAACTCAGGGGGGAATAAAGTCTTAATTTTATTTCAAAACACATAAGATCAAAATCCAACAGGATACTAGGACTAGCAGACAGACAGCCTTTTTCTTGTGGCTGGTGGGATGTTGTTAAAACCTCATATGTGTTGTTATAGGCCAGGAGTTGGTTACCTAGTATGGTAGTCTGAGAGGCCATTTATGTGAAAATAAAGAAACCAAGCCTGATAAGGTGTGTGTGTGGGGGGGCACAATACCAACCGTCTGCCACGTACAGTGCTTTTTTGACACCTATTCCTGGGCAGTTTCAATAACACCCTTAGCCCACTGCATTTACAGTTTCATTCGAAGGTCCATAACACCTGCTGTGATATGCTAATTGGGATTTTCCAGGGTACATAATTGCCAACAGATTCTTTAACAAGTCATTCTGAATTGAGAAAGCCAGTCAGATGACTAGCGAAACGTCTTCAAGAACTAAACTTCAAGTCCAGTTGGTCTAACTGAATCATATTTTAGAGAATTATCGAAACATTTAGACTATTTTCGAGATTATCGAAAATGCCTTGAAATTCCATAATTATCGAAATTGTCTCCGAAGTCCTGAAAGTACGGCCTGTTTTCAGATCTTCAGGATTTTCCCGAAGTCCCGAAATCCGAACAATATGCCCAGTTTCGGACAGAACATTTGGATTTGGAACCAAGGGTTCTGTTTGGATCCGGATTCCAGTTTATTTACAATCCTCTTTATATTTTAATGATCTCTCCTGCTTCATTTTTAACTCTTCCTTTTTTTTATGCGTCTATATGAGCGAACATGTCTTTTATTATCTTCTCCACCATCCAGGTTTTTACACATAATGATATAATGATAATGTACTCTTAAGACTCTAGTATATCTAATAAACATGATTTGACTTATCACTGGTGTGGATTCAATGTTAGATTCTTAAGGCTTCTTATACATTTACCACTTGTACATGTAATACAATTTTTTAATTTTGTGAAGTGAAACAACTTGAAAAATGATGTTTTGAATATTATTGTATTATACACAATTATTATTGTTTCAATTGAGAGCGGGGTTCATTTCAAATGACCTTGATTTTCTGGTCCCTATCAGCCAACCACCTTCACAGTTACAATGTTAACAAGCTGGGGCTTTAAAAATATACTTGAGTTTTCATAATGTAAAGTCTAAATCACTATATTAAAGGAGAATTATAGTGGCCAATGGCAATTCCCAAAAAATATACCTGGACAGTTAAATGTCTGGGAGAAAGAAGCGAGTGTCTACCTCCTAATCTTCTCTATGGGCAAAGTGGTCAGTCCTTAAATTTCAGCTTGAGAACTTGTGTGTTTGAGTACTTTGTATCCTATGTTGCTCGACTTGTTCCTTTGTATGTACATGTGATAAGAAAACAACTTGGGAGAAATAACAGGTGTGGGACAGTAAAACCAGTCTAAGTGCAAGTTTAACACCCTATTTTCTTACACTTCTACAAGGGCATTAATCTATTCAAGATGCAGGTTTTTATAAAGAAAACATTCCAGTATGAGCTTCTTTGGCTCCATATAATGGTTATGATTCTATAAGTACTTTTTACTTGAAACCTTTAACATTTTATTGTCTGGAGAACTGGATTATATGTGCGTCATAGTACACAGGATCAAAAACATCATATTTGTCTAAGATTTACTGAACATTACTATACGAAGCTGTGTATTGCAGCAAGATGCTATTAAGAAACTTAAAATCAAAACTTGTGCCACAACACGTTGTAGCTGTCAACTGTTATAGTTAATCTACTCTCTTCATCTCTTACAAGTCTATATCTTTCCTCAAAAAACTGCAATATATTGTGTAGCTTCTATAATATGGACTTATTGGTTGTTTTCATACAGTCCTGATCCAGTAGATCTGATACAACTAAAAATGATATATGTAATAAATAATACATTTATTTACAACTCATCACCAGGAATGATCCTGGGGTACAAAACTGGTTATGATGACATACACTGTCAATCATGGAGATCAATTTAATATTAGATTAACCTATCTATTTATTGCCAATCTTTGTCTTCTTCCCATTGCTGTCCATTTTGTTAAAAATATAATGCAGTAAATGCTCCAGAACTTCAGTGTTTGAATGTCGATGGGTATGTCAACAGGTAAATTGCACTACAGTATGTCTGCATTACGATGTAACTGTGTTATGTACTTCAATATGGTCAGTTTTATCTTTATTTCTTACTATGCTCAACTCTCACAGACAGGTTTTTCATCTCTGCAATAAATATATGTTATGTTCATGGGATATAAGTATAAAGATAATAAATAAAATGGAAGAAACAAACAGAACTGTATACATCTATGGTCCTCTCTGATTATCTGATCTTCCAACGTCTCCAACTTCCTGTTCCTGGTGTTTCTGTTGTCTATCGATGACTCTGACTGGGAATTTCTCATTGTCCTTCTAATCTGTACAGATTCCCATCTCCAACCCCATGTACTTCTTCTTGGAACCCTGGCATGTCTGGATATGGTTTCCTCTCAGATCACTACCCACGGATGCTCTTGATTTTCACAATCAAAAAAGATTAATTTCTATACAGGCTTGTATCTCAGATATATCTTCTTTCGTTGTTTGCAATGTCAGAATTATCCTTATTGGCATGATGTCCTATGACCGATATGTTGCAATATGTCACCCTCTTCACTACACACAATAATGCATTGGAAAACTTGTGTTCTCCTGGTATTAGGGGGGTTTATGTTAGTGTGTAAATTCCTTGGTACATGTTCTATTATTACTTAGGCTAAGTTTTTGTCAGGTTAAAACTCTTTACAAAGCTTCTTCTGTGATCTGCCCCAGTTGCTTTGGTCTTGTAGTATGACACATTCATTAATGTATTACTCATTCTTATCCTTGCTATATTCCTTGGAGGAGGTATGTTTACCCTCACATTTTGCCCATATTAATTATACTGAACACTATTATGAAGATGTCTAGAAGCCATGAGATCTAAGGCCTTCTCCACCTGTCCTCCCATTGACTGTTGTCTTTATATTTATGGGACAATCTTTCTTTAGCTATTGTATCACCACTATAATCACATGCAAAGGATCATTCTGCAGTGTGATAAAGTGGCGTCTGTATTTTACCACTGTATTAACACCTTTAGTAAACCCTTTTAATATACAGTCTAAGAAATGAAATAATGAAAATATCATTAAAAGAGCTTATGTGATTATAGAAATTCACAAACCAATGTAGTACGCATAATTAACATTTTTTTTGCATCGGGTCCCTGTGTGGTTAGAAATGGCTCAGGCCCCAGAATAATGGAATTTCATAGGGCTGATATTGTATTAAATACAGTGTGTGTGCTGAAGCACATATATAATATATATATAAACTACTTATACAGCGGAAGCAGGGCCACTCACATGAGGCAGAGTAAGACATTTGTCTCAGTGGCACCCGCCGCACTGAAGAAGAAAGGCGGCAGACAGGCAGTGGTAGAGGGAAAAAAAATTCCATGACAAATCAGAAAAAAATAAAAAAAAATAATTATCCCTAGTAACAGGTATATGTTGTTAAAATCATTTTATTTGGTTAGGTTAGCTTAGTTAGTTTGTTAGGCTAGGTTAGACTGGTTAGGTTACACTTAGGCCCTGCTAAAAGAGTCTACCTTGAAGTGATGGCAACTTAAAAATATTTTGGCTAAAATCTTTTATACTACAGAAAGTATGGCATTCCTTATGTATTGTAACAGCTGAACCAACATGTATAGCACAGGCTATAAAATAAGTTATTTGATTGGAGCAAAAACCTGAAGGAGCAATATGGTAGTGGCAACACATGTAATATCTGTTTCTGGTAATTACATTATTGTTAATTGACTGTCTGAAGAACTGTTTAAATACCGATGTGATAGGAAGTTCAAAATCATAAATGATCAAAACCATGCCCCCTGACAAAGTCACACCCACTTAATATGGCAGTAGTAATAATCAAGGGCGGCATTCAATGTTTGGTTTAGGCATCAAAAACCCAAGAAGTGACCCTGCGCAGCACAGTAACTCTCCTGATACACCACAACCATAGAAAGACCTAAAATTGCTCTTTACACTAATGCAATGATCATGACCATAAGGATCTGGGAGAAGCAGGCGAATATATACCCTTCACCATTTTTACAATTAATGCCTATTATACAAATGAAAGAATTACTACCAATATTATCCTATCATGTTGTAGCCTTGGGTAACAGCTCAAATAAAGAGGACCTAAGATGTCATAGACACAATCACTAGAACTCCATCAGTTTAACAAATTATACAAAAAATAACCCCCCCCACTTATGTCACTACGCCTACCTCCAGATTAGACACTTCATACTGTCAGAGAATCTCTGGATCCTAAACAAAAAGGGATCATCTCGAGCAATACTCAATATTAACATCATTACCCTCTAAACCACTCAAACGATGGGAACAAACACTAGGGTTAGACATGACTATTGACAATGGAGCTAAATTTGATAATCAAAAGCAAAAACTTCCATAAATACACATTCAAAGTAACTCCTAATCTCTGATGAATGCTGGAGATGCACTCAAGCTCAGGGTTCTTTGTATCATATCTATTTGAAGTGTTCAGAACTGACCCCTCATTGGAGTCACAAATATGCTACAATACCTATTACTGAGAAATATTACACTGAACCCATATATGCCCTCCTGTCCGTTCCATACCACACCTCTCAAATTTAATCAAAACATCATTTAAGCAGGTAGAGCCCAAACATTGGAAAAGTGCATTAACCCAACCCTACTAGATCTGTACCAATAAATACAGGAAATTAGACAAATGGACAAATCTCACAGCCTTTATCCTAGACAGGGTAGTAACATTTTCAAGTCCGACACCATGGGAAAATAATTTATCAGAATGTTATGGGGACAGGGTGAGAGGAAGGGCTGGAAAAAAAGTGAAAACAGAATAGTAAGAGAAACGAGAAAGTATCTCTACAGATATTGCAGGGGGAAAAGACTCATACATAGTAGGAACAGATTAGATTAGTAATTAAACTAATTATTATCTATGCAATTTAATGTTTTTTAAAAAGCCTCCTTATCCTTTGATGGAGTATTCAGACTGTTAAACTTTGCAATAGACAGACTTTTTCTCTAGACAAGCCTTCAATGCAAGCTTAAAAAAACAAGGACCCCGACCCTTAACCAAGGTAAAAACAAACGCTTAAAGGGCATGTCCCCCCCAAAACTATGTTTTGCTGTAGTGTAGGGATCGCTATCCTGTGTACTTGTCCATACACTTTCATTATTTTTTGGAACAGTTATCAAGTTATTTCATTTTTGTGTTTCTTATGGGTGGAGAAATTGATTTCACTCCTCCTATAGTGGGCAGTGTGCTTGTAGTCTATGGAGATATGTCCACCAATCAGAAGGGTTTTGCATAATGGTTAAAATAGCCCTTTCTCCGTTTATTAATTAAACTGCAGAATCTGAGCAACTGATTTGCAAGTGCCACCTGGGATTCTGGGATTTTACATTAACCCATTCCCTTTCTTCTATAGTCATTAGAACTACATGATCTGATATTGTTGTGTGCAAGTAGCATGTTGATGTCAGATTGAATCAGTTTATCAATGGTATTATATATATATATATATATTATATATAATATATAATATTGCTGCTGTTTGCTCTATAGTAGACAACATTGTTACAAGCATTTATTACAGACTGGTTCTTTTACACTGCAATTATTCGCACTCAGCTTTGCTGCATGTGTTTCTGATATCCCTTTGATTACCATGTTGCTCTCTAAACTGGTTTGCAATCATCTCCCTCTGTTCTATTACTGGAGATTGTTTCTGGAAAATTGTGGAACCAGATATTCCAATACATCAATAGCTCTGTTACTCAGATCTCCTGTTCACAGATGGTAGAAGTTCCTACTAGACAGAATGCGTTGTTGGATCTGGTGATATCTAATAACCTGAGCTCATTTGGAGATGAGGGTAATGGGAAGCTTAGGAGATGAACATGATTATGTCATTTAACATAGTTGCAAAAAACTAAGTGCACTGTGCTTAAACAAAACTTTTAAACTTTAGGAAGCTAATTTTATGCTGTTAAAGGATCGCTCCTACTTAAGACTGGGGGGAACTGTTTCAGGTAAAGATACTGAGCAGATGTGGACCACTTTTTAAAGGGATATTAACTATTCATTTCCACTCCTGCATGGATTAATGCTCAGGTAAAAATGGAATGGAAAAAAAGAAAAAGGCTTTTAAAATTTTGAAAACAGAAGGCACAGAACAGGCTTAAAGGGAGTACAAAACTGTAATAAAGAGTGCAGAAAGCAATTAAAACTAGCTAAAAATAGAAAATGAATACGGATTGCCGAACAAAGCAAGTCAACCCCAAATTGTTTTTAAGTATATAAATGGTAAAAAGATGAGGACTGAGAATGTGGGACCATTAAATAATGGGGCTGAGATGGTTGTAGAGGATGCCGAAAAAGGCTAATCTGCTAAACAGTTTTTTTACATCGGTTTTTACTGTTGAGAATCCTTGTCCTTACAGTAGGGATTGTAATAATATGCAGGGAAGAAATGAAGGGTATTCACATTGGATCACAGGGATATGGTACGGAAACAATTAGACAAAGTTAATATCAATAAAGAGCAAGGATTGCATCCTCGGATTTTAAAAGAGCTTAGTTCAGTTCTATCTAGACCACTGTTTCTCATCTTTTCAGATTCGCTTTTGTCTGGGGATGTGCCGCTGGATTGAAAAAAGCCAATGTTATACCAATATTCAAAAAAGGTTAGTCGTTCACAGCCTGGAACTATAGACCTGTAAGCCTAACATTAGTGGTAGGGAAAGTGATGGAATCTTTGTTAAGGGATCATATCCTTGACTTTGTCTCCAGAGATCACTATTAGTAGTAGTCAGCATGGATTTATTAGAAATAGATCATGCCAGACAAATGTAATTGGTTTTTATGAAGAAGTGAGTAAGAAGTGGATACAGGCACAGCAGTGGATGTGGATATTTGGATTTTTGCAAAAGCTTACTGTGCCACATAGGCGACTATGTATAAATTGAGGACTGTTGGCTTTGAAGAAAACATTTGTTCATGGATAGAGAACTGGTTATTGGACCGCAAACAGAGAGTGGTGGTAAATGGAGCTACATCTATGTGGTCTAAAGGTTCTAAGCGGAGTGCCTCAGGGTTCTGTACTGGGGCGCTTCTGTTTAATCTGTTTATAAATGACTTAGAAGGGGGCATTGAGAGCAAGGTCTCGGTGTTTGCTGATGACACTAAACTAAGGCGCGAACATCAAATCTACGAGTAAAGTGTCCATTAAAGCCTATACGCGAGCATCGAATCCGCGAGTAAAATGTCCATGGTATCTAGGCACGAACATCAAATCTACGAGTAAAGTGTCCATTAAAGCCTATACGCGAGCATCGAATCCGCGAGTAAAATGTCCATGGTATCTAGGCGCGAACATCAAATCTACGAGTAAAGTGTCCATTAAAACCTATACGTGAGCATCGAATCCGTGAGTAAAATGTACATGGTACCTAGGCGCGAACGAGCTCGAAAATAGCGGATTCGATGCTCACGTATAGGTTTTAATGGACACTTTACTCGTAGATTTGATGTTCGCGCCTAGATACCATGGACATTTTACTCGCGGATTCGATGCTCGCGTATAGGCTTTAATGGACACTTTACTCGTAGATTTGATGTTCGTGCCTAGATACCATGGACATTTTACTCGCGGATTCGATGCTCGCGTATAGGCTTTAATGGACACTTTACTCGTAGATTTGATGTTCGTGCCTAGGTACCATTGTACATTTACTCACGGATTCGATGCTCGCGTATAGTTTTTAATGGACACTTTACTCGTAATTTGATGTTCGCGCCTAGATACCATGGACATTTTACTCGCGGATTCGATGCTCGCGTATAGGCTTTAATGGACACTTTACTCGTAGATTTGATGTGCGTGCCTAGATACCATGGACATTTTACTCGCGATTCGATGCTCGCGTATAGGCTTTAATGGACACTTTACTCGTAGATTTGATGTTCGCCGCCTAGATACCATGGCACTTTACTCGTAGATTCGATGTTTGCGCCTAGAGACCATGGACATTTTACTCGCGGATTCGATGCTCGCGTATAGGCTTTAATGGACACTTTACTTACGCTAGATTTGATGTTCGCGCCTAGATACCATGGACATTTATACTCGCGTTCGATGCTCGCGTATAGGCTTTAATGGACACTTTACTCGTAGATTTGATGTTCGTGCCTAGATACCATGGACATTTTACTCGGCGATTCGATGCTCGCGTATAGGCTTTAATTGGACACTTTACTCGTAGATTGATGTTCGCGCCTAGATACCATGGACACTTTACTCGTAGATTCGATGTTTGCGCCTAGAGTACCATGGACATTTTACTCTCGCGGATTCGATGCTCGCGTATAGGCTTTAATGGACACTTTACTCGTAGCTTCGATTTGTACCTATAGACACCCCATTGACATTCTGAACATTGTCTGGGACATTTACTTGTATTTTATCACAAAAGGAAGGCTCCGGCTGGGGAACATTGGCAATAGATTATATTAGCCTAATATTAACTTAATTCCATGATTGAACAGTGTTGGTCATCATAACCAGTTTGTACCCCAGGTATCATTCCTGGGTGGTGATTTGTAAAGGTCATACACTGACAGTAATACAGACCATACACAAGTCAACTTATTGTAACTATAGACACCCCATTGACATTCTGAACATTGTCTGGGACATTTACTTGTATTTTATCACAAAAGGAAGGGTCCATGCTGGGGAACATTGGCAATAGATTAGTTAGCCTAATATTAACTTAATTCCATGATTGAACAGTGTATGGTCATCATAACCAGTTTTGTACCCCAGGTATCATTCCTGGGTGGTGATTTGTAAATGTATTATTTATTACATTTATGGCTGAAATAACTAATAAAAGATCTCCCGCTCCATCGTATTGTATACAAACACAGGAACTGTCTATCTAAATATGAGAGGATATGGGGGATATGGTATAACTCAACAGCAACCACCACAGGCACTTACTGTAAATGAGAGGGATAAAATGATTGTGGGGCTGTGGATGCAGTGGCAGGCCTTGATCCAGTGCAACTAATGGTGCGGTGTGGGGGGGGGGGGATGCCCTGGGCGGCGTATGTAGATATATAAACGGGCAGAGGTGGAACCCTGCATCGAAATTATATGACATTGTAACACCAATGTATCTAAGTAGAATATATAATAGACCCTAAGCAGTATGTTTATAATAAAACTAATCAAGAATACACAGGGGCATAGAAGGTAACAACTTTATTGAAGACAATCAAGAACAGGTTGACAGTTGACTGGTTTTTGTTATTAATGAAAGTATACTGATAAATATTATTACTTTACGCAAAAAATGTATAAAACACAAATGTATTTATTGTACAAACGAAATGCAAAACTGTATATTATGATATGGCGGTAAATATCAAAATAAAAAGAATTAAAAAAAAAAAAAATTTGAAACTGTGAGTGGGAGTGACTTTTTTTTTTTCTTAGGTGTGGGGGCTGCCATTTTTTACTTACAGGTGGGGGGAGATTAATTTTTTACTAAGTGGTGGGTGGCACCATTTATTGTAAAGAAGATGATTCCAATATTCAAAAAGGGTAGTCATCACAGCCGGGTAATTTCAGGCCTGTAAGTTTAACTTCAGTGGTGGGGAAGATACTGGAAAGTTTGCTATGGGAGTATTTTTCAAGGACTGACCTTATAAAGAATAATCAACATGGATTTAGTAGGAATAGATCTTGTCAATTGAACTTGCTTGGCTTTTTTGAGGAAGGAGTGGATAGGAATTTGGACTCTGGAATAGAAGTAGATTTAGTATACAGTACGTGGGTTTGGTTAAGGCTTTGATACAGTCCCCCATAGGCGACTAATGTATAAGCTAAGGTCTGGTGGGGCTGGGGAGGCACATTTGTACAGAGATAGCAAATTGGTTGATGGATATATAACTCATCTCAATCAACCAAGAGCCACTATCGGCAACCTGGAATTTCCGGTCGGTCTTTACAACAGATGATCGCGGCGTCTGTTTCATTCATACGCTCCCGTTTTAAACAGTGATCGTGGAAGAAATCTGGAGGGAGGAGGGGGTGAGGGGTCTGGCCTCCAATTTCTCAGAGGGGGCCAGGCCCCTGCTTTCAGTTTTACACCTGTACCCGTACTTTGAAGCCTTCCCGTGTAGTGGCTGTTCATCAAGCAGTTGCCAATGTTTTTTCCCCTTTTAACTGTCATCTGTGGGTGGGCATTATAAATTCTTTAACTGTCTCATCTAAAGTGATTATTGGATTTCACTTTCCTAAAAAAAAAAAATTAGCAGCTGCAGGAAAAGGCTACATTGGGTAATGGGGCACACTGGGGTAATGCAATCCAAATGTCCTGAAACCAGAAGTGTTATTGCTACAAAACATTTTCACCATGTCTATAAACAGACCAATTCTATGGGACCATTTCGAAACACCACAACACAGTGACTATTGGGCAATAAATATATGGTATGTCTATAGCCTTTATCTACTATATATATAGAATGAGCTCTTCACCTTGGAGCCATACAGACACAGTACAATCAGGGAATTTACCAGTTTGCTATGCAACGTTGACCATTTGATAATGAAGTAATTGCAATTAGAATGAATCCGACCATAATGCACCAGTAATTCTTATAAATTCTGTGAACCATTCAATCCTAATAACTAAGCCAATTATTGAAAAATATCCTAATATAAATCAATTAACATTAAATCAAAAATATAATAGACTAAGCAGAACCAACCAATTTCATGATGTAGAATTAACAATTTGCTGTTATTGCTAAAAGGAACTAGTACATGAAATGAAACTGCTTGGTGCACACTACAGTCTGCGGAGATCCAAATCCTGTATCTTCCAAGGCAAGAAATCCCAATAAGAAAATGGAAAATGATCTTAGTTAATGGGGGTGAACTAGTTCCCAGAATCCCTTACTGGAAAAATATCAATTTGAGATACAAAAACTGCATCTTTGAGCAGCAGCAAAGTCCCAATAGGTGGTTCAAATACTGATGAACTACAGTTCCCAGCATGCTTTTTAGTCAAATCCAGTTAAATAAAAGCAACAATATTCAGGGCACCTGAACAATACGTTGTTCTTAGTTGAGGATTGTCCAGAAAGGGATGTTGGGAACTGTAGTTCAATCTTCAACTAAGATAATTTGAACCTTGTGTTATTGGGGCTGATTTGTTGCTCCCCTGAATGCTTTTATTTTTGTTTGTCTGTCTAGAAAGGGATGTGGGGGTTGTAGTCCAGAATAAGAAATAAAGCATTCAGCAATAAATCAGCCCAACAACCCAAGGTTGAAATGATCTAAGTTAAAGATTGGGCATTATTCAGGGCACCAATATTTTGGATGTAACATTCTCTGGAAATGTATTTTTTCTTATTGTTATTAGCGATGGACTAGAACTCAAACTCGGTTAACTTACACAAAACCTGACAAATGTTCCGCTGTGTTGAAGAAGTGTTTTAACAAGTTTATGTGATAGTGACATGTTCCCCAGACCTTTTCCCAGGTGCCATAGCCATTTACAGTAAGTTACCATGTAGTTAGCTGTAAATCATCCAGACTTTTCGAACTTATCACTGTCCATTGACTTTAATGGGTTCGAACTTTCGAACTTTTATGAAGTTAGAGATGGTCGAACTATTGAAAGTTCGGTCCTTTTCGAACTTTCGAACTACATGGAAAGATAGTAGTTCGAAAACGGACCCTTAAAGTCAAGGGAGTCAAATAGTTTGAAAAGTTCTAATGAAATACAATTAAAATATCAATGGTAACTTAAGTAAATGGCTGTGGGACCTGGAAATTGTCTGGGGAACAATGTTCAAATATCCAGGACTTTCCAAAAATCGATTTTACTCTCACTCGCGCTATTTTCGAGTCGTTCGCGCCTAGTACCATGTACATTTTACTCATGGATTCGATGCTCACGTATAGGTTTTAATGGACACTTTACTCGTAGATTTGATGTTGCGCGCCTAGATACCATGGACACTTTACTCGTAGATTCGGATGTTCGCGCCTAGAGACCATGGACATTTTACTCGCGGATTCGATGCTCGCGTATAGGCTATAATGGACACTTTACTCGTAGATTTGATGTTCGCGCCTAGATACCATGGACATTTTACTCGCGGATTCGATGCTCGCGTATAGGCTTTAATGGACACTTTACTCGTAGATTTGATGTTCGCGCCTAGATACCATGGACACTTTACTCGTAGATTCGATGTTCGCGCCTAGAGACACATGGACATTTACTCGCGGATTCGATGCTCGCGTATAGGCTTTAATGGACACTTATCTCGTAGATTCGATGTTCGCGCCTACATACCATGGACATTTTACTCGCGGATTCGATGCTCGCATATAGGTTTTAATGGACAATTTACTCGCAGATTCGATTTTGAACGGGATCGAACATTCGAATTTAGTGAAAGTCTGAAAATATCACAAATCCGGGTCTGGGATAGTTCGAGAAGTCCGAATTCGTTTGAATTTGAATAGTTTGGATCAAACTCGGGTTCGAGTTCGAGTTCTAGTCCATCTCTACTGAAGTTCAAAAGTTTGAAAACGGACTGAACTTTATGAAGTTCGGCCATCTCTACTCTGTTATGTATATTTTTTAAGATTTTATTATAGTCACCAAACACATTTTAACGTCTTTTAGCACTTTCTTCACACTAGCACTTTAAGCTATGCACTATTAAAAAGTGAATCTTTAGTATATCAAGTTCTTTTGATGCACAGTATGGCTGCTCTTCTTTATTAATTTAATATCAAAATGTGTTATTTAGGCTTGTTCCCTGTGGGATATGCACATGTCACTATCTATTTATAAAATGAATATATGCACTTTTCAGGGTACATATGGCTGACTGTTTAATTAACTGATACCATTATTAATAGACACTTGAGGAGTTTATGGGTATATAGGTTGTTATACCCATATGTTCACAAGCTTGATAAAGGTCATAGAGTTAAGACCGAAACGTTGCTTGTAATTTTACCCAATATTGGTTTCAAAAAACCTGGAGCACCAATCCTTCATTAATGTTAATTTATATAATATAATATACAATACCAGCCCAATGAAATTCCTCATCCTATCAGGTAACCGTGGGTTTAACTCCAAAATTCTGGGGCCGTGCCATTTTCTATTAACCGACAGGCAGCCGATGCAAAAAAATATGTTAATTATGCACCCACTTATTCCTGAATAGGAATGGATTTAAAATAGAGTCCTTACCCTCCATTCTCCTTACCTGCCTCCTAACTCACACTACTGATTACTGCATTGCCAGAACCTGAAGAAAGAGGAGCACGGGCGTACAACACTCGTTGTGACTTTCTATAAATCTACATAAAGATTTTTTAATGATATTTTTCATTATTTCATTTCTCAGACTGTATATTAGAGGGATTGACTAAGGGTGTTAATACAGTATAAATTACAGAGATCTTTGTCCACTGCAGAATTATCCTTTGATATTTGGGTGAAAGTAGCTAAAGAAAACAGTTCCATAAAATATAAAGACAACAGTCAGATGGAGGAAAGAACGTGGAGAAGGCCTTAGATCTCATGGCTTTAGACTGCATCTTCATAATAGTGTTCAGTATAAATATATAAGGCAAAATGTGAGGGAAAAAATACCTCCTCCAACCAATATTGCAAAGGTAAAATAGGTAATAAATTAATAAATGTGTCACTACAAGAGACCAGAAGCAACTGAGGCAGATCACAGAAAAAACTTTCTAAAGGGGTTAATCTGCAAAAACTTAGCCTAAGTAATAATAGAACATGTACCAAGGAATTTACCACACTAAGCATAAACACTCCTAATACCAGTAGAACACAAGCTTTCCAATGCATTATCTGTGTGTAGTGAAGAGGGTGACATATTGCAACATATCGATCATAGACATCACTGCCAGTAAGAATACTTCTGACACTGCAAAAAAACACAAGAAGAAGATTTGAGTTATACAGCCTGTATAGTAATTAGCATTGTTTGTGTGAAAATCAAAGAGCATCCGTGGTGTAGTGACTGAGGAATAGCCCATATCCAGACATGCCAGGGTTCCAAGGAAGAAGTTACATGGGGGTTTGGAGATGGGAATCTGTACAGATCAGAAGGACAATGAGAAGATTCCCAGTCGAGTCATCAGATGACCAACAGAAACACCAGGAACAGAGGAAGTTGGAGACTTGGAAGATCAGATAATCCAGAGAGAACCAATATGTACAATGTGGTTTGGTTTTCCATCTTACTGTATATTATTACTTGAAAAAGCATTAAGGAACATTGTTAGAAAACTAAATCTCACTATAAGAGCGAAATTTAAACAAAACTTTTTTTGCAGAAGTTTAAAAAACACGTTCTGTTGATTTGAGCATAGTAAGGAAATCAAAGATAAAACAGACCACGACTAAGAGTTCCATACACTGACAGTAATACAGACCATACACAAGTCAACTTATTGTAACTAGACACCCCATTGACATTCTAAACATTGTCTGGGACATTTACTTGTATTTTATCACAAAAGGAAGGCTCCAGGCTGGGGAACATTGGCAATAGATTATTAGCCTAATATTAACTTAATTCCATGATTGAACAGTGTATGGTCATCATAACCAGTTTTGTACCCCAGGTATCATTCCTGGGTGGTGATTTGTAAATGTAAATTTATTACATTTAAGAATCTCACTATAAGAGCGAAATTTAAAACAAAACTTTTTTTGCAGAAGTTTAAAAAACACTTGTTCTGTTGATTTGAGCATATTAAGGAAATCAAAGATAAAACAGACCACGACTAAGAGTTCCATACACTGACAGTAATACAGACCATACACAAGTCAACTTATTGTAACTATAGACACCCCAAATGACATTCTAACATTGTCTGGAATTTACTTGTATTTTATCACAAAAGGAAGGCTCCAGGCTGGGGAACATTGGCAATGATTAGTTAGCCTAATATTAACTTAATTCCATGATTGAACAGTGTATGGTCATCATACCAGTTTTGTACCCCAGGTATCATTCCTGGGTGGTGATTGTAAATGTATTATTTATTACATTTTTACTTTTTTTTGTTGACAGATCTACGTGGGATCACGGACAGTAGAAAAACCCATAATGATAATTTATAGAGTTACACAATATATTGCAGAGTTTTTTTGAGAAACATATGACTTGGATGAGAGGAAGAGAGGTAGAACATAGTAACTGTAAACAAGCTCGACTTATATCTAGGAGAGAGTTTGACACTACAACTTTGTTATTTTAAGTTCTCTTTAGAGCAGCGTCTCTGCAATACACCTGTCAGAAAATCCTGTGACAAATATTGATCTTAAGTAAGGGTAGGTTATATCTTAGGCCCTCCTACCTGGTTCCTTGTACTATGACACACTATAATCCAGTTCTCCAGACCATTAGTGATGTATAAGGTTTCAAGTAGCTTTGTGATAAATGCCATAAATATAGGCATAGGAAGCGCTATACTGGCCCCTGGGTTTTCTTAAGAAAAAAAAGTGCCCTTGATGATTATGCTCCTTTTTAGATGAAAGAAATTGGCTATTTAAGTTGCACTTAGACTGGTTTTCTGTCCCACACCTTTATTTTCCCAAGTTGTTTTTCCTTATCACATGTACATACAAAGGAACAAGTCGGCAAAGTAACTCAAACCACAAGTTCTCAGGCTCAAATTTAAGACTGACCACTCTGCCCATAGAGAAGATTAGGAGGTAGGAACACTCGCTTCTTTCTCCCAGAACATTTAACTGTCCAGGTTATTTTTTGGGAATTGCCATTGGCCACTATAATTCTCCTATATATAGTGATTTAGACTTTACATATGGAAACCAAGATATTTTTAAAGCTCCCAGCTTGTTACTTTGTAACTGTGAAGGTGGTTGGCTGATAGGGACCATGAAAATCAAGGCTGTAATAAAATGATATTAATAAAAATACAAATATTTATATACAGTAATAATTAAGTAGTACAGTGTTTTATAATATATAAAATATATATTAACAATAAATATTTGAGAGACATTTTATTTTTCTCAATAAAACATAAATAAGTGTGTATACAATAATATTTAAACATCATTTTTCAAATTTGTGTCACTTCACAATTAAAGAGTTTGTTTTACATTGTACAGGTAATAAAAAAACAGGTACTAAGAAGCCTTAAATGGCATGTCCACCCCAAAAACTATAACCCCCCTAGTCCCCTACTAGTCTGCCCTGTACCCCCCCCACAGTCCCCAAAACTGCCCACAGAGTAGCAGAGTCCATATAGGACTCTGCCTCCTGTCTCCCCTCTGGGAGAAGTTGTGCATGCGCAGTTCACCCTTCTCCCACCCCTCCCTCTCCCTCCTGTTTGCAAGCCCTCCCGCTAACCTTAAAACCCCCTTTTTTGCCACTAATAGTTTCCTTCCCCAGCCCAACCGACTATAAATAATTTTCAAGAAAGTCCACGATCTCTACTTACCTAACTCTCTCTCCCCAGCTTCTGAGCAGCCGGCACGCTCCGTGATGCTGCCTCTCATCAATCACGCGCGGCTGCCGTCACCCCCCTGCTTGCAGTTCCATGCAAGCAGAGCGGACTACTTTAGCAGGGAGAGTGATTAGGTAAGTAATGACGGGGGACTTTTTTGCTGGTTGGGACTGGGGGAAGGAATACTATTAAACCCCAAAAGTTTTCTACAGGGGTGGACATGCCCTTTAAAGAATCTAACATGAATCCACACCATGTGATAGTCAAATAATTTCTAGTACCTGTCTATAGAGTACATATCATTATATCATTATGTGGTAAAACTACTATGTACTTGGTACTATGGTACCTGAAAGGGAGAAAGAATAAAGACATGTACGCTCATATAACCATAAAAAAAAGAATTAGAAAAAATTAAAATGCAGAAGAAGAGATTATCTATCATATAGAACTACACACATTATAAAAGATTATAAACAGTGTATATTGTGCCCTACAATAATTTTTGAATGGTAAAATATATACAGTATAAGAACGCCCCACCATAAAGACTCTGCTTGGTTATTATCATTTAACGTGAGCTTTAAAAAAAGCATGTTATGCTGTATGAAAGATAGACATGTACCTTCTTATAATTGCTCTTTATTAATAGTTGTTTACTACTCTGCTGCCAAGTCTGTTGGAACTGTCAGTCCCCTTACCACCTGTAATCCTGGGCCTATATTTTATTCTTGCCTGGTATCATTTTGTATTTCCTCTGAATTTCTTGTATTTTAATGTTTAAAAACATATACAGGGGAGATTCCATAAAAAGTCTTTATCGTTAAAATGGAGGGAATTTTAACCACCCAACCAATCAGATGTTAGCTTTCAATTTTAAATAGAATCTAATTGGTTGAGAGCAAATCAGCACCATTTTAACAATAAGACTTTTATTGAATCTCCCTAATAAATATTTACAACAAATTGTATTAAAACAGAATAAAAGGTCATCCTGAATTGTCAGTTGGTATAAAAAGTAAATAAAAACCCTCATATGTTAACCATAAAATATCAGAATTTTTGAAAACGGCTTCTATACCCAATGCAAAATCTTAGGATGTGTTAAATAGTATAAGAAATGATCTTGAAGCTAAATCTTCAAATGAGAATTTGTACATCCTGTAATGTAGAAACCACCTCAAATCAGATCCAACTATTTTCAAATCTTTCTTTGTTTGATGAACACATGAAAGAATTTTCATTCTTCTGGGAAACTCTACAATCCTTGTCCAATGGTCCATATCTTACCTGTAATATCCAGATATCATCTATGATATAAGGAAACCTCAGCCATAATACTCTTCCTACCAAACCTACTGAGATTAATTACAATCTAACAATATTCCCAGGTCTCCCACAATGGCCCTGTAACCTACTAGAATTCTCAAACCTCCTGTGTGATTCTCTGTTGTTCTCTTATCCCCTTTAACATGCACTGGTTCTGTCTTTCATCATCCTGTACTGTATTATTAATTTGGCTGAGAAGCCAAATTCTGTTCTTTCTATTTCTTCTTCTTTTTCTTCGTTTTCCGTTTATTCTTCCGCTTTTTTGGTACCGTATCCTCCTCCCACAGTTTTTGAACTAGAGCATGACGGTACAGACGTGCGGGGGGCATATAGGAGAAGTGTGCTGTCTTCTAGCTAAGGAATCCGAGGAACATACGACTAGGATGGCATTGAACTCAAACTCGAACCGAGTTCCGAGATCCGAACTTCGAGTTCGCGGACGGACCCCGACTTTTCGAACTTCTCTGGACTTCGATATTTCCAGGACTTTCGATGATTTTATCGATGTTTCGAACCGTTCGCATATCAAATCCTCGAGTAATGGTCCATTGAAAACCTATATACGCAGCATCAATCCGAAGTAAAATGGTATCATGTGATCAGGGCAAACGCAAATCCTGAGTAAAGTCTCCATTACAGCCAATAGACGCGAGATCAATCGCGATGTAAAATGTCCCTGTTACCACCTCGGACTTGAACGCGAAAGAGCGGAGCGTGAGGTAAAAATCGATTTTCACAAAGTCCTGGATATTGGAACATGCTCCTCAGACCATTTCCCAGGTCCACAACCATTTACATTAAGTTGACCATTATATTTTGGTTGGATTTGACTCGAACTTTTCAAACTATTTCCTCTACCATAGACTTTAATGGGTCCGTTTTGAACTTTATTCGAACTTTCCCAATGTTTCGAAAGTTCGAAAACGCACCGAACTTTCACCTAGTTCGACCATCTCTTTAGAAATTTACGGAATGAAAGTATCTGGTGAATTTCGGGACTTTTTTCCCCTCCATAACTAGATGGTACATCCTATCCCAAATGTTAATTGTTCAAAAAGTTTTGTTTCATGGTCATAAATACAAACGTGATACCCCCCAACCCCCCACACAGACAACAAGGTACAACCCCCTACTGATCCTTACTGTGACTAACCTAAAATAAAAAAAACTAAATTACTCCTCATAAAAGATAGTTTATATCTTGTAACCAATAAAATCATACCCCTCAACTAGTTGCCAGGTACACATCCTACCTGAATCTACTTATGCCATTACTGTGTCAGCCATACCTTAACAGGGTACTAAGTCAAAATCAATTTTTTCATAACCATGTTTTTTTTAACCCCCCACGGGTCACGGTACACACCCTACTGACCTACCCCTTCATTACTGTTCGCCATATTACAGGTAACTAAGATCAAAAAACAAATTTTGACCAACCCCAAACAAGTTTGTTTTGTTTAACTTCCCCCCTGATGCAGGCACATACCACCAACGAGTACCCATTTATTTCACAACTGTACACGTCCATCATTTAAAGGGTAAGTTAAGTAAAAAAAAAATACATTTTGACCATATCATCAAAAAAGTTAGGCTTTTAATCCCCCAACCTGCACAGTACAAAAACCACACCCAATGACCTACAATTATTTATTCATGTGACAGCCATATCAAAGGTATAATAAAACCACAAATCCGTCACATTGGCATTATGAGTTTTAACAATCTTCCAGGCAACCAACACACACATGCCCCTTTCAAAATGCGGCCTTTCAAGACAATTCATATTTATACTTACACTTTACATTTCTAGTTACATATTGTAAACTGTAAATTGTAAGATGATACAAAGCACACTTGTTTTTATCACAGGGTAACAGACGCCCATATTATTATTATTGCATTTAAAGAGGACGTCTCACTCAAGCACTTCCCCCCAGATTCATACCCATAAACTATTGTTAAGAATGAACCAGGAGATTAACAACAAAAGAGTATTAACTGGGCAGTTCCCAGGTGCGCTTTGCTCTTTTTCTTACTTTTTTTCACCAGTGGTTTACCGTAATTTAAAGAAAGGAATTGTGGCAGCAGCGCTGGTGTCAACGAATGCAACATACACAGCCAACTTATTAATCACTTGTGGCACTTTAAGCATGCTTTTAAATTATGGGTTATCCTCGCTGGTGTTAAAGTCACACACAGGTTGATTATATTACATTCTAGAGCCACACAAAATGTCACTTGCAAGGTTTGGTAATTGCCCATTGTAGTTCTTAAAGTGATACTAACCCATTTACCAAGGGTACACTTTAAGAAGATGATCAGCACATCTGCGTGGGTTTCATGAGTGCAGCGGCTGCAGGAATTCGTAATGGCATTTCTGCATTTGCTATGGTCACTTCTTATGCGAGTAAATGGTATCTACAGTCCTGCAGAGATTGAACCCTGGCATGATTTACCTAGAGCTGCAGTGTGATTTGATAGGCTCGAGCAGATCACCTACAACTCCATGTACATCTCCCTCACCAATATATGTTTTTAATTTATTTGAATTCCTAATAAAAATATACAGCAAAAATTTTAACAATGCTAAATGAATGCACGTTACTGTCGTCTCTCCCCTAGCTTAGTGAGCCAGTGAGCTTTAGACATGCGCAATGTAATTCATCCCGTTGATGATAGGTGTTTTTCAACCACTGTGTTGTATTTTTCCAGTGCTCAAAGGGGATTAAAACGAGTGATGGGGAGTATTTCTGTAGTTAAAGATCTTTTGATTTCAACAGTTTATCTCTTTGGTTAGGAATATTAGAAAGATTAGTTGAGAAAAAGTGTAACCCTGCTGTGTCCTTTGACTTTTTTAACGGAATCTAAGTGATTTCTTTCCCCATTAAATCGTAAATTGTATAAAAGGATATAGTGTAGTAAAATTTTTGACCGTTCTCCAGCCAATAAATAGCTTGTCTTCCTTGCTGCCTCTCACTGTGTGTGCATGATCACCTACTGGATACTAGAGGACTGTCACAGATTGGAGTTTCTGTCAGGCTGAAGAGCTAGTCTGAAGGATATCAAGAAATTGCTTTTTTTTTATCTCCAACTACATTTTATATTAAGATAGTACATTAATACTTGAATCTCTTGAAATCGGGAAACTTAGTTTTTTAAGGGTGAATTTCGGCAAACATTATTAAAAAAATAATAATTTAGCTTTGAGACGTGCTCCCTAAAATGTATTGGTTTGTGTTGTGTTTTGTGCCATTTCCTTTGGAAGATAATAGCTTTTTTTTTTTTACAAAGATCAAAGTTATCCAGCACACCAACATCAGAATGTATTTACAAAGCAGGCAAGTGTCAGTAAGGGTCCATTCCCACCCCAAAAACCAATGTAACTTTCTAACTGACTGCCCATCTGTGCAGTTTAAAACCTTACCTACGCTCAGCTCTTTAATGGTTCTTCTTGCATGTCTGTTGAAAGTCCTAGAAATTAAAGAGTAGGAGCCCATTTTCATGTATTTGTTTCTGCCTGTAACTGTTCCTCAATCAGGTTTCTTATGAGGGCAAGCTCTCAGTATCATCCTAAGAGGCATGGAAAAGGGAATTTCCCACATACCATTCACTTGATTTGCATGAACATTCTAGTTATAGCAAATCTGCACACAGCAGAGGATAGTTCGGATTGGATATCTAAAGAAACATTTTTTCCATATAGATGTCCTTTATACCTTAAACTTGTGCAGAAAGTGCTTTGCAATAAACTTTGATTTTTGTGTCACATTTGAAAGGTCTTTTTACATATGTGTCCTTCCTGCTCACGGGATGGTGGCAACAAAGAGTTACTATGATAAATAACATGAGTAACTCTTTAGTTGCCACCATTCTTTTCTCTGTAATGAGGTTACAAGTTGGTTTTGTCCCTGGCTATGTGGTGCACTGGGGCAATAGGAAACACATTGCATTTGTTAGAGCATATTTTTTTTATTTGATAATACTAGATTGTAAGTGGATATATGTTTTAGTTATCAGCTCATCTCATTATTTGGGGGATGCTTATATAAATGTAGTAGAGGGGCTGCATTCATACAACTGTTGTATTTACACTGCATGTTTTCATATACAACCCCTACCTATACATTCCCTATTGCCTTTGCTGTTGAGAGTGCTTGTCAGGAATGGTGAAACTAGTAATGCAACAGAATAGGCACTTGGGTTATCACTATTTTGCTAAAAGGAAGTAATTTCAGACTCTGTAATAAACACTTATTTTCATTTTATCTGTTATAGCAACATTTAGTGGCATTTAATAGACTCCTATACACACCATAGGTATGAAACCCAGCACAAAAAAAAATATTCTTTGAGTAGTCTAGAACCAGCCATCTACTTGCAGTCTCAACCTAAATACAAAGGCAAGACCTGCTATTTTGACTGCTGATTAGAACTGAGCTTCTCTGAAGATTTCATGCTGTTTTATAGTGTCTCTAAACACACCCCACAAATCGATTGGTCTAGATACAATCTTAAATCTGATTGGATCTTGATCTTGGACCAATCAGATATTGGGGGTGGGTTAGGAGTCACTACAAATAGTTTAATGTTCTGAAAGGAGAGCTAGTTTCAGTTTTTGCATTTTCATCTGAGATGTTATAGCTTTGTTCTGAGCATGTACTGGGATATAAGCTTATGAGTGATTCTGGCTGGGGTAGCTTGAATGGGCAGCCCTTAGGTCAGATGCTCTCAAGTTAGTTCTCAGTATTGGCTCTGTATCTAAGATATCTAAAATAAAATAATTCCAGTAAAGTTTGGGTTTGCTGTTCCACACTAAATATTGAACATAGTTACATAGTTATTAAGTTGAATAAAGACTACGCCCATCAAGTCCCACCATCACCCCCTTTTTTTTTTTTTAACCCTACCTAACAGTTGATCCAGATGAAGGCAAAAAAAAACCCAGCTAAAAGGGGGGAAAATTCCCTCCTGACTCCAACGGCAATCGGAAGTATCCCTGGATCAACCAGATCTATATTCATTAATACCAGAATTCTCAATATTTTTTAGTTTTAGAAACTTATCCATGGCCTTTTTTAAAGCTATTAATGAACTTGTCGATTACCACATCTGCTTGAAGACAGTTCCACAGCTTTCACCATTCTCTTTCCTAACCTGAGATGAAACTTTCTTTTCTTTCAAACCTTAAAGGATGTCCACTGTCCTCTATATGACCTGTTGTAAACAGCACCAGAGAGTTCATTGTATGGCCATTAATTATTTTGTTAAGGTTAACATGGTCCCCACCAACGTCGCTTCTCCAATGTAAACAGCCCTACTTGTCAAATCTGCCTGCATATTCAAGCCCCTCCATTCCCCTTATAATTAAGTTGCCCTTCCTGAACAGCCTCAATTGCCAAATGTCCCTTTTGTATATGGGATTCCAAACTGCACCGCATATTCCAAATGAGGCCTTACCAGTCCTTGTAAGAGGGAGAATAATATTTTCTCTCTTGAACCATTCCCCTTTTTATACAAGACAATATCTTGCTAGCTCTAGCCGTTGCTACCACCTGGCATGTTTGCTATAGCTAAGTCTGTTATCTACCGAACCCCAATCTTTTTCCATTACAGATCACTTAACACAGAGTTTTTATGGTGTAGGTGGCACAGAGATTATTACATCCCAAATGCATCACCTTACATTTATGCAACATTGAATCTCATCTGCCATTCTACTTGCCCATTTTGATAATCTATCTAGGTCTGCTTGAGCACTTGCACATCATTGGAAATTTCCAAAGCTCTGCATAGTTTAGTGTCATCAGCAACACACCGAGACCTTGCTCTCAAGCCCCCTTCTAAGTCATTTATAAACAGATTAAACACAGCGGCCCCGTACAGAACCCTGAGGCACTCCGCTTAGAACTTTAGAGCCACATAGATGTACTCCCATTTACCACCACCTCTCTCTGTTTGCGGTCCCAATAACAGTTCTCTATCCATGACAAATGTTTTCTTCAAAGCCAACAGTCCTCAATTTATACATTATCGCCTATTGTGGCACATAAGCTTTTGCAAAATCCAAATATACCCACATCCACTGCTGTGCCTGTATCTAACTTCTTACTCACTTCTTCATAAAAACCAATTAAATTTGCCTGGCATGATCATTTCTCATAAATCCATGCTGACTACTACTATAAAATGATCTCTGGAGACAAAGTCAAGGATATGATCCCTTAACAAATTCCATCCTTTCCCTACCACTAATGTTAGGCTTACAGGTCTTAGTTTCCAGCTGTGAACGACTACCTTTTTTGAATATTGGTAGTACATTGGCTTTTTTTCCATCCACAGCGACATCCCCAGACAAAAGCGAATCTGAAAAGATGAGAAACAGTGGTCTAGATGAACTGAACTAAGCTCTTTTAAAATCCGAGATGCAATCCTTGCTCTTTATTGATTTAACTTTGTCTAATTGTTTCCGTACCATATCCTCTGTTATCCAATGTGATACCCTTCATTTCTTCCCTGCATATTATTACAATCCCTACTGTAAGGACAAGGATTCTCAACAGTAAAAACCGATGTAAAAAAACGGTTTGCAATTAGCCTTTTTCGGCATCCTCTACAACCATCTCCAGCCCCATTATTTAATGGTCCCACTTTCCTCAGTCCCTCATCTTTTTACCATTTATATACTTAAAAACATTTGGGGTTGGACTTGCTTTGTTCGCAATCCGTATTCTTATTTTAGCTAGTTTAATTGCTTTCTTGCACTCTTTATTACAGTTTTTGTACTCCCTTTAAGCCTGTTCTGTGTCCTTCTGTTTTGTTCAAAATTTAAAGCCTTTTTCTTTTTTTCCATTTCCTTTTTACCTGAGCATTAATCCATGCAGGGTGACATTTTACTTGTACCTAGGAAGTTGAAATGATGTTTAATATCCCTTTAAAAAGTGGTCCACATCTGCTCAGTAATCTTTACCTAGAAACAGTTCCCCCCAGTCTATAAGTAGGAGCGATTTCCTTTAACAGCATAAATTAGCTTTCCTAAAGTTAAAAGTTTTTGTTAAGCACAGTGCACTTTAGTTTTTTTGCAACCTATGTTAAATGACACTATATCATGTTCACTATTCCCTAAGCTTCCCATTACCCTCATCTCCAAAATGAGCTCAGGGTTATTAATATCACCATATCCAACAACGCATTCTGTCTAGTAGAACTTCTACCATCTTTGAACAGGAGATCTGATGTAACAGAGCTATTGATGTATTGGAATATCTGGTTCCACAATTTTTTCCAGAAACAATCTCCAGTAATAGACAAGGGAGATGATTGCAACCAGTTTAGAGAGCAACATGGCAATCAAAGGGATATCAGAAACACATGCAGCAAAGCTGAGTGCGAATATGCAGTGTAAAAGCAACCATCTGTAATAAATGCTTGTAACAAATGTGTCTTACTATAGAGCAACTCAGCATCATATAGAATATTTTAAAGTAATTATTTTCTATATATTATAAATATACCATTGATAAACTGATTCATCTGACATCAACATGCTACTTGCACACAACAATATCGATCATGTATGTATTCTAATGACTATAGAAGAAGGGAATGGTTAATGTAAATCCAGAATCCAGGTGGCACTTGCAAATCAGTTGCTCAGATTCTGCAGTTTTAATTAATACAACGGAGAAAGGGCTATTTTAACCATTCTCAAACCCCTTCTGATTGGTGTGCATATCTCCATAGACTACAAGCACCACTGCCCACTATAGGAAGAGTGAAATCATTTTCTCCACCCCTATAAGAAAACACAAAAATGAAATAACTTGAATAACGTTCCAAAAAATATGAAAGTGTATGGCACAAGTACACAGGATAGCGATCCCTACACTACAGCAAAACATAGTTGGGGGTGACATGCCCTTTAAGCTTTTGTTTTTACCTTGGTTAAGGGTCGGGGTCCTTGTTTTTATTTAAGCTTGCATTGAGGCTTGTCTAGGAAAAGTCCTGTCTTATTGGCAAAGTTTAACAGTCTTGAATACTCCATACAAAGGATAAGGAGGCTTTTTAAAAAACTTAAATTGCACGATAATAATTAGTTAATTAACTAATCTAATCTGTTCCTACTATGTATGAGTCTTTTCCCCCTGCAATATCTGTGAGATTTACTTTCTCGTCTCTTTACTATTCTGTTTTCACTTTTTTTCCAGCCCTTCCCTCTCACCCTGTCCCCATAACATTGCTGATAATATTTATCCCATGGGCCGGACTTGAAAAATGTTCTACTAACTAACCCTGTCTAGGATAAAGCTGTGAGATTTGTCCATTTGTCTAATTTCCTGTATTTATTGGAAGATCTAGTAGGGTTGGGGTTAATGCACTTTTCCAATGTTTGGGCTCTACCTGCTTAAATGATGTTTTGATAAATTTGAGAGGTGGTGGTATGGAACGGACAGGAGGGCATATATGGTTCCAGTGTAATATTTCTCAGTAATAGGTATTGGTAGCATATTTGTGACTCTCCCAATGAGGGGTCAGTTCTGAACACTTCAAATAGTAAATGATACAAAGAACCCTGACTTGAGTGCATCTCTCCAGCATTCATCAGAGATATTAGAGTTAGACTTTAGACATATTGTAAGTTGATGTGTATTTATGGAAGTTTTTTGCTTTTGATTATCAAATTTAGCTCCATTGTTCATACATGTCTAACCCTAGTGTTTGTTCCCATCGTTTTGAGGGTTAGAAGGGTAATGATGTTAATATTGAGTATATGCTCGAGATGATCCCTTTTTGTTTAAGGATCCAGAGATTCTCTGACGTAGAAGTAGTGTCTAATCTGGATAGGGTAGTGACTATAGTGGGGGGGGTTATTTTTTGTATTAATTTTGTTAAACTGATCTGGAGTTCTAGTGATTGTGTCTATGACACTTAGGTCCTCTTTATTTGAGCTGTTACCCAAGGCTACAACATGATAGGATAATATTGGTAGTAATATCTTTCATTTGTATAATAGGCTTAATTGTAAAATGGTGAAGGGTTATATTCTGCCTGCTTTCCCAGAGCCTTATGGTCATGATCATTGCATGGTTGTAAAGAGCAATTTTAGGTCTTTCTATGGTTGTGTTTATCAGAGAGGTTACTGTGCTGTGCAGGGTCACTTCTTTGGGTTTTATGATGCCTAAACCAAACATTTGAATGCCGCCCTGATTATTTACTCTGGCCACTATTAAAGTGGGTGTGACTGTCAGGGGGCATGGTTTTGATCATTTTAGGATTTTGAACTTCCGATCACATCGATTTAAACAGTTTCTTCAACGTCAATAACATATTTAAATTACCAGAAACGATTATTACATTTTGTGCCACTACCATATTGCTCCTTCAGCTTTTTGTCTCCAACAAAATAACTTATTTTATAGCCTGTGCTATACATGTTGGTTCAGCTTTTACAATACATAGGACTGCATACTTTCTGTAGTAATAAAAGATTTTAGAAAATATTTTTAAGTCTGCCATCACTTCAGGTAGACTCTTAGCATGCTAACCTACGTCTCAACCTAGCTTAACTCACTAAGCGAAAAAACCCTAAAACCAAATAAAATATTTTTAAACAACATCATACCTGTTACTAGGGATAATTATTTTTTTTAATTTTTTTCTTGTATTTGTCAATGGAATTTTTTTTCCCTCTACCACTGCCTGTCTGCCGCCTTTCTCTTCTTTAGTGCAGGGGTTCCACCTGAGACAAATGTCTTACTCTGCCTCATGGTAGATGTGGCCCTGCTTCCGCCTGTAAAAGTATAATATATAATAAGGGTTTCCGTGCATCGGGAACTCCACTAATTCATCGGCCGGGTGCAAACAATCCCATCATACAATTTCCAGATAAACAGGCACTCGGCATTACTTTGTGTACACTGGATGTTTTATTCAAATAATGTTGACAATGTTTCCGCCCCGAAGAAGGGGCCGTCTTCAGACATCTGTGAACGGTCACACATTAGTTTAAAAATCCTGTGATGTCAATCCTTGTCTATGCCTAGACAATATTCGTGTGTGTCATAATGACGTGAGCCAAGGAAATGAGTGGGTGGTGGCTGACACCCCCTTTACCCATTGGCCGTCAAGCACAACCCCACTCATTTCATTGGCCACGTCCATTGTGACACACACGACATATTGTCAGCATCGACACGATTGGACATCAAATGTTTTAAACTATTTTTTATGATTGTTTGCCAGTTACACAGATGTTCTGAAGACGCCCCTTTACGGGCGGAAACATGTCAACCATTATGTTTGAATAAAACTACACGTTGTACTCAAAAGTCCTGCGATTGCCTCCGTTTATCTGGAAATTATATATATATTATATTATAATATATATAATTTATATGTTATGTAATTGAGTGGCTGAGTCTTTTGTGAATGTAAAATTGCGCGGTCCCTCCATTGCACTGCAAACAACCGCACCTGAAAGTATTTTTGAATAAAGGTTTGAGCAGCATATGTTTATCTTGTATATATATTATATATATATATATATATATGCTTCAGACACCACGTAATCTTAATACAATATCAGCCCTAGATTCCATTATTCTGGGGCCATGCGCCTTTTCGATTAACCCCACACAGGGCCCCGATCAAAAAAATGTTCATTATGCGTACTACATTGGTTTGTGATCTTCTATAAATTTTCTACAGCTCTTTTTAATGATATTTTATTATTTCATTTCTCAGACTGTATCTTCAAAGGGGTTACTAAAGGGGTAATAAGTATAAAATACAGACACCACTTTAGCTACTCAGAAGTATCATTCCTGGGTGGTGATTTGTAAATGTATTATTTATTACATTTATTTTTTTTTGTTGTACAGATCTACGTGGATCACCGACTGTAGAAAACAATTTATTACATTTACTTTTTTTTGTTGTACAGATCTACGTGGATCACGGACAGTAGAAAACAACCATAAGTCATAATTTTAGAAGTTACACAATATATTGCAGTTTTTTTGAGAAACATATGACTTGGTATGACGGGGGACTTTTTATGCTGGTTGGGACTGGGGGAAGGAATACTATTAAACCCCAAAAGTTTTCTACAGGGGTGGACATGCCCTTAAAGAATCTAACATTGAATCCACACCAGTGATAAGTCAAATCATTTCTAGTACCTGTCTATAGAGTACATATCATTATATCATTATAGTGGTAAAAACTACTATGTACTTGGTACTATGGTACCTGAAAGGGGAGAAGATAATAAAAGACATGTACGCTCATATAGACACATATAAAAAAAAGAATTAGGAAAAAAATTAAAAATGCAGAAGAAGAGATTATCTTAATATATAGAAACTAAACACATTATAAAGAAGATTATAAACAGTGTATATTGTGCCCTACAATAATTTTGAATGGATAAAATATATACAGTAGACGCCCACCATAAAGACTCTGCTTGGTTTATTATCATTAACGTGAGCTTTAAAAAAAGCATGTTATGCTGTATGAAAGATAGACATGTACCTTCTTATAATGCTCTTTATAAATAGTGTTTACTACTCTGCTGCCAAGTCTGTTGGAACTGTCAGTCCCCTTACCACCTGTAATCCTGGGCCCTAAGTATTTATTCTTGCCTTGTAGATCATTTGTATTTCCTCTGAATTTCTTGATATTTTAATGTTTAAAACATATACAGGGAGATTCCATAAAAGTCCTTATCGTTAAAAATGGAGGGAATTTTAGGGAGATTCCATAAAAGTCCTTATCGTTAAAAATGGAGGGAATTTTACCCCAACCAATCAGATGTTCGATGAGACCCAGCACAAGGCACAAGATGACCAAATCCTAAACCTGCTAAGCATCTTAATTAAAAAAATGGCCCCACCACTTAGCCTGTCTATGTGAGTTTGACACCCCTGGGCTAGTAGATCATGATTCATGATGAATGTATGAACCTATGAATTTAAAGGACATGTAAAATGGGGCAAATCATTTTTTAACTAATCACACAGTAATTAGGATTAATTACCACCAATCTTAAATCTGCTTTTTTTTTTTCTGACCTTCCTATCCCTTGTTTTTTTAGCTCTGGGAGTTTTACTTTTTAAAGGGGACGGGACACAGCTAGTCAGTAAAGAACTGTCAATCACCCAACCCCCCCCCCCTGGCACACTACATGTAAAACTATCCATTCTATTAAAGTAAAGCTTATTTCTCTGTCACTGCATGGCTAATTGATTCAGCATTAAAGTAATAGTTCACTCTCGAATTGAACTATTCCTTTAATATACTGATTAAAGATCGGGAGGTTAAGGAGCAGTGCCTTACCTTCCGATCTTCAATCAGTATTGCAGGGCTCGATAACGAAGATGGGAGCTAACTTACCTTTT
The DNA here is from genome assembly GCA_019447015.1 of Hymenochirus boettgeri. Classification (NCBI taxonomy): domain Eukaryota; kingdom Metazoa; phylum Chordata; class Amphibia; order Anura; family Pipidae; genus Hymenochirus; species Hymenochirus boettgeri. The sequence goes on along the minus strand of CM033477.1, from coordinate 895,413 downwards.
ACGTGATCCACCACGGCCAAGCTGGAATCTCCGACTGCTCCAATCTCCTGTACAGCCATAGCGTGCTTTATGCGCATGCGTGCTATGGCTGTACAGGAGAGTGAAGCGGTTGGAAATTCCAGCTTGGCCGCGGTGGATCATGTAAAAGTTAGCGCCCATCTTCATTCTCGGGCCCTGCAATACTGATTGAAGATCTGGAGGCAAGGCACTACTCCTTAAAGGACAACTCCACCCTCATAAGAACATCATTTAGAAAGAATGGGCTCTTTAAAATATGTTGATATATCATAGTTTTTCCTATGAATTCATTACTGTATGCCTGCTATGCTTCTGGATGCCTCATGGAAACTAAGCAATTTAGAAACCTGTACTGAGCCTTTACTGAGCCTGGGCATGCTCAGAAGAGGCAGATGGAGGATTAACATTCAGTCATTATTTGTGATGTCAACTGTCAAATCCATGACTGACAGTTACTAACTGGAAGAAACCAGGAAGCAGAAACAGGGGAAACAGGACATTGTGCAGGATTTCAGGTTAGACATACACATTTCAGATTTCAAACTATTACCGTTTAGGGTTTTGTGGGTTGATTTACCTGTATGTAAGTTTTCATTTTAGTGCTGGACTTGCCCTTTAACCTCCCGATCTTCAATCAGTATATTAAAAGAATAGTTCAATTCGAGAGTGAACTATTCCTTTAAGATAAGTAAAGGTAATAATCATTATCTGTTTCTGTGCTTTTTCTGTGCAGATAAACTCAATCCTGCTGTTAGCTGCTGTCTGTTGTCCCAATGTAGCACTGTACCTAAAGAAATCAATTACAAAGCAACCCCCCCATACACACACACCTTCAAACTCCTACAGTAAAAGAAAATCTTACTTGATCCAAGCAGCTTTTACAGCTCCCAGTGTTGCTTACCTTCCCATAGCATTGCAGTTTTACTTTCACTATAACACACTGGCTGAATCCTATTGGCTGTAGTGAGGCACAGACCATCTTTACTGCACATGCTCCACACTCCATTTGTGCCTCAGTTTTGGAGGGGGTGGATACATACAGGGGGGTGCATCGAGCACCGCTATCTGCAACCCAGTGCAAACAGCCAGGCGATGTTATATGCCGATAGCGGCGCTGTTCTATTTCAGCACGATTTCAGCATATAACATCGCTTGCGGCAGGTGCGCTGTTAACTTTCGAGTTAGCCACGCAGCCGCAGCAAGGAAGGAGTTAAAGTCACGCTGGCCGATATAACATCGATTAGCGTGACTTAAACTCTAAATCAGGAGCAATGCGCCTGTTGGTGCATCGCCCTGATAGAGAGGAGACATGATACTAACTAGAAGGAAGCTGAACAGGAGATGGAGGAGATCTAGTGACATGGAGCACTGGGAGCAAAAAAGGATCAAGTACCTGACAGCACTAAAAACATAGAAACGGATAAAGGCAAGTCATTTTTTTCAGTTTAGTGTCCCTTTAAACTTTTGAACCCTTCAAATATTCAATGCGGAACCTTAAAAATAGCTCAAACATAAAAAATAAAATTCCATTATTCTGGGGCCTGCGCCGTTTTCTATTAACCGCACAGCCACCCGATGCGAAAAAAAATATGTTAATTATGCGCCACTTATTATCGTGAAAAGGAATGGATTTAAAATAGAGTCCTTACCCTCCATTCTCCTTACCTGCCTCGTAACTCACACTACTGATTACTGCTTTGCCAGAACCCGAAGAAAGAGGCGCGCGGGGGTACAACACTCGTTTGTGACTTTCTATAAATCTACATAACGCTCTTTTAAATGATATTTTCATTATCTCATTTCTCAGACTGTATATTAGAGGATTGACTAAGGGTGTTAATACAGTATAAATGACAGATGCCACTTTGTCCACTGCAGAATTATCCTTTGCATTTGGATGAAAGTAGCTAAAGAAACAGGTTCCATAAAATATAAAGACAACAGTCAGATGGGAGGAACAGGTGGAGAAGGCCTTAGATCTCATGGCTTTAGACTGCATCTTCATAATAGTGTTCAGTATAATTATATATGGGCCAAATGTGAGGGCAAAAATTCCTCCACAAAGCAATGTTGCAAAGGTAAAAATAGGTAATAAATTAATAAATGTGTCACTACAAGAGATAAGAAGTAACTGGGGCAGATCACAGAAGAAACTTTGTAAAGGGGATAATCTGCAAAAACTAAGCCTAAGTAATAAAAGAACATGTACCAAGGGATTTAAAATACTAAATATCAACACTCCTAATATCAGTAGAACACAAGTTTTTGAATGCATTATCTGTGTGTAGTGAAGAGGGCGACATATTGCAACATATCGGTCATAGGACATCACTGCCAGTAAGGTTAATTCTGCCATTGCAAAAAACACTATGAAGTATATCTGAGTTATACAAGCCTGTATAGAAATTAACCTTTTTTGAGTGTGAAAATCAAAGAGCATCCGTGGGATAGTGACTGAGGAATAGCCCATATCCAGACATGCCAGGGTTCCAAGGAAGAAGTACATGGGGGTTTGGAGATGGGAATCTGTACAAATTAGAAGGACAATGAGAAGATTCCCAGTCAGAGTCATCAGATAGACCAACAGAAACACCAGGAACAGAGGAAGTTGGAGACTTGGAAGATCAGATAACCCAGAGAGAACCAATGTGTAGAATGTGGTTTGGTTTTCCATCTCACTTTTTATATTATTCACATGAAAAAAACATTAAGGAACATTGGTTAGAAAACTAGAATATCACAAGATGAGCAAAATTAAAGCAAAACTTATTTTTACAGAAGTTGGAAAACACTTGTTCTGTTGAGTTGAGCATAGCAAGGAAATGAAAGATAAAACAGGAAGTTACTGAAAGTTACATACACTGACAGTAATACAGACCATGCACAAGTCAATTTGCTGTATCTGTTGACATCCCATCAACATTCTGAACATTGTCTGGGACATTTACTTCGCAATTGAAATTTTAGCACAAAAGGAAGGGTCCAGCCGGGGGAACATTGGCACGTAAATAGATTAGTTAGCCTAATATTAAATTAATTCCGTGATTGAACAGTGTATGGTCATCATAACCAGTTTTGTACCCCAGAGACCATTCCTGTGTGATAATTTGTTTAATAAATTTATTATTTATTACATATTTATTTTTAGTTGTACAGATCTACGTGGATCACAGACAGTAGAAAACAACCATAAGTCATAATTATAGAAGCTACACAATGAGAAACATATGACTTGGTATGAGAATGGAAGAGAGGCTGAACTATATTAACAGTAAACATGCTCGACTTACCTAAGGAGAGAGTTTGACATCTACAACGTTTTTGTGGCACAAGTTATTTTAAGTTAAATTTAGCAGAACACCTGTTCAGTAAATTCTTTGACAAATATGACACTTTAAGTAAAGTGTAGATTAATATCTAGGCCTCCTATCCTGGATTCCTTGTACTATGACACACTATAATCTAGTTCTCCAGACCATTAGAATGTAGAAAGGTTTCAAGTAGCTTTGTGATAAAATGCCATTAAATATTAGACATAAAGGAGCTCAATACTGTGTTTTCTTTATTAAAAAAAAAAAAGTGCTCCTTGATAGATCAATGCTCCTTTTTAGATGGAAAGAAATTGGCTGTTAAAGTTGCAGTTAGACTGGTTTTAATGTCCCACACCATACAAAGGAACAAGTTAAGGAGTCGAGCGAAAGAACCACAAGTTCTCAAGCTCAAATTTAAGAACTGGCCGCTCCGCACCTAGAGAAGATTAGGAGGTAGGAACAGTCGCTTCATTCTCCCAGAGCATTTAACTGTCCAGGTATATTTTTTGGGGAAATTACCATTGGCCACTTTAATTCTCCTTTAATATAGTGATTTAGACTTTATATTTTGGAAGCTCAAGTATATTTTTAAGGCTCCAGCTTGTTAACTTTTTAATTTTGAAGGAAGGTGGTTGGCTGTAATCAAGGCTGTAATAAAATGATATTAATAAAAGTACAAATATTTATATAATATTTATGCAATATAGATGTATAAATACAATAAAAACTGATTTGAGGGACATTTTAATTTAATAAAAATATAACATATAAAAATAATTGTATATACTACAATAATATTGAAAACACAAGTTGTGTAACTTCACAAATTAAAAAAGTTTGTATTACATTGTACAGGTGGAAAATGTACTAAGAAGCCTTAAGAATCTAACATTGAATCCACACCAGTAAAAAGTCAAATCATTTTTATTAGCTGTCTATAGAGCACATATCATTATATCATTATGTGGTAAAAACTACTATGTACTTCATGGTACCTGAATGGGGAGTAGATAATAAAAGACATGTACGCTCATATAGACACATATAAAAAAAAAAAGGAAAAGAGTTACAAATGCAGTAGGAGAGATTATCTTAAATATAGAAAATATACAACTTAGAAAGAGAAATATAAACAGTGTATTTTGTGCTTTCCAATAATTTTGTATGGATAAAATATATAGACGCCCACCATAAAGACTCTGCTTGGTTTATTATCACTAACTTGAGCTTTAAAAAAAAAAAACATCCTTAAATTTACAAACGCATTTCTACAATAATATGTTTTACAGCTAAAAAACTGATATTGATACTTGAAACCTGGATTCAAGTAACTGTCCCCACTCTAGACCAATGGAAAGAGGCAGTAAATAGCACACTCTCTTATAAAAAACGAATTTATCAGCACAGAAAAATATGGAACAAATGGGAATCTGAACCACTAATAACCCTAAAATACGATAACCAGGAGAGGGACATCTGGGTACATTAAGGTATAAACAGGGAGATTCAATAAAAGTTCTTATCGTTTAAAATGGTGCTAATTTTGCCCCAACCAATCAGAACTTATGTAACATTTGAAAGCAAATATCTGATTGGTTGGGGCAAAATTAGCACCATTTTAAATGATAAGAACTTATATTTAATAACCCCCAAAGTGTTTAATGAGTAGAGCTGGCAATTGTATATTAGTTATTGGGGAAGTTAAATATAAAATGTATTATCTTCTACAAAAAAAACTACTAAAAATAGTTTTTAAAATACTAACGTGCCCCAACTAATCAGATGTCAGATGTTAGCTTTCAAATGTTAAATAAGATCTGATTGGGGCAAAATTAGCACCATTTTAAACGATAAGAACTTTTATTGAATCTCCCTGTATATGTTTTATATATTGACAAATAATGAAATTCAGAGGAAATACAAATGATCTACAAGGCAAAAATAAATACCTATGGCCCAGGTAATGATAAGAATTTTTATTTAATCTCGCTGACAATATTTACAACAAATTGTATTAAAACAGAAATAAAAGGTCAACTGAATTAGTCAGGTTAGTATAAGAAGTAAATGAAAACCCTCATATGTAACAATTTAATATCAAACAGTAATGTTTTTTGTCTCCTATACACAAAAATGGAGAAATTGTAAATCTCTGTAATGAATTTCAAGTAGAAACCACCTCAAATCAGAACCACCTGTTTTGAAATCTTTCTTTGTCTGTTGAACACATGAAAGGAATTTTCCTTCTGGGAAACTACAAATCCTTGTCCAATGTAACAGCCCAATGTCTTACCTGTAATATCCAGATATCATCTATGATCATAAAGGAAACCTCAGCCATAAATACTCTTCCTACCAAACCTACTGAGATTAATTACAATCTAACAATATCCCAGGTCTCCCACAATGGGCCTGTAACCTACTGAGATTATCAAACTCTCCTGTGTGATTCTCATAGTGATTTGTTGGCTCTTAACCCCTTTACCATACACTGGTTCTTTATTTCATCCTGTACTGTATTATTACATATTGTAAAACTGTAAATTGAAAGGATGATAAAAAGTCCCATTGCTTTTATACAGGGTACAGAACTCTTAATATTATTACATTTTAATTTTTTTACAGCTTAAAGCAACTTCCCCCCAGATTTACAGCACATAAACTGTTGATTAAAAATGAAAGATATTTTAGCAAAGGGGATTAAAGGGTATGTCCACCCCCCAAACAAAATTTTAGTATGTAGTAGGAAAAGGCTGTAAACCTCGACCTTGCCAGGGTTACTTACAGCTGCCAAAGATGCCCCCAAATGTACTTACCAGCCTTCATTCCCCTAACACCTTTTACTTAACTTCTGTATTAACGAGCACGTAAGTCAAGCAGGAGGGGCTTGATCGGCATATACGCAGAAAAGCCCTTTTCCTCCCTCCCTCCCTCCTTCCCAATCTCTCCCTGGCTGCCGATCATGTAGTGTAAAATCCTTTATATTTATTGCAGGGTATCCCCCCCAACCGCTATATTGGAAGTGTAACAATAGAATCCGAACGCTACTTACAGAAATTCTCTCCTGTGACGTTCTGTATTGCTGGCTGCTGCGGCTGTGATTGGCTGCCTCTCAGCCAATAACAGCCGTGGCTGCTGGTCCGGCCCCCTGCTTGTAGTTCCAGCAGGCAGGGAGCCAGATCAGAACAACACTGGAGTGAAGGGTTGTAAGTAGAGTTTAGATTCTATTTTTACAATTCCAGTATAGCTGTTGGGGATGGGAGGGCATGCCCTGCAATATACAAAAAATAGAGATGCCCTTTAAAGGGCATGTGTCATACCCCCTTCCCCTGTATAATTGAAAAATTATACACTTAATAAGAATCCACAAACCTATTTTTCACTGTAATTTTACTAAAGACGCTTATAAGCTTTCTTACATAACCCAATCCTTCGCCGGATAGATGACACCTCCTCTGCTGCTGAACGTGTAATCTACATGCAGCTCAACAGCAGAAGAGACAGCTTCAGGTTCTTGCAATCTGCAATGGGCTTGATGTTAGCATTGCGGCTTTGATTGATGGTCAGACCTGGAAGATGCAGAGGAGGAGAAACAGCCACAGAAATGGATTGTGCTGGGTAAGTAAGGTTAGAATTACTAACCTCTATGCAGTCAATATAGAGTTCTTATATAGTTAGCCTGGATTTTATATTTTTGGGTTTTTTTCAGGGTGAGATGTCTGGTGTGTACAAGTAACCGATATTGTGCTCTTACATAGCTAGCCCTTTTTTTTGGTTGTCGGTGGGGAACATTCCTGAAATGAGTTATTGTCGGTTGGGATGTCTGGAATGTAAACGCAGACAAAGAACTGTTATTGTTGATCTTGTTGATTTTGATCATATAATTATTGATTTGTGCCAGGAGAAGGAAATATACAGTGGTTTTCCTATTCGAATTTCTACTTCTACTTGAATTTCTACTTGAATTCCTAAATTAGTTATTATTCCATAACATGTCTTATAATAATTTTTGGGAATGAAAATACACATGGGAACTTTGGTTACGTGATTAGGAAATATGATTTTTTCTCTTTTCATAGTTTTTGGTAGATTGTTACTGATACTTTATTATCTTCTCCATTTCTTATAATCTTATTGAGTATTTGATATAAATAACAACACGTCGTGCTGATGAATTCAAGTTTAGACGTATCATGTATAAACCCCTTTAATAAAAATCTGTTGAACTAAAAATATTAAATTGATAATCACGTTATATCAATCCAAACTGGATCATTGACATAAATGAGATTCCCAAAGATGCAGATAGAATCAGATAAATAGACAAACAGAGAGATTGAAAGATAGACAGACAATCTATGCTATGCTATAAAATTTATAGATGCTATAAAATGACCTATTACAACTTACCTGCTTTTGTTCCCGTGACACATTAACCACTTTGCATGGAAACACGAGCAGTAAGTTGTGTCCTTTTGTGGGGCTTTATAGCATGGATTGACCAAAAACAAATGTATTAACAGAATGTGTAACATTCCTACACTTATAGAGACTATCAATCAGAATTAACAGTAAAAAACAATATAACCCCCCCCCCCAATCTATGTACAGATCAAATGTTCAGATGTTTCTTATCAGCACTCATCCAACCAATATTATTTCTGGTGCCTCCAGGTGTTATGGTTCCATCTTCCACCTATTAACAATCTATATATAGAAATGACCTGGGCACTCTGTGTATTAGGTTTATCTTTTTAATATATTGTATGAAGTGTAAAATTCGGAAAAGCAATGTACTGTAGCTGGCATTAAAGTCGGGGAATTGTTCGATCCATTTTGGGATTTAATACAGGAAGGGAGGTCTATCCAGAGTCATTGCAGCTGAATGTGTTCAGCAAAGGACCATTTTTTCTACCCATGCATCTACCCATTTGCTTTCAAAACCTTTTTTTTCCTCTTTGATATTGCATTTCTGAGGCTTTGATTAGAAATAAATTAAATGTATATTTAGCAAATGGGAAATTAGTTTGTTCTGGAAATTATAAAGGTAAAGACAGGGACGCCACTACCATGAGGCAAGTGAAAAACTTACTCAGGGTGCAGGAACAATGTCCAATAATGTCTATAGCATGTCTCTGATTGCAGGAGCATCTATGGAGCACTTCTAAGAGTAGTATGCTTGAGGTATATTGCTCCAGGTGATGTCTCCCATTGCTCTGACGCTGGGTAAAGTAGTTTGTTAGCCTGAAGTGTACCCTCAAAGTTGTATTGTGGCTCCCTTGGAGTTTGTTGGCAGTTTGCTTCTGTGTCCACCAATACATGTGTGGTGCAGTTACATAAAGAACATGTAGGAGATTGACCTTTAATTGCTTTCTTTGTATTTTATATCAATATTAGAGGAAGGAATCTAACTTTGCTTTTGTTCCACAAATTTATATGAAGAACTGCGTCCATAATTCTGTATATACAATGGCTGGGATGTTAGAAGTACCTAAGGAAAGGAAAAGTAACCTTGTTTCTGCTAACTCCTCCTCCTGGGTAACCTGGAAATTTTGACCAAGCTTTCATTTACCTGCTTTCAGCCTGGAATGTCCAGTTCCTGCAATCTTTCCCTGGCTGCCACTGCACTTACGTGTTGTTAATCTTTGATGCCCCGGCAATTAAATTGATTTCGTTAATGTTGCTGTGACTTGTTCAGAATCAGACCATATACAGTAGTAGTTTGCAGGGTAGGCAGACAACGCCACAATATTTGTAAAATCCAGTGATTTGATTGGCCCACCTTAGAGATTTTAATCAGCTCCACTATACTGTGTATACCCTGGGTTTAACAGGGCTGTGTCTATGTTCAAAATAGTGATATCACCCAGTGTTCTAAACCCAGTCATGGTATACTATGATATGGTAAACCTCTGATTCTTTAAAGAATCGCAAATCCCGTTCAACCCTGCATTTAAAGACCTCTCCCCTCTCTCCCCTCTTTCCCTTCTCTCTCTCTCCCCTCTATCTCTCCCTCCTTTCACTCTCTCCTCCCTCTCTCTCTCACTCCCTCCTCCTCTCTTCCCCTTCTGTAAAAAATGGGTAGGTGTTTTGAATCTTTGTTCTTTGGATTTAATGGTACTGGTTATTGAAGAAGTGATAAAAGAATACAAGGAGATACAAAGTAAAATTCAAGCATTTGAAATAGAATACAAAACAATTCTGCACAATTCTGAACAACACAGAGAAGACTTATTTAAATTTAAAAAACAGAAGATTAAAAGGCTTACGGAGGATCACAACACACACAGGGTGTATAGATGGTTGCCCGGAATACAGGGAGAAACAGCCAATAGAAATCGCAGCCTTTCGAGATCCAGAGTGAGATTCTATACCCTGCGAGAACAAAGAGGACACACGGTGCGTAAGACGGATCACGTGGCCCAGGGTCGGGAGCATGGCAGAGCCATTGTAGGAATGCCCCGACCGGAGGATCAACACACGGAGGACCCACAAGAAGGGCAAAACATGCGGAGGCAGACCCGTAGTAACCAGGGAGCTCGTTTTTTTAGAACGGGCCACACGCAGCCAAACATGGGAAAAGGAATAAGGAGATATCCCATCCATAGAGGTGGTAAGCATAAATGCAAATTGTCATAGGTCATCCCTATATTTAATTTATTTAACAGACAGTTAGACTCCCATGAAGTCACATTGCTACAAAAGGGATTAACCTTTGTCCCTACAACTAAGTTTAACCAGTTCCAATGGAATATAGACACATATAAGATTCAGAGACAATTGTCATTTAGAAACACATATGGGAGTGGAATAAATGATAATACCTATACTCCTTATAAGCTGAAAAGTACATATGACCCTCCAATCATTAACCCCACTATTAAAACATTTCAACAAAAGGTTAATGCAGAAGTTATAGCCCAAAACCTTATTAATAATCAGAAACAACAATATTATAATCTATCATTGGGAGAGAGGAAAGCAATTAAATCCCTTGGTTCTGACAAAAATATTGTAATTCAACCCGCAGACAAGGGCAGGGAAATAGTTATTTCAAACTATACTGATTACCAATGGGAGATTTACACACAACTAGGAGATACTGCAATTTATGACAAACTTAAAGGGTATCCAACAAAGGAGTTCCAAAAACTTGACCTCATATTTGACCGTGCTGTATTTCACAATATTATTAGTCTAGAAATAAGAGACTATCTAAACCAAAATACCTTATATGCCCCATACTATATACCATACCGAAAATTCACAAAGATCTCAAAAACCCTCTGGGACTCCCAATTATCTCGGCACGTGGGGGATTATTGGAACCATTAGGTAAGTTTCTATATGGACATCTCCAACCCATTGTGAAACAATTTAGTACTTTTATTAAGGATACAGGTCATCTTATTGAAAATCTAAAAGGAATTGACATACCTAGGGATATGGAGATCTGGCTAGTCACGATAGATGTCTCTAGCCTTTATACGTGTATTCCACACACTGCAGGTCTGGAAGCAGTGAGGAACTTTTTAGAACAATATAACATTGGTACATTACCCTTTCAGAATTTTCTGTTGGAATTGTTGGAGGCAACTTTGAAATATAATTTTTTTCAAATTTGAAAACTCTTATTATATACAGAGGGCAGGGGCGGCCATGGGGGCGGCCATGGCTCCTGCATATGCTAACTTGTATATGCATGCATATGAAATGAAATATATTCTATCCGAGTATAATGGTCATCTGTTAAAATATTTCAGATTTATAGATGACCTCTTTATGATTTGGCAGGGGTCTCAGGAACAACTAGAAGGAATGGTGAAAAAACTCAATGAATTGGATAACCCTATCAGAGTAACCTGTAAAAAGCAGAACAGAAATTGAATTCTTGGATCTACTTATTGGCATACAATGTAAAAAGTTATGTTATGTTTTATATACCAAAGAAACTGATAGAAATACACTTCTACAGTACTCTAGTTGTCATCCCACTCCTCTTAAAGACTCTCTCCCATTTTCTCAATATTGCAGGATTCTAAGGAATAATTCCAATGACAATACTTTTGAACAGCAATTAAAAGAAATGACATATACATTTTTATCTAGAGGATACTGGATATTGGACATAGCTTAGAACAAAGCTCGTCATAGTATACTAAATAAGATGGAAACTCCCCCTATTTACAAGGAAGACAATAAAACAAAATTGTTTTGTAGTATACAATACAACAATATGGGAGCCAATGTGAAAAATAGCTTAAAAATTGGAAAACCCTAATTTCAGAAGTTTTAAAAAAAAACTTTACCAAATCAACCTACTACTAGTTTTCATAGAGGAAAAAACCTGAGGGATATTGTGGTTAAAACAGATCCAACAATGAGCTATATGAGTGAGAAAGTGAGAAGTGGATGTACGCCTTGTGGAAAATGCAAATCTTGTAAACAAATGATACAAAGTATAAAGTCAAACGTTTAAACATCCTCACACAAATGAAGTTTTTAATATCAAATATCCCATTACATGTACTACCACCCACGTGATATATATGTCCACATGCCCATGTGGATTATCCTATATTGGAAAAACGGGTTTAAGTCTAAGACTTCGTATAGATGGCCATCGCTCAGCTATAAAGACCGCTTTCCGAGATAATCAGAGTAATAAACCGGTACCAAAACATTATCTACATAAAAAGCATACTCCAGTTTTAGATTCATTGGAATTGACCACAAGCCCTTTACCTAAAAGAGAGGGTTACAGATCCAAACTTTATTACAGAAAGAGACATAATGGATTAACAGATTGAATACCATTAGCCCATGGGGTCTCAACGAAAATTGCTCCTACCGTTGCTCCCTTAAAGGACATGTCCACCCCCAAAACTAAAATTTAACCTTCTACTGGCCCCACTGTGCAGTGTTTAAAAACCCTTACCTTACTGCTCAGCTCTTTATGGTTCTCTTGCAATGTCTGTTGAAAGTCCTAGAAATTAAAGAGTAGGAGCCATTTCTAGTGTAATTTGTTTCTGCCTGTAACTGTTCCTCATCAAGGTTTCTATGAGGGCAAGCATGCTCAGTAATCACTAAGAGGCAGCATTGGAAAAGGGAATTTCCCATCATGCAATTCACTTGATTTGCATGAACATTCTAGTTATAGCAAATCTGCACACAGCAGAGGATAGTTCGGATTGGATATCTAAAGATAACATTTTTTCCATATAGATGTCCTTTTATACCTGTAAACTTGTGCAGAAAGTGCTTGTAATAAACTTTGATTTTTGTTGTCGCATTTGAAAGGTCTTTTTACATATGTCCTTCCTGCTACGGGAATGGTGGCAACTAAAGAGTTACTATGATAAATAACATAGTAACTCTTTAGTTGCCACCATTCATTTTCTCTATAATGAGGTGTACAAGTTGGTTTTGTCCTGGCTATGTGGTGCAACAGAGAAACACATTGCATTTGTTAGCATATTTTTTATTTGATAATAAGCTTATATTGTAAGTGGATATATATTTAGTTATCAGATCATCTCATTTTTTTTGGAGGGGGATGCTTATAGTAAATGTAAGTAGCAGGGTTGTATTTACACGGCATGTTTTCAATATACATTCCCTATCTGCCCTCTGCTGTTTGAGAGTGCTTGTCAGGGAATGGTGAAACTAGTAATGCAACTGCATAGGCACTTGGGTTAGTCACTATTTTGCTAAAGGAAAGTAATTTCAGACTTTGTAATAAAACACTTATTTTCATTTATCTGTTATAACAACATTTATGTGCGTTTATAGACTCCTATACAACACCATAGGTATGAAACCCAGGCACTAAAAAATACATTCATTTGGGCAGTCTAGAACCAGCCATCTACTTGCAAGTCTTTAACCTAAATACAAAGGCAAGACCTACTAGTTTGACTGCTGATTAGACACTGAGCTTCTCTGAAGATGTCATGCTGTTTTATATTGTCTCATAAACACACACCCAAAATCTGATTGGTCTAGATACAGTCTTAGATCTTGGATCTTGGACCAATCAGATATATATATATATATATATATATACACCATTGATAAACTGATTCAATCTGACATCAACATGCTACTTGCACACAACAATATCAGATCATGTAGTTCTAATGACTATAGAAGTAGGGAATGGGTTAATGTAAAATCCCAGAATCCCAGGTGGCACTTGCAAATCAGTTGCTCAGATTCTGCATGTTTAATTAATAAATGGAGAAAGGGCTATTTTAGCCATTATGCAAAACCCTTCTGATTGGTGGACATATCTCCATAGACTACAAGCACACTGCCCACTATAGGAGGAGTGAAATCAATTGCTACACCCATAAGAAACACAAAAATGAAAATAACTTGATAACTGTTCCAAAAAAATAATGAAAGTATATGGCAAAAGTACACAGGATAGCGATACCTGAAAACATAGTTTTGGGGGTGGACATGCCCTTTAACCTGCCAATTCAGCATTTTGTCTGTGTATAAATAAATGCAACCAAAATACTGACTTCCTGTTTGCAGGACCCCTAATAGAGACCTTTATGGTTTTGCCCTTGACCCAGCCCCTGGGTTGATTCAGTTGCTCAGTAGAAATCTGACGCATATATGACCCATCCAACAGCCAATCAGTAGAAATTACTTCTTGGGAAGAAGAAGGACTGTTAGAACTTAGAAATGTCAACTCACTAATGTCAACAGCTGCAATGAAGGAGTTTTAATTCATGCTAACCAATATAGCATCATTAGCATGATTTAAACTCCAGAACAGGAGCAGTGAGATTCTTGGTGCATCGCCCTGTAAGTATTTTAAATATAATTATATTTTCCACTAAACTTTGGAGGCTTGGGAAGATTTTCCCCACTGCCCTTGACTGGATCTGTCAGTGGGAGGCATTTTTCCTTTTTTTCCCCCAACTTTATTTTTATTTAGATTTTAACCTAATTAAAGGGTAACTGTGGTTTTGAATTCTTCCAAACTAGTAAGAATTATATAAAAACTTTCCATCACACCTTCAAAATAAAACCTAAATCACATCTCTAGATAAAATTTGTGAGATGTTATTGCAGGAAAGGTTAAGCAATATTACTTCCTGCTTCAAAACATCCTATTTTCAGCCATGTGACCAGCTTGTAGTCATGTGGCCAGCATCTGCCTGCTTTAATAGGCTCTCCTTCTCAACTGTCAATTTTTTCCCCAGGTACTTCCAGATTTCCCCAGCATTAAGTCTCAACTGAGTATGCTTCTCCCCCGGGGCGGAGGGGTGGGGCGGAGGTCAGGTGATGTCACTCAACCTACTGGAAGTTTGAACATTCACCCCAATGTAATGTCTCACAGGCTCCAGCCAGAGATGTGATTGTCAGCTCAATTTAAAGGAAATACTGCAGGCTTTCACTAAACCCTGTTGCTTTGAGACCACAGTTGCCCTTTAACTAGTAAACAAAACAGTCAGCTTTATGAGGATGCATATAAGGTAAATGAATGACATTTCTTATTAAGATAAGCTTGGGTAGAATCCATTAAGGCCTCTGTGCCTTTTGGAATAATGAAAATCCTTATAGTCCTATTCAGGAGGTTTCTTGCGTTTGCTTAGCGTTTGCTAATTGATCCCTATATTGGAGAGTATCCCATGTCCATTAAGTGTTTGTTATCAGCTTGGTTAAGGGTCGGGGTCCTTTTTTTTTTTTTTTTAGCTTGCGTTGAAAGCTTGTCTAGAGAAATTTCTATCTTATCAACAAAGTCTTACTTGAATACTCCATGCAAAGGATAATGTTTAAAAACATTAAATTGCACAGATAATAATTAGTTAATTACTAATCTAATCTGTTCCTACTATGTATGAGTCTTTCCCCCCTGCAATATCTGTTGAGATTACATTCTTGTTTGTCACAGTACTATTCTGTTTTCACTTTCTCTCCAGCCCTTCCCTCTCACCCAGTCTCCATATCATCCTTATAATAAATATCCCATGGTGTCCGGACCTTGAAAAAAAAATATATCCCATGGTGTCCGAACCTTGAAAAAATCTTCTAACCTGTCTAGGATAGAGGGACAGCCAGACCTCCCTGTGAGCATTTGGTTAAAGCTACCCGTTTCCATATTCTATGGGTTTTCATTCCCATATGAAGATAATTTCAGTTTGTAGCATACTGTATTTAGGATGCCCTGAGGAATTAGAATGGGTAGGATGTTGAAGAGATGGAGTGGCTTGGGTAGTATCATCATTTTCAATGCAGTGATCCTCCCAACCAGGAGAGTAGTAACTTGTTTAAGGCCTGAAGGTAACAACAGAATTTTGCTTTTATAGGTGTATAATTTGCTTTGTATAGCTTTTTGAAAAGTTTGGTGGTATGTATCCCTAAGTAAGATACTGTCAGGGTTATTCAATAAAAGTTCTTATCGTTTAAAATGGTGCTAATTTTGCCCCAACCAATCAGATATTATTTAACATTTGAAAGCTAACATCTGATTGGTTGGGGCAAAATTAGCACCATTTTAAATGATAATAACTTTTATTGAATAACCCTGACATGTATGTCTTCATTCTTCTGTGTATATGAAAGGTTTAGTTGAGTTAGTCTCAGTTGTGGGGTAGGGATATAGAAAGGTAGTGCCTCTACCTTATTGTGATTAATTTTGTAGCCCGAGTGTGTTGTATATTCATCCAGATTCAGATGAAGACTAGGAAGGTAGACAAGAAGTTTTGTTAGTGTCAGGAGAATATTGTCAGTATTTTGTGGTGGGATTTCCTTATGGAGGTGCCAGTAATTTTCTGCAAAGGGTACATTTTTGAAGCAAGAGGTTCAATACATAAAGCATAGAGTAGAGGTGACATGGGGCATTCCTGACTTGTACCGGCAGATATCTTTTTATTTATCAGATTTATTATTGATCAGAACTATGAGAAAAATTCAACCAAGCACATTTTCTGCTGGTCACAGCAGCAGTGTTTTGCTCCAGGCGATTTCTCCCCTTGCAGTGCTGCTGGGTAAATTTTAAATCTGCAGTGGTTTTTAGCTTGAGGTATAACCTCAAAGTGGTATTGTGGCTCCCATGGAGTTTGCGGGCAGTGTGCCTGTGTGCACCAATACATGTGGGTACCATTCTTTTTAGGACATGAAGGAGATTGACACTTAGTAACCTTTCCCCCTTTTTTTTCATTATTTCAATATTAGAACTGAAAACCAGAAATTAAATTATAAAGAAATGTATAAAAAATATATCCCTCTAAAATTATTAAAGATATAATTGTCTTTTTTACTGCACAAACCGGCACTGATTTCATCTCCATATGCTTTTGTAGGGGGGCTGGGTGATATCATCTGTAAAACAAAAAAGTGATTATCTTCTAAATCTTAATTTCTGCAGCACAAACCGGCACAAATGTAGCACTAATAAACCAGCCTGATTTTATGTTATTACTCTGTTGAGGGGGCTAGTAACCTTTCAATCTTGGCAAAATTTCCTTTTTGTAGCACAAAGTGGCACAAAGGTAGCACTAAACAAACACATAGAATGGTTATTTGTGCCATTTATGGGGGGGGCAGTTTTACAGTCCACAGGTTACTTAAGGTTACCCCCTGCATCTATGTGATATGTTACAACACTCACCTTTAAGAAATGCATTTCACAGAGCTGTGCACATTGCACACTGCAACATTAAAAATAAGCCACTGAGCAAATTAGTCAATCCCAGTGAATCTCTATGCACCTTCCTGAATGTTCTGCGATTTAAATATTTTTGATTTAAAATATTCCAGCAACACAGTTAAAGAAGCAAAGTTAAGAAATGGGGGTGTGCAGTTGGCAATCAACGATTGTCAAATTTACCACCACAATAGCACATTTGTGATTGCAGTCTTAAAATTACCATTGCAATTGCTCGATTGGGATCGTACATTTACTATCACAATCAAAATTGTACGATCGCCTATACAATGACATGCGGTGGTTTACTACTAATGCACCACCAAGTAATTGTAATTGTACATTAACGATAACCTGTGGTATTGGATACCATGGGTTAGTGAATATGCCCCTTATTGATTTACAGGTAAAGAGCAAATGTCAGCTTCAGCTTTGGGGAACAACCAGAACTAAAAGAAAGATTATAGAGGTAAAGGAAGGGCACATAAGTGGAATCATTCTGCTGGAAAGGTTTCCCGGGGTAAATACTTTAAAAAAAAATCTGAAAATTCTAAAATAGGCAAAAAAGACAGAAATAGACAAAGTCTATGAAAACTGCTTTGGAACTGGGTTAGGGTCCACCTCTATACCTAACATTGGTTTAGGCCCACATCATGTATTTTATACATTATATTTGTATCAATCTACATACAGCTCTTTTTAAAGATAATTTTATTGTTTTGTTTCTTAGACTGTATATTAGAGGGTTGACTAAGGGTGTTAATACGGTATAAATTACAGAGGATACTTTGTCCACTGCAGAATTAGTCTTTGCATTTGGGTGAAAATAGCTAAAGAAAGATGTCCCATAAAATATAAAGACAACAGTCAGATGGGAGGAACAGGTGGAGAAGGCCTTAGATCTCATGGCTTTAGACATCTTCATAATAGTGTTCAGTATAATTATATATGGGCAAAATGTGAGGGCAAAAATACCTCCACCAGGGAATATTACTAGGATAAGAATGAGTAATACATTAATGAATGTGTCACTACAAGAGACCAGAAGCAACTGGGGCAGATCACAGAAGAAGCTTTGTAAAGGGTTTAACCTGCCAAATGTTAGTTTAAGTAATAAAAGAACATGTACCAAGGAATTTACCGCACTAATCATCAACACTCCTAATACCAGGAGAATACAAGTTTTCCAATGCATTATCTGTGTGTAGTGAAGAGGGTGACATATTGCAACATATCGGTCATAGGACATCACTGCTAGTAAGGATATTTCTGATGTTGAAAAAAAAACAATAAAGAATACTTGCGTTATACAAGCCTGTATAGAAATGAACCTTTTTTGTGTATGAAAATCAAAGAGCATCCGTGGGGTAGTAACTGAGGAACAGCCCATATCCAGACATGCCAGGGTTCCAAGGAAGAAGTACATGGGGGTTTGGAGATGGGAATCTGTACAGATCATAAGGACAATGAGAAGATTCCCAGTTAGAGTCATCAGATAGACCAACAGAAACACCAGGAACAGAGGAAGTTGGTGACTTGGATGATGAGATAATCCAGAGAGGACCAACATATTCAATACTGTTTGGTTTTCCATCTTACCTTTGTTTTACTATTATTGATTTATGTTACAAAATAAACTTAAAGAAACAAAGCTTAGAAAATTGGATTACAAAATTAGTAAAATTAAAAGCAGAAAATCAATTTTCAGAATTTGAAATATTCTTGTTTATTAAGTTGAAACAAAGGAAAACATGACATACCATTGAAATTCTGAATACTGTTTGGGACATTTACTTTGCAATTGATATTCAATTACAGAAGGAATGGTCTAGGTAAATAGTAAATAGATTTGTTATCTAATATTAAATTAATTCCATGATTAAATAATAATTCAAACAAAATTAGAACTGCTTATGACAACCAGTTGGTTAATCCCTAGATAATATTGATAAAAATCATTTATTTTTAGTTGTAAAGACCTTAATGGATCATGGACAGTCAAAACCTTGTCTTAAATATAGAAGCTGAACAATGTATTACAGCTTTCTTGGGAAACATATACATTTGTATAAGAAAACTACATTAATTGTCAACTTGCTTGACTTACCAAAGGATCATATTTTACAGCTATGGTGTGGTTATAATGGATGAACGTTCTTTTCTAGGTGGAGAGGAATAATCTGTTAAATTTGTGCTTATGTACTTCTGGTTGTAAGTTCTCACATCTGCTCTTTCTCCCAGGTTGATTTCCTAAGCCACATGCACAGACAGAATAATAAGCTAAAGAATTTGAGTTAAGAACTCAAAACAGAAGTTCACAAGAACCTAGAGAAGAACAGGAGGTAGGAAGATTTGCTTCTTCCTCCCAAAATATTTAACCATTAAGGTACACTTTTTTGGAAACTAGCATTTACTAGCATAGTCCTCCTTTAAAATGTTATTTTAAGTATTATAATTCTGGAAGCTTAACTTTAGTTTATAAAGCTCTTACTTGTTTACAATACTTTGCTGTGAAGGTGGTTGTGGCCAGTTGAATCTTTTTAGTTCTCAATCCTTTTTTCACCTTTGCTTATAAAACTCAAAGCTGCAATATAACTTTATAACCTACCCCTGTAGTGGATTTGTATGGGAGGAACTGTAAGATTATAGCCTTATAATCTTACAGTTCCAGAAGGAGAAGGAAACCAGAAGCCACAAAGGGGTAGGTTATAATAAATAATGCACCCCGATCTGTAAATTATAAAGATATTAGAAGTCACCTTGGAGTTCCGTGCCCTGTATAAAAGGTACTCGGCCTGCGGCCTCCTGCTAGTATATGGTCACGGAACTCCTCGGTGACTTCTAATATCCTTATAATTTACAGTTTGGGGTGCATTATCCACTATATTATACACTCATATAATAATTATACAGTGCAGATGTATAAATACAATCAAAACTGATTAGAGAAACATTTCCTATCACTAAATTGAACTTTAAAAAAAAAACTTCTTCGTATGTATTGAATTAATTTGGTCTCTAGTTGCACTCTGCGCGGATGTATACTATCCCATTTCTATATATATTGCTTGTTTCATTGGAGGTTTGACCAAGCCTCTGGGAAATGTGTACTCCGCCCACAGTGGGTCATGTGTTCAAGTACTGAAAGTTGGAGAGTTAGTCCCAAGAAAGCAATTGAAAGAGCAGCAGGGGCTTTCATCTCATAAAAGGCAGGTACTGATATAAAGACAAGCAGGGTTATTCAATAAAAGTTCTTATCGTTTAAAATGGTGCTAATTTTTCCCCAACCAATCAGATCTTATTTAACCTTTGAAAGCTAACATCTGATTGGTTGGGGCAAAATTAGCACCATTTTAAACGATAAGAACTTTTATTGAATCTCCCTGAAAGTTTGAGAATTACGTCCCTAAGAAGGTAAAAGGTTACTATGGTAAAAAAGGTTAAAAGTTAGGACCCAGCAGAATAAAGCAAACCGTGAAGTGGTTGCTGGTCTTAAAATAATTTGGCCAAGTTATTGAACTAATTGCTTTAATTTATCCAGAGAGAAGGGCAGGCTTTTAAAGTCGCAATACAATGGTAAAGTAATTGTAAGCAAATTAATTGGATGTGCACTAGGCTTCTAATTTTTGTATGTACAATCAAAACTGATTAGAGAAACGTTTCCTATCACTAAGTTGAACTTAAAAAAAACTTCTTTTGCTGTATGAAAGACAGATACATTTACTGTAGGAAATGTTCTGTAAATAATATAAAGGATAATATGCTCCATTACAGTGCATTATAAGAATATAAAGTCACAGATGAGTTCCCTGACCATATAGAAGCACGAGGCCACAGGTAAAAGCTGCATAAAGCAGACATTCCTGAACCTCAGCTCATTAACTACCCCCATGCTGCCTGTACACACTTTAAACAGTTAAGAGACATAACTCACAGCCCAACTGTTTTTCTATGCAAGAGACATAGAAGGAATCCCATTCCCACCCCTACTGAACATACTTTAAACAGCTAGAGACATTACTCACAGCACAGCGTTCACCTATGTAAGAGATAAAGCAGAAATCCAAAGTACTTTTATAACCTTTTCCGGAGTCTGCCCATTGCACTGAAAAGGGACCACCCATTCCTTTCCTGTAAGACATAGGAATGGGTGGTCCCTGTTCACTGCAATGGGCAGACTCTGGAAACATCAAAGGTTAGAAAAGTCCTTTGGATTTCTGCTTTATCTCTTACATCGGAGAACGTCTGGTCTGGGATTTATGTCTCTTAACTTTTTTAAGTGTGTACAGGCAGCGTGGGGTGGTTAATGTCAATGGGAAGGTGCAGTGAGATATATTTTTATAAAAACCTTTTGACTACATAGCCTAGAGGTTTTTTATAGGAATAGATTCCACTGCACATCCCCATTCAAAAGCCAGAGCCTTATGTATTATAAGCATTTACTCCATGGTACATGTAAGGGGCATTATAACAGTAGATACTAACCCAAATACATACATTTATGGGTGTGATAAAAACAAAATATATCATCTTTAGCAAAATATTTAATTGTAAATCAGATATGATTGTGCTCAAAGAAAACCACAAGTATTAACATTTTTAATATTATTTTCTTTGTTGATTTCATGACAAATCCTTGTCCAATGGTCCATATCTTACCTGTAATATCCAGATATCATCTATGATCATAAAGGAAACCTCAGCCATAAATACTCTTCCTACCAACCCTACTGAGGTTAATTACAATATAACAGTATCCCAGGTCTCCCACAATGGGCCTGTAACCTACTGAGATGATCAAACTCTCCTGTATGGTTCTCATAGTGATTTGTTGGCTCTTATTCCATTTACCATACACTGGTTCTTTATATCATCCTGTATAGTGATGGCCCGGTTCGCGGATCGCGAACCGCAGATTTTCCGGATTTTCCGGATTTCCACCTTCCAAACTTTTCCGAACCGCATTTTCGAAAATTTTCGAAATTACGAGGATTTCTCGTATTTTCGAAGAATTTTTTATTTTAATGGGTCCGCTTGCGGATTTTCGAATTTTCAAATTTTTTGAAAATTCGCGGATCCTCGAGCGGACCGGATTTTGCGAAGTTCGGACATCTCTAATCCTGTACTGTATTATTACATTGTAATCATTGTAAAACTTAAAATGCAAATTACAAGTATAATAGAAGTCACAATGCTTTTATACAGGTCATAGACTCCTAATATTATATTATTTGGCTTACAACTAATTGCACAGACAGGCATGTTATTGGCTAAGAAACTCAGAGACAAAAAAAAAAAAAATACAACGAAGATCTGAAAGCCTTTTAAAAAAAAAATCACTAGTTAATGACTACTATTGAGACAAAAAAGTGGGTGTTGTCCTGATAGACCTTGACTATTATTAATAAAAAGGAAAGGAAACACACCACCCACACATCAGACTTGAATGCCTATGTATTTAACAATTCATACACAGGGTACACAAAAGTGTAACGTTTTGGTACATAACCTGTACCTTCATCAGACAATAAATCAAAAATGAAAAAGCATAGTGCACCTTATATAGACACAGGAAGTAGGCATGAGTGCCATCTAGTGGTAGAAGTGTAAAATAATCAACAACAAAAGAACAAAATGGTGTATAGAGTAACATAGTATGTACAGAGTCATCGTTTAGGTAAGAAGCAAGACAAACCTAAGTTATTGTTCAAACCCTTGGGATGGAGGGCATCAAGGGTGAAAATCCAAAATGCTTCTCTACGCAATAAGAGATTGTGCCTATCCCCCCCTCTTGCTAGAGTGGGTACATGATCAATGACCATGCCTTTAAGATCAGACGTGAGGTGTCTACATTGGAGAAAATGCAGAGCTACCGGTGTGTCTCCTTGTTTGTGTTTAGTGCGAGGGAGATCACTACCAGTCCTCTCTAAGGCTAGTTTGATGTCACTGCGATGTCGTTGAAATCTCTTTTTAAAGGGGCCTATGGTTTTGCCCACGTATATAAGAGAGCAGGGACATTTGAGCAGGTATATGCAGAATTCAGTGTTGCAATTGTAGTATCCCTTAATGTTATAGGGTTTGCCCGTGTATGGATGATTGAAGACAGGCCCCAATATAAGGGAATTGCACATATTGCAATTGAAACATCGGAAACAGCCTTTTTTGTTGGAAAAGACAAACTGGGGTGTTTTGTATTTAGATGTGGGGTCAGCTTGAACCAGCTGAGAGTAGAGAGATCGTCCCTTTTTATAGACACACCGGGGTTTGATCTTAGTAAGAGCTCCTTGCTTTGTATTATTAATAAAACACTACAACTAGCAGTGTACAAACACTTCAAACTGACCCTACGACCACGCTTAAATGTTACTTATATCAAAAGAAAAAATGCACTGGATTTCCCCTGCTGAGAAGAAGTTTCTCAGGTCCAGAAGATACACAAAGATAGATATACCCCAGGTTGACCCATAGTGGCCTCCTTTGGGTCTCTGTGTACACCAGTTTCAGATTACCATCTTCAACCTATTTTTAAGAAAAAAAATAAAAACATGTAATTAGTAGGATGGCCTGGTGAAGGGCATGGTACTAGATACAGAGCCTGCATACGGGGTAACTGTATGCAGAGAGGCACTTTCCAAAGATGCCCATATTAGTCCACTGATGGAGTTTCTTCTAGACCTGTTGAACTTTGTTTTGATCTACTTTCACTTTGAGTACAGGTATTTTAAACAAATCTCAGAAACTGTTTAAAGTTAGTTATTTTTTCATAAAATATTCCATAAAATATCTTACAATCATCCATGGGAATGTCAAAGCACACATCAAACAATAAAAGCGATATAAATGAGATTATTTATAACAGTCTACGGCTGGCTTCGAGTGTTCTAGCCTCTTCCTGGTGGTCCTGGACCCAAAACTCCTTCTGCACTAGGTATTTTGTGTTTATTTCCCACTGCCCTTATGATAAGCTACTTGTAAAAGTTTACCCCAGAGTCCCCACCTGCCAGTGTCTCCCAGCCAATCAATTATTTATATAAGTGTGATTAGTTTGTGTAATGCAAGCTGCATTGATTTTATGTGTAGCCATACAGAATGTATTTAACGCAGTGATGCCCAGCCTATAAGAGGTCCGGCAACTTTTCTTTGTGGCCCACATGGGTGGGAAGGATAAGGTGTGTGTTTTGGGTGCAACCTGTGGCCAGCTCACAGCATGGGGTGCTGTTTGTGAGGCCCCCAGCATCTGCCAGATTGGGCACCCCTGATTTAACACAATGGCTGGTCAATTTCAAGAGGCTGCAGCCCTACTTAAGCACATGAGAGAGCGCATGTTTGCTATAATGTGTAATCATATGTGCTTCTGTGCTTGGCCATTGCACTTCCAAAATTGGACCCTAGCAGAGTGTGTGCAATACAGACCAAAAATGATGGTTGCATGCGCTCCAATACCACACAGAAGCACCGTGCATGTAATGGGATCTGTCCAATGGGCTATTACATGCCTACGCTTGCACTAGCACAATCGGATCGCAAATCAGGCTAGTGGGGCCTAGCCCTAAGAGTTTGGAGTCTTAGAGGGAAAGGTGGCAACCCCAGTTGAATTGAACTGATCACTTTGCAAGGTACACTTATAGAAACAAAACAGCATATTGTTGTGAATGTGATCTCACCTCTGGGCAATGCATTTTAAAGGGGAATGTTGTAGCCTGGAAGTAGTGTTGGAAGTAGTGTAAAGGCAAAGGCCATTGTATTAAATACATACTGTATGGCTACACTTAATCAATGCAGCCTGCACCATGCTTCAAAAAAAAATACAGTGTTTTGTTGTGTAGATTTTATATGTGTTTGGGTCTTAAAGGGCATGTCCACCCCCTTTGGTAATTTTTTATATGTTGTAGTGCTAGTTCCCCCAGCCCCAACCGCTATTTTATATTTTTAAGAAAGTCCCCCAATTGTTACTTACCTTCCCTCTCTCCTCCGCCGCAATGCCCGGCCTTCTACTTGCACGGAACTTCAAGCAGGGGGCCGGACCGGCAGCCGTGTCTGTGATTGGCTGAGAGACAGCCAATCACAGACGCGGCTGCCAGCAGTTCAGAACGCAGGAGGAGAGAGGGAAGGTAAGTAAAGATCGGGGGACTTTCTTACAAATATTTTATTGTAGTTGGGGCTGGGGGAACTATCCCTAACATGTGGGAAAGGGGATTTACACTAGGGGGAGGGAGAACAAAACAGGAGGGAGAGGGAGGGAGGGGTAGGGGGGGAGGGAGTGAAGGGCTGCTCTGAGCAAGCCAAAAACCTCTGAGAGGACAGCTCAGAGGCAGAAACAATTTCCCTGGTGGCCAGGCTCCTGGTGGTCAGTTTTTATAACTTTGGAGGGACATTACAGGAGAACCATTTGGAGCTGGGATGTAAGGTAAGGCTTTTTATACACTACAGAGTCGGGCCAGTAGTGGGTTAAATTTGGGTTTATCTATCTATCTATCCATCTATCTATCTATCTATCTATCTATCTATCTACTGGGAATGGAGCTAGTACACAGACTATCACTGTATATTATCATACACAATCTCACATACACTATTACACACAATCCAACATACTATCACTCAAACACTCACATACACACACTCTCATTCATTAACTACCTCACACACACACTATCACACATACACTATCACACATGTATACACACTCACTCATACACTATCACATATGTACACACACTCACTCATACACTATGCCTCCTTCTTGGACGCCAATATGGAGCCCGACTATCAAAATATATGTAAAACTTGACTTTTATTCAAAACTTTAAAAGCATGTTGCAAAGGTGGTGGTAAGCCCATTCAAATGCTCACTCAGCTGTCTGCTAGCCTGGCGCATTTCCTGCCAGCTGGGGGCACTTTATCAGAGTATTATCAGAGTTAATCCACCAAACCTCACATTGTTTTAGGACCCTATGTCTATGTCCCCCCTTTTTTTGATCCAATTTTACCTGTTCCAGAACCATACATTTAAACTGTCGGGCTTTGTGGCCCAGTTCAATAAAATGCTTGGGAACTGGGAGTGTGTCATGCTTCAACTGAATAGAGGGTTTATGTTGTGTCATGCGCTGCTTAACTTGAGCAAAACAAAGGAAAAAAAGAGAAGTACCGCACTCAAAAATACTGAATATAAATAAAAACCCTTTATTGGGAGACCCATAAGGGTCCAAATAGGGGTACACAGACAGAAAATAGATAAAAAAATAGTTAAAACTCTAAAAACATATCATACACTGGTATTAACCTCTACATGGAAATAGCATAGCCAGTGCACAGAGCCCTATCCCAACAGTCATATAAAGTCTAAGTAAGTACAATTCAGTCCCTACTTGTCTGTCAGAAGTGCTGCAGTATCAAGACACAAAGTCGGGGGGTCTCGATAAAGGGAACGGGCACCTGTAGAGGGAACAACGGTCAGCCAACCGTAGAGAACGCCGAACGCGTTTCGTCCTAGAAGCGGACTTTCTCAACAGCGTAATTATGACTGGCGAGCAGGACGCTATAAGTAGACCGTATATGCGCCATGTGATCACGCATTAACGTGATGACGTAGTAGCGTGAATACGTACGGTGCGCACTGGTGACGTACACATGGCATGGACCGCGCTAGTAATAATCCATAGCCGCAAATGGCATAGGATGCACGCTGGTAATGATCCATAGCCACAAGTGACACTAGGGGGAGCTATGTCACCGGTCAGGAGTCATAGACTGGCCAATATAAGGTGCACATACACAGTATAAGTTATATATACAAAAGTACAAAAATGTCAGATAATACACTGATGGTAGAACCTAATCAACATATTTACAAATGATAAACATATAAATATATGCAGTCATAAAGTAAACTACACCCAGGATGCACGGAGAATATAATACAAAAAATTCAAAGATGTTGTGATGAATATAAGTTCAGTAGAATATATAAATATAAATACAGTCCTAGAGATATTCATATAAGAACAGAGTCCAGATGATTCAGGTAAGTAAAATATAGATCAAAATAGGATACAGAATACAAGTGATCCAGGTAGATGATCCAGGTAAGTCAAGTGTAGACTGAATATGCACAACCTCTGAGTCTCAAGGCAGGCAAAAAAATCAAAGAATCAGAAAATCAACAGGCACATCTCCAGTGGGTGTCCGGGATCACCTGTTAAGTGGATATAACTCCAAGGGTATCCGACCGTTTGTCAGTTCTCATAGAATGTATGAATAATTTGTAAATTTATGCCAATAAATGCATAAGAGATGTGATAATGATGCAATAGATAGCTGCGATGATAGTATAATGAGGGTCAGAGGTACATGGACAAACAAAGATCCAAGGTACAGTGCAATTGAACCAATATGATGGTCTGTGCCAAGGTACACAGCTGCTCTGAAGTACTGAAGCGTAAAAGTAGTGCCTTGTTCAACCAGCCAGAGAGAATCCAGAGAACAGTCCAGCATTCACATTTCATAAGGAAAAGAAGAATGGGGCTGCTTAAAGGGTATGTCCACCCTTAATTCTATTTTTTAATATAGCCTTCCCCCTGGTCTCCCAGCCCCAACCGCATAATTTTTATCTTTAGAAAGCTCCCCAAACTCTTACTTACCTCCCCTCTTTCCTTCGCCGTGCTGCCGGCCCTCTGCTTGCGAGAATGCAAGCAGAGGGGCGGGACCGGCAGTCGCGTCTGTGATTGGCTGAGCGGCAGCCAATCACGGACGCGGCTGCCGGTCATTCAGTGCAGAGGAGGAAAGAGGAGAGGTAAGTAAGAGTTTGGGGAGCTTTCTAAAAATAAAAATGATGCGGTTGGGGCTGGGAGACCAGGGGGATTACTATATTAAAGGGGATTTACACTTGGGGGAGGAAATCCGGAGAGGGAGGGAGAGAAGGGCTGCAGTACGCATGCCAAACTTCTCCCGGAGGCCAAGTAGGAGGCAGACTCCTATATGGACTCTGCTATCCTCCTGGTGGGCAGTTTTTGGGACTTTGGGGGGGGGCTACAGGAGAACCCTATGGAGCTGGGATGTGAGGTAAGGATTACACTACACTACATGATGGGGCCAGTAGTTGGGGGGATTATAGTTTTGGGGGTGGACATGCCCTTTAACTCTCTGGGTAGTTTCAACCACGTAAACTCCTGGAACTCCTGTCCTGTAGTGGGATGTATAAATCATTTACCTTTAATGACCTTGGTGCAGAAGATACAATTAAGGCATGGAAACATGCCCTCGTTTCTGCCCCTATTACTTTTATCATCACACTCCTGTTCCTATAGTTTTACCCTGCCTTTAAGAGATCATGGGTAAACTAGTAAATTCCCCAATATTGAAACATGTATCCCTAAAAATAGGCCAATGGCATTTGATCATTTTAACAACTTCCTGATAGGGATGGCCGATTCGCGGATCCAAACCCGGATCCGCCGTAGATTTATCCCGTTCGTGGACGGCGGATTTTTACGGATTTTCCGCCTTCCGAACTTCCGAACAGTGGATTTCTCGTATTTTTGAAAAATTTCGAAATTACAAGGATTTCTCGCATTTTCGAAAATGTGTGAAAATACGTACCGTATATACTCGAGTATAAGTCGAGGTTTTTAGGCTATAAAAATAGCCTAAAAATCGAACCTCGACTTATACTCGGGTCACTCACCTTTGTAATGCAGTTATCCGGCTTCAGCTCACTTCCGCATTCACTCTTCACGCTTCTGGCGT
Organism: Hymenochirus boettgeri; assembly: GCA_019447015.1. NCBI lineage: Eukaryota > Metazoa > Chordata > Amphibia > Anura > Pipidae > Hymenochirus > Hymenochirus boettgeri. The sequence goes on along the minus strand of CM033477.1, from coordinate 866,673 downwards.
CTGACATCAATATTCAGCGCCGGTCTCACTTCCCGGCACCAGAACAGTGTATGCAGAGCCGGATTGCTGATTGATGCAGCCGGATTCCTTGATTCGCACACAGGCAAGTCCTCTTCTCTTTAGCATGGGTTTAACACCAATTCATCTGGATAGAGTTGCCATTATAGCATTGCCCTGTATATGTCCCTGTAGGCTGTGCAATATGGGGGTTTCTTTGTCCCGAGGGGTAACATGTATGTTTTTTGTTTATTGGGGTATATGAGCTTGTGTATGTATTTTATGAGCTGTAACCAAAGAAGAAATAGAGAGGGGGAGCAGAACATTGTGCAGCAAATCAGGTTAGTCCTGCAGACGTTTGGAAACTACAACTCCCAGCAGCTAAAGCATGCTGGGAGTTGTAGTTTCCAAACATCTGGTGTTTCATGGAGGTTAATGTGTGAGAGATAATTTCTACCCTCGACTTATACTCGAGTCAATCATGTTTTACTAATTTTTCAGGTAAAAATAGGTACCTCGACTTATACTCGGATCGACTTATATTCGAGTATATACGGTATTTTTCAAAAATTTTCAAAATTACGGGGAGTTCTCGTATTTTCGAAAATACGTATTTTCGAAAATTTTCGAAATTACGAGGATTTCTCGTATTTTCGAGGATTTTTTTCATTTTAATGGGTCCGCTCGCGGATATATATATATACCCCCAACCCTAAATGCCATGATTATAACAGACAGGCAGTAGAGGCAGAGGGAACAAAGTTGGGTAAGTCTGTTTCTGTGCACTTTTTAAAAAGTTTTAGTCCCTACATTTACAGTACTGGGATGGGATGTAATGTAAACATGTAGATTTGTTCTATACTATATATTCAGATCTCAGGGTATCCATACCTTATAAAGGGTGCAATGTGATCCCCGAAACATTGTGTTTTGTGATTCGCAAATAAAATATAATCTACTTGAATAGTGCTCACCTCAGTTTCTTGCTTATGCTATAGTGTGCAGTCCCCAGGGCTGCCTAAGGTAGCACCTTATAGGAGACCGGCTAACTGCCACAGTATGTACCTGGGCCCACATTTAATATTTTGGATTTATTTAATGCTTCAGGCACACACTGTATGTTAAAACATTATCAGTCCCATGTAATACCCTACTTAGTAGGAACACATTAAAAATAGAGATGTGGCCCTTCCCACTCCTGCAACTTTTGCCATTGACGACAGGAATTTGTCCCAGCCGACCACTAGCTAGTGGCGAACTGTCGGTCAGGATGAAAAATTCCCCACATGTGTACCTAGCATAACTCTACATACAGCTCTTTTTAATGATGTTTTCATTATCTTGTTCCTCACACTGTATATCAGAGGATTGACTAAGGGTGTTAATACAGTATAAAATACAGATGCCACTTTGTAAACTGCAGAATGATCCTTTACTTTTGGGTGAAAGTAGCTAAATAAACCAGTCCCATAGAATATAAAGACAACAGTCAGATGGGAGGAACAGGTGGAGAAGGCCTTAGATCTCATGGCTTTAGACTTAAACTTCATAATAGTGTTCAGTATAATTATATATGGGTAAAATGTAAGGAAAAAAATACCTCCTCCAAGTAAAAATGCACGTTTTCTTCCCAGTCCAAGAATAGTGACATCATCAAGTGATGTCAGAGAGGGGCATCTATAAGTCCATCTGCAGGATAGGGACTGGATTATAACACCACGGTTACTTGGATACAGACCAGTACCGACCCTCACACAACCCTATTCACGATATCTCCTTCCACCACATCACCCGCATCATTTACTTTGTGGTCAGTAAATAGAATGAGGCTGCTGAATGAGAAATGGTTTCGAAGGGATCGGGAGGGAAGGAGACGGTGATCTCAGGCAGTGATAGGCTCTTTTTGTCTCTGTAGTTTGCACTGTAGTTCCAGCCACCCCATACAGAGCTTGCAATGACCGAGCATAGCTGGTGAGTTATTTAGCTGGGATCAATGATAGTGTGACTGTAGATATTGCACTGATATAAACACTACTTTGTATATGACACAGACTTCTGTGTTGCCACACAGTACCAGTAGGCCACCTTTTTGGTCTCCACCACTGTCCATATCTTCTACCTGGGATATGTCAATAACTAGGGCTGGAGAAATCCTAGGAGCCAGGTAACCAATGGGTTTTCTCTTCATATGTATGGGACTGACCCGTTTGTTGTGTAATGGGTGCACTACGTCATATTCGGATAAGATGTAGCACACTTATTGCAACGGTGTATTCTAGGATGGTGGTGCCAGGACTGCCTACATTCCTTGGACAAGAGGCAATAGCTGCAAGCACCCAGACCACATGCTGGTGCTGTACGCGCGCCACATTCATTTCGGCCTTACAGGCTTTGCCTACAGAGCAATCTGTTCTTAGAGCAGCTTTCCACCACCTTCGGTGCTACGGTCTTCCTCCGTATTTGTCTCACTACACTAAACTCCACGAAGCCCAGCGGTTCTATGAACTGACCCTTCTCCCAGTCTATATTGCATTATAACATGCAGGGAGGAAGGAGGCAGCGGCACCGGCACCATCAGCGTAAAATACACTGGTTCAATGAGTGCACCACATCATATTCAGATATCACGTAGCGCACCCATTTAACTACAAACAGATATCACATTGTGACCTTTAATACACAGTTGTGCAACATCATATACATTTGTAGTTTCACATCCTTTCCAGATATGCCGTATCTCATTAACTCAAACTACGAATGGATATAGAACGTTACGGAAATTACTAGAATGACACTACAGACCGATACATCATTCCTAACCTTCCTACTACAGCTAAGTCCATTTTTTACTTTGCTACCAATAGTCATCACTCTAAAACTACCCACAACATATATCACTAAGCCGGAAGTAACACATATCCTTCTTTTTCTGCCTGCAGAGACACCATGTACAAATAATAGAGATGTGGCTAAACACTCCATTTTCACAATTCCATTCCACCTTAAGAGTGTGCGCTACGTAAGTAATTTTATTTCATTATATACAGTATATCAAATGTTTTACATTTCTATATACTTTAATTAGTAGTAGAGAATTGTACCGTGTTAGCCATAGATGAAAGCGAAGACATCTTGGATATAAAGTAATACCTTCGAAGCACTAGGCTTCTTCCTCAGGCATGATACAATACCGAATCTTATAAAGCACTCTACATACTAGAACAAAGACTTTCTTACATTACACAGAGGTTATCTTTTGCACCCATGCCTGATTGGCAATGGCTGTCGTAAATAAAACAGTAAATACACATTCAATGATAATAAAATAATTAGCAGGGGTTAAATAAACAATCAGATACACTTCACCTCTAGTGTCCATGGAGGGTCTGATATAAATGAGATATTTATGGGTTTGGGTGGTTTAGAGGAATTTAGTCTGATTAACTCTACATGTCATTAAGATTAGAAACATAGTGAACTCTGATCGATTCACAATTAATAACAATAAACAAGATGTCCCTGTGGGTGCCCATTTCTGCAGCCAAGGACACAGCCTGAAAGACCTAAAAGTCACAGTGCTCATGGGAAATTTCAGATCCCAAAAGGAGAGGTTAGAATGGGAATGTAAACTTATACAAAAATTTGGGACTCTGGACTCAACAAAGATCTAAACTTTATGTGTCACTATGTTTCTAATCTTAATGTCATGTAGAGTTAAACAGAATAAATTCCTCTAAACCACCCAAACCCATAAATATCTCATTTATACCAGACCCTCCATGGACACTATATATAATTTATCTCTGTGAAGCTGTCCCATACAATCAGCAAAAATATCCAATTCTATGTATTTGCTTTGTGCTGTGTTTGTGCCGGTTTGTGCTACAAAAATGAAGATATTAATATTTTCTATTGGAAGAAAATAACGTGTTTTTACAAAGGTCAAAAGGTCACCACCATTTACAACAGATAAATCTACCCCAAGATGTATTATGTTAAAATTCAGAGTTTACTGTATTAGATTTCACTATACTTCAGACATTGCACCCTGTATTTCTTTTATTACACTTTCATTTTTAATTATTAAAATATTAATGTGCGTAAAGATCTCTTTAATGATATTTTCATTATCTCATTTCTTAGACTGTATATTAGAGGATTGACTAAGGGTGTTAATATAGTATAAAATACAGACACCACTTTATCCACTGCAGAATGATCCTTTGCATTTGGGTGAAAGTAGCTAAAGAAAAGAGTTCCATAAACTAAAAAGACAACAGTCAGATGGGAGGAACAGGTGGAGAAGGCCTTAGATCTCATGGCTTTAGACATCTTCATAATAGTGTTCAGTATAATTATATATGGGCAAAATGTGAGGGCAAAAATACCTCCACCAAGGAATATTGCAAGGATAAGAATGAGTAACAGATTAATAAATGTGTCACTACAAGAGACCAGAAGTAACTGGGGCAGATCACAGAAGAAGCTTTGTAAAGGGTTTAGTCTACAAAAAGTTAGTTTAAGTAAAAATAGAACATGTACCAAGGGATATAACATACTAATCATCAACACTCCTAATACCAGTAGAACACAAGCTTTCCAATGCATTATCTGCTTGTAGTGAAGAGGGCGACATATTGCAATATATCGATCATAGGACATCACTGCCAGTAAGACTAATTCTGATATTAAAAAGAACACGAAGAAGTATATTTGAGTTATACAAGCCTGCAGAGAAATAATTTTACTTTGTGTGTGAAAATCAAAGAGCATCCGTGGGATAGTGACTGAGGAATAGCCCATATCCAGACATGCCAGGGTTCCAAGGAAGAAGTACATGGGGGTTTGGAGATGGGAATCTGTACAGATCAGAAGGACAATGAGAAGATTCCCAGTCAGAGTCATCAGATAGACCAACAGAAACACCAGGAACAGAGGAAATTGGAGACTTGGTAGATCAGATAATCCAGAGAGAACCAATGTGTACAATACAGTTTGGTTTTCCATCTTAATTTTGATATTATTTATAAATATTACAAGAGAAAACACCAAAAACCAAAAATCAGTAAAATAGATTTTCACAAACACATTACAGAAGCTGGAAGAATCTTGATTTGATGAACTGTAGAGTTACCTGTATTAAGAGTAAGACAAACAAATAAACACCAGGGCAATCAATGCAGATTACCAGGGTTCATTAATCTGTTTTGGTTCATGTATTTGTTATTCATTATATTTTACATTTCTTTTAAGTGTGCAGGCTTTCATAGATCACTTACTGTAAAAACACAACATGAGCCATAAACATAGAATCTGCACACTATATGCCAGTTCAATAAATGTAAACTGAACTCCTAAGGACATTAAGGAATTTGTTTGAGAATGGCAGAGAGATATATATCTATGTTAAAGGGCATGGTCACCCTTTTATTTAAACCCACAGCTTAAAGACTTAATGAAATTATTCAGGTCACTTTTCAAATACAGATGGTCTAAATACTTCTTCTGCAAGCCAAAATGATGAAAGAAACCCCTATACTATTAGACAAATGGCGTGGGAAAATCTCAATACAGGACACAGAAATGGCTAGTGATCTCTTGGTAAGTCATAACCTGGTGTCTCCAGCACCACAAAATAAATGAATCCAATTTTATATCTTGAACCAGGCATATTTGACACCTAGGAGACTACATCGTGCAGGAAGGCCCACTGACTCAAAGTACCCTAGATGTGATATGCCAGAGGCAGATAGCTGTCACCAGTTATGGACACGCCCCTCAATCCAAACATGCTGGCATGCAATTAATGGGTTCATAAGATCACACCTTGCAATTCAATACAATACAACCTGAAACATTGTTTTAGGGATATCCAATGGGATAGTCCAAACTGATGCTATGCAGAGAGTTACAATTCTATGTAAGTAAGGCAATAGAATCGAAGTAGTACCTACTACACAGAATTGGATACATAGTAACATAGAAACATAGTAATTAGGTGAATAAAAACATACCATCAAGTCCAACCTATTCACCCTCTTTTTATAACCCTACCTTACAGTTGATCCAGAGGAAGGCAAAAAAAAAACAGCTAAAAAGGGGGGGAAAATTCCTTTCCTGACTCCAAACTGCAATTGGAAAGTATCCCTGATAATCAGATCTATATGTATTAATACCAGTAGCTCCAATATTTTTTAGTTTAGAAACTTATCCAGGCCTTTTTTAAAGCTATTCAATGAACTTGCCATTACCACATCTGCTGGAAAACAGTTCCACAGTTTCACTGTTCTCACTGTAAAGAAACCTTTCCTAACTTGAAGATGAAACTTCTTTTCTTCCAACTTAAAGGATGTCCACGTGTCTCTGATATGACCTATTAGTAAACAATGCACCAGAGAGTTCATTTTATGGCCCATTAATATAGTATAAGGTTATCATGTCCCACGCAAACGTCGCTTCTCGAACGTAAACAGCCAAGCTGTTAATCGCCTGCATTCAAGCCCCTCCATTCCCCTTATTAATTATGTTGCCCTTCTCTGAACTGCTTCAATTTCCAAGATGTCCATTTGTATGTGGGATTCCAAAATGGCACCGCATATCCAAATGAGGCCTACCAGTGCCTTGTAAAGAGGGAGAATAATATTTTTCTCTCTTGATCTATTCCCCTCTTATACAAGACAATATTTCTGCTAGCTCTACGTTGCTACCTGGCATTGTTTGCTGTAGCTAAGTGTGTTATCTACCAGAACCCCCAAATCTTTTTCCATACAGATGCACTTACACAGAGTTATTTATGGTGTAGGTGGCACAGGGATTATTAAATCCTAAATGCATCACCTTACATTTATCAACATTAAATCTCATCTGCCATTCTACTGCCCATTTTGATAATCTATCTATGTCTGCTTGCAGCACTTGCACATCATTTGAAGTTTCCAAAACTCTGCATAGTTTAGTGTCATCTGCAAACACTAAGACCTTGCTCTCAATGCCCCCTTCTAAGTCATTTATAAACAGATAAAACAGAAGGGGCCCCAGTACAGAACCCTGAGGCACTCCGCTTAGAACTTTAGCCCACATAGATGTAGCTCCATTAACCACCACTCTCTGTTTGCGATCTAATAACCAATTCTCTATCCATGAACAAATGTTTTCTTCAAAGCAACAGTCATCAGTTTATACATTAGTCGCCTATGTGGCACAGTATCAAAAGCTTTCGCAAAACAAGTATACCACATCCACTGCTGTGCCTGAATCTAACTTCTTACTCGCTTCTTCATAAAAAACAAAATTGTCTGGCATGATCTATTCTCATAAATCCATGCTGACTGCTACTAATAAGAAAGCTCTGGAGACAAGGTCAAGGATATGATCCCGTAACAAAGTTTCCAGCACCTTTCCTACCACTGATGTTAGGCTTACAGGTCTATAGTACCATGTTTGAACAACTACTTTTTTGAATATTGGTATTACATTGGCTTTTTTCAATCCAGCGGCAATCCCCAGCAAGGCGAATCTGAAAAGATGAGCAACAGTGTTCTAGAAGAACTGAACTAAGCTCTTTTAAAATGTGAGGATGCAATCCACTGGTCCTGGGGCTTTATGATATTAACTTTGTCTAATTGTTCCGTACCATATCCTCTGTTAGTCAACGTGAATACTCTTAATTTCTTCTGCCCCATATTATACAATCCCTGCTGTAAGGAAAGATTCTCAACAGTGAAAACCGATGTAAAAAAACGGTTTAGCAGATTAGCCTTTTTGGCATCCTCTACCTCAGCCCATTATTAAATGGTCCCACATTCTCAGTCCTCATCTTTTTACCATTTTATACTTAAAAAACATTTTGGGGTTGGACTTGCTTTGTTCAGCAATCCTATTTCATTTTCTATTTTAGCTAGTTTAATTGCTTTCTTGCAGTCTTTATTACAGCTTTTACACTCCTGTAAGCCTGTTCTGTTCCCTGATTTCAAAATTTTTAAAGCCTTTTTCTTTTTTTCCATTTCCCTTTTACCTGAGCATTAAGCCATGCAGGAGTGGACCTACTTTTTTTAGACTTGTTCCCTAAAGGTACAGATTTAGAAATGTAATATGTTTAATATCCTTTTAAAAGTGGTCCACATCTGCTCAGTATCTTTACCTAGAAACAGTCCCCCCAGTCTATGAGCAGGTGCGATCCTTTAACCACTAAAATTAGCTTTCCTAAAGTTAAAAGTTTTTTTTAACCCATTGCACTTTAGTTTTTTGCAACCTTATAAATGACACTATATCATGGTCACTATTCCCTATATTAAATGACACTATATCATGATCACTGTTCCCTATATTAAATTATCTATATCATGGTCACTATTCCCTATATTTACATGACACTATATCATGATCACTATTCCCTATATTAAATGACACTATCATGGTCATATTCCATTTAAATGACACTATATCATGGTCACTATTCCCTATATTAAATGACACTATATCATGGTCACTATCCCTATATTAAATGACACTATATCATGATCACTATCCTAATTAAATGACACTTTACATGGTCATATTCCTATATTAAATGTACTAATCATGATCACTATTCCCATATTTAAATGACACTTTATCATGATCACTATCCCTATATTAAATGACACTATATCATGATCATATTCCCTATATTATAATGACACTTTCATGATCACTTTCCCTATATTAAATGACACTATATCCTGATACTATTCCCTATATTAAATGACACTATATCAGATCACTATTCCCTATATTAAATGACACTATATCATGATCACTATTCCCTATATTAAATGACACTATATCATGATCACTATTCCCTATATAAATGACACTATATTCATGATCACTATTCCCATATTAAATGACACTATATCAGATCACTACCCTATATTAAATGACACTATCATGATCACTATTCCCATATTAATGACACATATATGATCACTATTCCCTATATTAAATGACACTATACCATGGTCACTATTCCCTAAGCTTCCCATTACCTTAATCTCCAAAACGAGCTCAGGGTTATTAGATATCACCAGATCCAACAACGCATTCTGTCTAGTAGGAACTTCTACCATCTGTGAAAGAAAATGCTCATATAGGAAATTTAAGAATAACTGGTCAAAAATGATCTAGCGTTTCAACGAATACTATACAAACACAGATGATGTCCACAGAGATACAGGACGTTATGAGCATATGGTTTGAAGCAGATTCCACAACCAGCTCAGACAACAACCAGAAAATTATAACGATATATAAATTGGACATAAAATTTCTCCCCTCCCCCCCTTTCCTCCAGTATGGATTGACTTAAAGGATGTCCATAGTGACAGATATATAACCCTAAGCTCCTAGATTGGTAAGATAAGAAATGATAAAACCAATAGATACAACCAAAACCAGATTGAGGTAAATGTGTTGTTTAATAGTTAAACTAATTTAACAAAAAGTGTGTACTTACAGTTTTTAAAAAACAGATTATATGGATTGATACGTTTATGTTTCATCTAAATCATACATTGAACTGTCATTTGAAATGAAACTCTTTTAACTAAACTAAATTATATAAAAAACAACAACTTGGTATTTGGAATTATCTCCCATAACATTAACCTAATAAAAACCTACATGAATGGATGATGAAAGGTCTGAATTTTTGAAGTATTGCCAGTTAAAGTCAGAGAAAGACTTTCCATTACAGGAACGATTTGTTCAAGTGAGTTAAGGCTTCTCTGCCTTTCACCTATATTTAAAAAGTGTCATTTATAAGAGTTGGAGAGGGGGGAACATTTAGGGAGGCAGAGGAAGAGGGAGGAGATGAGAACATGTTGCTGCATAACTGGTCAGTCCTTTATCTGTCCGCTTTTCAGTTTGTGGGTTGATTTGATAATAACACAGCAGAAAACAATAAATATCTAAACATACAAATTATGCAACAGAAAAAAAATACAGAATAAAAGATTACTTTAATGAAAAAATACTGCAGGAGAGGTTCTAAAAATATTTTTAGGGTCATTTAAAGAGGTACACAATGCATTATTAAGGGGTTAAATTCACAATAACTGTATTACAATCTGTTAGCAACACTTTAAAACATTGCAAGCCTATTCACCAGTGGATGCATGGCTGTCCAGTGTGCACATATTAGTATTAATACCAGCTGATAGTTGGCATTAAAAACGTATGTGCTGGTGAGATTGCCAAAGCCGTACAACCAGTAAATCTGCACTTTGTGAATCTCCATGTTTTTGCTTTACAATTTACACTTTTTTTCAAGGACGACTTAAAGCGCATGTCAACCCTAAAACTTAACTTTTATATAAAGGTAATGTAAATGTAAGGCAGAACCTGAGTATTGAAGTTTCCTCTTTCATTTTTCTGTGGCAGTTGAGAAATCTTAACTCTTTAGCCACATAGCATCCAGTACAGAATTATCTTTCTCTAAATGTACCATTCCATCAGAGAGTGGGGATTCCATATCTGACCTGTAATATCCATGTTATGATCATTTGAAACCCTACTGCTATGGACCTGATGAAAAGGGTAGATCCCTTGTAAGTTGTCAACTAAAATAAACTGTTGCCCATATCTTTAATATCCAGAATCATCATGATCATAAGGAAACCTCAGCCATAAATACTCTTCCTACCAAACTACTAGAGTTAATTACAATATAACATATCCCAGGTCTCCACAATGGGCCTGTAACCTACTGAGATATCAAACTCTCCTGTGTGATTCTCATAGGGATTTGTTGGTTTTAACAAACTTTAACAACTGTTTCTTTCATCCTGTACTGTACTGTAGTGTTACCTATTGTAAGACATTAAAATTAAATTATAAGGATGATAAAGTCACAATGCTTAATCAGGGCATAGAACTCTATCTAAAGTGATTTCTTTCCTCATTAAATCCAAATTGTATAAAGTATATTAGTGTAGTAAATTACTATGACATTCTCAGCATAATAGCTTTTCCCTCTGGCTGCCACTCCTGAGTGTGGAACACAGCGCTCTGTATAGCAGGACTGGTATGACTGATAGAGGGAAGTGAGAGAACCGTACCTCTATATTTATATATAGACAGTATTTATATTTAGACAGTATTATATTAGATCAGATATTATATACAGTATTTATATGTATACAGTATTTATATTATACAGTATTTATGTTACAGTATTTATATTATACAGTATTTATGTTATACAGTATTTATATTATACAGTATATATATTATACAGTATTTATGTTATACAGTATTTATATTGTACAGTATTTATATTATACAGTATTTATATTGTACAGTATTTATATTATACAGTATTTATGTTATACAGTATTTTATATATAGTTTACAGTAGTATTTTATGTATACAGTATTTATGTTATTACAGCATTTAATTATACAGTATTTATTTTTACAGTATTTATATATACAGTATTTATGTTATACAGTATTTATATTTACAGTATTTATATATACGTATTTATGTTATACAGTAGTATTATATTGTACAGTATTTATATTATTACAGTATTTATGTTATACAGTCATTTATATATACAGTATTTATATTGATACAGTCTTTCTATATTATACAGTATTTATGTTATACAGTATTTATATTACAGTATTTATATTATGACAGTATTTATGTTTACAGATTTATATATACAGTATATATTTACAGATATTTATTTTACAGTATTTATGTTATACGTATTTATGATATACAGTATTTATATTATACATATTATATATACAGTATTTATATTATACAGTATTTATTATACAGTATTTATATTATACAGATTTATATTATACAGTATTTATGTTATACAGTATTATATTGTACAGTATTTATATTATACAGTATTTATATTGTCAGTATTTATATTGTACAGTATTTATGTTATACAGTATTTATATTATACAGTATATTATGTTGTACAGTATTTATGATTATACAGTATTTATATGATACAGTTTTATATTATACATCATGTATTTATGTACAGTATTTATATTATACAGTATTTATGTATACAGTATTTATGTATATAAGTTTATAGTTACAGTATAATATACAGTATTTATGTTATACAGTATATAATTATACATTATTTTATATACAGTTATTATTATACAGTATTTATTTATACAGCATGTATAGTATACAGTATTTATATTATACAGTATTTATATTTATACGTATTTATTTTGTACAGTATTTTTATTATACAGTATTTATGTTCTGTTACAGCAGTTATTATATACAGTATTTATATGATACAGTATTTATTTGTACAGTATTATATATTACAGTATTTTATTATACAGTATTATTATACAGTATTATATTATACAGTATTTATGTTATACAGTATTTATGTTATATATAGTATTTATATTATACAGTATTTATAGTACAGTATTTATATTTATTACAGTATTTAGTATTATTTACAGTATTTAGTTATACAGTATTTATATTAACAGTATTTATATTGTACAGTATTATATTGTTTACAGTATTTATATTTATACGTATTATATTATACAGTATGTATGTTATACAGTATTTATTTACAGTATATATATTTACAGTATTTATGTTATCAGTGATTTAGATTTACAGTTATTATATTATACAGTATTTTATAGTGTTTACAGTATATTTCTATTATACAGTATTTATTATACAGTATTTATATTGTACAGTATTTATATTATACAGTATTTATATTGTACAGTATTTATATTATACAGTATTTATGTTATACAGCATATATATTATACAGTATTTATATTTTACAGAATTTATGTTGTACAGTATTTATGTTATACAGTATTTATATTATACAGTATCATTATACAGTATTTATATTATACACATTTATATTATACAGTATTTATATTATGACAGTTATATGTTATACAGTATTTAGTTATATAAAGTTTTATATTATACAGTTATTAGTTATTACAGTATTATGTTATACAGTTATATATATTATACAGTATTTATATTATACAGTATTTATATGTTATCAGTATTTATGTTATACAGTATTTATATTATACAGTATTATATTATACAGCATTTATGTATACAGTAGTATTTAATACATATTTATATTATACAGTATTATATTATTTACAGTATTATATTTACAGATTTATGTTGTACTAGTATTTATTTATACAGTATTTATATTAATACAGATTTATGTTATACAGTATTATATTATACTCATTATTATTATACAGTATTTATTTATATTATAACAGATTTATTATACAGTATTATGTTATTAAAGCTTTTATATTATACAGTATTTAATAGACGTATTTAGTATACAGTATTATTTTAACAGCATTTATATTATACAGTATTTATGTATACAGTATTATATTATACAGTATGATATTATACAAGTATTTTAGTTTTTATACAGTTTTAGTATACAGTATTTTATTAACAGATTTAATTAACAGTATTTATGTTATACAGTATTTATATTATACAGTATTTATGTTATACAGTATTTATGTTGTACAGTATTTATATTATACAGTATTTATATTACACATTATTTATGTTGTACAGTATTTATATTATACAGTATTTATATTATACAGATTGTTATTTTACAGTATTTATATTCTACAGTATTTATATTATACATTATTTATATTAGACAGTATTTATGTTATACAGTATTTATATTATACAGTATGTTATACAGTATTTATATTATACAGTATTTATGTTATACAGCATTTATATTATACAGCATTTATATTATATACGTATTTATGTTATACAGCATTTATGACTATACAATATTTATATTATACAGTATTATTTATACAGTATTTATATGATACAGTATGTTATGTTATACAGTATTTTTGTTATACAGTATTTATGTTATACAGTATTATATTATACAGTAGTTATGTTTACAGTATTTATTATACAGTTATATATTAACAGTATTTATGTTATACAGATTTTATATGTACAGTATTTATGTTATACAGGATTTATGTTATACAGTATTTAGTTATACAGTATTTATATATACAGTATTTATGTTTATACAGTATTTATGTATACAGTATTTATAGTAACAGTTTTATTTAGTTATACAGCTTATATTATACAGTATTGTTATATCAATCTATTTATATTATACAGTATGTATGTTATACAGTATTTATGTTATACAGTATTATATTATACAGTATTTGTTATACAGCATTTATGTTATACATATATTTATAGTTATACAGTATTATATATACAGCATTTATATTATACAGCATTATTTTATACAGCATTTATGTTATAAAGTATTATATTGTACAGTATTTATGTTTACCAGTATTTATTATTTACACATTATTATGTTATAACCAGATTATGTTTAGCAAATTGTTGTACGATTTGATTATAACAGATGATGTTATTACTTTCCTTCCCCGCATACGCTTCTTTTAGTATGTCGTTCTCCCCCTACCCACTATAGTTCCCCCTGCTATCCCCCTCACCGAAGTATGTTACCGCTCCCCTCCCCCCCCCCCCCCCTTCCCCTCCTTATGTCATACAACTAACAACCGACGATTTTACCCTCTCAAGACCCCTCTGGGCTTCTACCGCCAGTTTATGTCACCTGGTGAGGCGGTTCGTCTTCCTGATCTGGAGTACCCAAGGGGCTCCCCCCTGGCGCGAAGTATAGACGGTGTCCCCCTTCATGTTAGCCCACCCTTTTGTCTCTCATGATCCCACGCGCGGTTATTCCTGCACCATTCACCAGCCACTTTGTTCCCCTGGTCTACCCTGAGGGTTCCGACCTGTGATGGTGGCTGAATCTCCTTGCAATATCAATACAATACAACCTGAAACATATGTTTTAGGGATATTCCAATGGGATAAGTCCAAACTGACGCTATGCAGAGAGTTACAATTCTACATGTCCACCCCCAAAACTAATTTAACCTTCACTGGCCCCACTGTGCGGTTTTTAAAAACCGCTTTACCTTACTGCTGATACTTTTATGGTTCTCTTGCAATGTCTGTGAAAGTCCAAACATTAAAGAGTAAGGAGCCATTTCTAGTGTAATTTGTTTTTTCTTCTTGCCTGGTAAACTGTTCTCATCAGGTTTTCTATGAGTGGCAAGCATAGTCAGTAATCACTAGAGGCACATGGAAAAGGGAATTTCCCATCATGCAATTCACTTGACTTTCCCCCATGACACCACTTCTAGTTATAGTCAAAATCTGCCAACGCATGAGGATACGTTCGGATTGGCTTATTAAACGATCACTATTTTCCAAAGATGTCACTTTTAACGAATAACGGCGTAAGGTTCAACAGTGGCTTGCAATTAAACTTGTGATTTTTGTTGCCGCATTATGAAAGGTCTTTTTACATATGTACCTTACGCTACGGGAATGTGGCAACTAAAGAGTTACGAGATAAAAACATAGTAACTCTTTAGGTTGCCACCATATCTTTCTCTAATGAGGTGTACAATTGGTGTTGTCCTGGCTATAGTGGTGCAAACAGAGAAACACATTGCATTTGTTACATAATTTTTTATTTGAAATAAGCTTATATGTAGTGGGAGTATATATTTAGTTATCAGATCATGGGCTCATTTTTTTGGAGGGGGATGCTTATGAGTAAATAAGTAGGCAGGGGGGTTGATTACAACGGGGAGGCGGGTGTTTTCGATATACATTCCCTATCTGGCCCCTGCTGTTTGTAGAGTGCTTGTCAGGGAATGGCGTTAGCACTGATAGGCCTGTGTGCATTGAATGAAACTGAGATATGCGAACTGCCACTAGTAATTGGCAGTCACTATCTGGGTGGAGAGAGATTGTTCAGGGTGAATCAATTTTTTATTTATTTAATAACACATTTATTGTCGTTTATAGACCCATACCACACCATAGTATGAACCACAGGGCCTAAAAAAATACATTCATTTTGGGCGCGTCTAGAACCAGCCATACTACCTTGCAAGTCTGTAACCTAAAGTACAAAGCAAGATTGCTAGCTGACTGCTGGATGTAGAAAACTAGCTTCTCTGAAGATTCCTGCTATGTTTTAGTAGTGTCTCATACAACACACGCGGGGGGCCACCCAACGGAATCTGATTGGTCTAGTACAGTATGAGTACTTGGATCTTGGATCCATCGATATATATATAATATATATAATATGTATCCCACTTGATAACTGATTCAATCTGACAATCAACAGCACTTGCCACCAACAGTATCATCCTGTAGTTTCTAATTGACTATAGAAGTATCGGGAGTGGTTATAATGCTAAAATCCCAGAATCCCAGGTGGCACTTGCAAATCAGTTGCTCAGATTCGGCATGTTTTATTATAATGGAGAAAGGCTATTTTAACATTAGCAAACCTTCTGATGGTGACAATCTCCATAACTACAAGCACACTGCCCCACTATAGGAGGAGTGGAATCAATTGCTACACAACAACAAAACATAAGAAACACAAAAATGAAGAAAATAACTTGATATACTGTCTCCAAAAAAATAATAAAGTATATGGCAAAAAAGTACACAGGCTAGCGATCCTACCACACAGCACAAACATAGTTTTGGGGGTGGACATGCCCTTTACACCTGCCAATTCAGCATTTGTCTGTGATAAATAAATGCAACCAACAATACTGACGTTCCTTTTGTCAGGACCCCTAAATAGAGACCTTTATTAGCGTTTTGCCTTGACCCAGCCCCTGGGTTGAGTTCAGTTTGCTCGTAGGAAATCTGACGCATATATGACCATCCACAGCCAATCAGGTGAAAGATTACTTCTTGGAAGAAAGGACATGTTAGAAACTTAAAATGTCAACTCACTATGTCAACAGCGGCAATGCACGGAGTTTTTAATTCATGCTAACCAATATAGCATCATTAGCATGATTTAAACTCCAGAAACAGGAGGCAGATGAGATTCTATGTGCTCGCCCTGTCAAGTATTTAAATATAATGAATTTCCCTAAACTTTGGAGGCTTCGAAAGATTTTCGCCACTGCCTTGATGGTCTGTCAGTGGGAGGCATTATGTTCCTTTTTTCCTCCCAACTTTATTTTTATTTAGATTTTAACCTTTATTTTGAAAGGGTAACCGTGGTCTTGAAATTTTCCAAACTAGTAAGATTATAAAAAACTTCCCATCACACCTTAAAATAAAAACCTAGAATCACATCTCTAGATAAACTTTGTGAGTTTGTTTTGAAGGAAAGGTTAATGCATATTACTTTCCTGCTTCAAAAACTCCTATTTTTCCAGCCATGTGACCAGCTTTAGTCATGTGACCAGCAATTCCTGGCTGCTGTTAATAGGCTCTTCCTCTCACGTACATTTTTTCCCCAGTACTTCAATTTCCCCAGCATTAGTACTCAACTGGTATTGCTTCTCCCCCGGGGCGGAGGGGTGGGGCTGAGGTCAGTGTGATGTCACTCAACCTTACTGGAAGTTTTGACATTCACCCCAAGTAATGCTTCACAAGCTCAGACCAGGATGTGATTGTCCGCTCAATTAAAGGAAAATTACTGCAGGCTTTCCTAAAACCCTGTGTGCTTTGAGACCACGTGCCTCGTTATACTAGTAACAAAACAGTCAGCTTTATGAGGATGCATATAAGGTAATGAATGACATCTGCTTAGATATATTGGGTAGAATCCATTAGGACACTCTGTCCTTTGGAATAATGAAAATCCTTATAGCCTATGTCAGGAGGTTTCTTCTGACGTTTGCTTAGCGTGTTGCTAATTGATCCCTATACTTTGGGAGTATCCCATGTCCATTAAGTAGTTTTTGTTATCAGCTGGTTAGGGTCGGGGTCCTTTTTTTTTTTTTTTTTTAGCTTGTGTTGAAAGACTTGTCTAAGAAATTCTATCTATCAACACAGTCGTACTTGAATACTCCATTGCAAAGGAGTAATGTTTAAAACATTAAAATCCGAATAATAGTTAACTTTACTTACATCTAATCTGTTCTGCTATTATGAGTATCTTTCCCCCTGCAATATCTGTTGAGATTACATTCATTTGTTTGTCACAGTTACTATTCTGTTTTCACTTCACTCTCTCAGCCCTTCCCTCTCACCCAGTCTCCATACATCCTTATAATAAATATCCCATGGGTGTCGGACTCTGAAAAAAAATTATCCCATGGGTCCGAACCTGAAAAAATCGTTCTATAACCTGTCTAGGATGAGGAGCCAGGACCTCCCTGTGAGCCTTTGGTTTAAAGCTACCCCCGTTTCCATATTCTATGGGGTTTTCATTCCCATATGAAGATAAATTCAGTTTGATAGCATACTGTATTTTAGGCAGATGCCCCTGAGGAATTATGCATGTGTTGATGTTGAATGAGATGGAAGTAGTGGCTTGGATAGTATCATCGATTTTCAATGCAGTGAATCCTCCCAACCAGGAGAGTGTAACTTGTTAAGGCCGCCTAAGGATACAAAAGAATTTTTTGCTTTTTAGGTGTATAATTCTTGTTTGTATAGCTTTTTGAAAAGGTTTGGCGGTATTATCCCTAAGTAAGTTACTGTCAGGGTTATTTCAATATAAAAGTTCTTATCGTTAAAATGGTGCTAATTGTGCCCCAACCAAACAGATATATATTTAACAATTGAAAGCTAACATCCTGATTGGTTGGGGCAAAAAATTAGTCACCATTTTAAATATAATAAACTTTATTGAATAACCCGACATGTATGTTCTTCATTCTTCTGTGTATATGAAAGGTTTAGTGATTAGTCTCAGTTGTGGGGATAAGGGATATAGAAAGGTAGTGCCCTCTTTCTTATTGTGTTAATTTTGTAGCCCGAGTGGTGTGTATATCATCCAGTTCAATGAAGACTAGGAGGTAAGACAAGAAATTTGTTAGTGTCAGGAGATATTGTCAGTATTTTGTGGTGGGATTTCCTTATGGAGGTGCCATAATTTTTCTGCAAAGGGTCATTTTTGAGCAAAGGTTCAATACTAAAGCATAGAGTTAGGTACATGGGGCATTCCTGACTGTACCGGCAGATACTTTTTATTTATCAGATTTATTTTGATCAGAACTATGAGAAAAATTCAACCAGCACATTTCTGCTGGTCACAGCAGCAGTGTTTTGCTCAGGCGATTTCTCCCCTTGCAGTGCTGCTGGGTAAATTTTAAATCTGCGTGGTTTTTGACTTGAGGTATAACCTCAAAGTGGTTTGTCTCCCCCATGGAGTTTGCGGGCAGTGTGCCGGTGTGCACCAATACATGTGGGTACATTCTTTTTAGGACTTGAAGGAGATTGACACTTAGTACCTTTCCCCCCTTTTTTTTCTTATTTCAATATTAGAACTGAAAAACCAGAAATTAAATTATCAAGAAATTGTATAAAAAATATACCCCTCTAAAATTATTAAAGATTAATTGTCTTTTTTACTCAGCAAACGGCACTGATTTCATCTCATATCTTTTTTAGGGGGGCTGGGTGTATCATCTGTAAAACAAAGTGATTATCTTCTAAATCTTAATTTCTGCACACAACCGCAAATGTGACAGCACTATAAACCACCTGATTTTATGTTATTACTCTGTTGAGGGGGCTAGTAACTTTCAATCTTGGCAAAATTTCCTTTTTTGTACACAAAGTGGCACAAGGTAGCACTAACACACCATAGATGGTTATTTGTGCCATTTATGGGGGGGCAGTTTTTACAGTCCACAGTTTACTTAAGGTTACCCCCCTGCATCTATGTGATATGTTACACACTCACCTTTAGAAATGCATTTCCAGAGCTGTGCACATTGCACCTGCAACATTAAAAATAGCCAACTGAGCAAATTAGTCAATCCCAGTGATCTCTATGGCACCTTCCTGAATGTTCTCGATTTAAATATTTTTTGATTTAATACTATCCAGCAACACGTTAAAGAAGCAAAGTTAAAAATGGTGTGCATTTGGCAATCAACATGTGTCAAATTTACCACACAATAGCACATTGTGATTGCAGTCTTAAAATTACCATTGCCAATTGCTCGATTGGGAATCGTACATTTACTATCCAATCAAATTTTCCGATCGCCTAACAATGACATGCGGTGGTTTTACTACTAATGCACCACCAAGTAATTGTAATTGTAATTAACGATAACCTGTTGTATTGGATACCATGGGTTAGTGAATATGCCCTTATTGATTTACGGTAAAGAGCAAATGTCACTGCTTCAGCTTTGGGGGAACAACCAGAATAAAAGAAAATTATAGAGGTAGGAGGGCCACATAAGTGGAATCATTCTGCTGGAAAGGTTTCCCGGGGTAGAATACTTAAAAAAAAATCTGAAATTCTAAAATAGGCCAAAAACAGACAGAAATAGAGACAAAGTCTATGAAACTGCTTTGGAACGGGTAGGGGTCCACCTCTATACCTAACATTGGTTTTAGGCCCACATCATGTATTTTATACATTATATTTGTGTATCAATCTACATACAGCTCTTTTTAAAGATAATTTTATTGTTTTGTTTCTTAGACTATATATAGAGGGTTACTAGGGTGTATACAGGTATAAAAGACAGAACCACTTGTCCACTCGCAGAATTAGTCTTGGCATTTGGTTGAAAATAGCTAAAGAAAGATGTCCCATAAAATATAAAGACAACATCAATGGAGGAACAGGTGGAGAAGCCTTAGATCTCAGGCTTTAGACATCTTCATAATAGTGTTCAGTATAATTAATATGGCAAAATGTGAGGGCAAAAATCCCTCCACCAGGGAATATTACTAGGATAAGAATGAGTAATAATTAATGAATGTGTCACTACACAGAGACCAGAAGCAACTGGGCAGATCACAGAAGAAGCTTTGTAAAGGGTTTAAACCTGCCAAATGTTAGTTTAAGTAATAAAAACATGTACCAAGAATTTACCGCACTAATCATCAACTCCCTAATACCAGGAAGAATACAGTTTTCCAATGCATTATCTGGTGTGTAGTGAAGAGGGTGGACATATGCAACATATCGTCATAGGGACATCACTCGCTAGTAAGGATATTTCTGATGTTGAAAAAAAAAAACAATAAAGAATACTGCGTTATACAAGCCTGTTAGAAATGCACCTTTTTGTGTATAAAATCAAAGAGCATCCGTGGTGGTGTAGTAACTGAGGAACCAGCCCATATCCAGACATGCCAGGGTTCCAAGGAAGAATACAGGGGGTTTGGAGATGGGAATCTGTACAGATCAAAGGACAATGAGAAGATTCCCATTTAGAGTCATCAGATGAAGCCACAGAAACACCAGAACCAGGAGTTGGTGGCTTGGATGATGAGATAATCCAGAGCAGACAAATTCAATACTGTTTGGTTTTCCATCTTACCTTTGTTTTACTATTATTGATTTATGTTACAAATAACTTAAGCAACAAAGCTTAGAAAATTGGATTACAAAATTAGTAAAATAAAGCAGAAAATCAATTTTCAGAATTTGAAATCTTCTTTGTTATAAGTTGAAACAAAGGAAAACATGACATACCATGTGAATTCTGAATCCTGTTTGGGACATTTACTTTGCAATTGATATTCAATTACAGAAGGATGGTCTAGGTAATGATTAATAGATTGTTATCTAATATAATTAAATTCCATGATTAAATAATAATTCAAACAAAAAGAACGTTTTAGACAACCAGTTGTAAATCCAGATAATATTGATAAAAATCATTTATTTTTAGTTGTAAAGACTTATGGATCATGGACATCAAACCTTGTCTAAATATAAAGCTGAACAATGTATTACAGCTTTCTTGGGAACCATCATACATTTGTTATAGAAACACTACATTATTGTCAACTTGCTTGACTTACCAAAGAATCATATTTTACAGCTATGTTGTGGTTTTATAATGGATGAACGTTCTTTTCTAGGTGGAGAGGAATAATCTGTTAAATTTGTGGCTTATTACTTCTGGTTGTAAGTTCTCAATCTGCTCTTTCTCCCAGGTTGATTTCCTAAGCCCACTGCACAGACAGAATATAAGCTAAAGAATTTGAGTTAAGACTCAAAACAGAAGTTCAACAACCTAGAGAAGACAGGAGGTAGGAAGATTTGCTTCTTCCTCCCAAATATTTAACCATTAGGTACACTTTTTTGGAAACTAGCATTTACTAGCATAGTCCCCCTTTAAAATGTTATTTTAAGTATTATATTCTGGAAGCTTAACTTTAGTTTTATAAAGCTCTTACTTGTTTACAATACTTTGCTGTGAAGGTGGTTGTGGCCAGTTGAATCTTTTTAGTTCTCAATCCTTTTTTCACCTTTGCTATAAAAACTCAAAGCTGCAATATACTTTATAACCTACCCCTGTAGTGGATTTGTATGGGAGGAACTTGTAAGATTATAGCCTTATATCTTACAGTTCCAGAAGGAGAAGGAAACCAGAAGCCACAAAGGGGTAGGTTATAATAAATAATGCACCCCGATCTGTAATTTAAAGAATTAGAAGTCACCTTGGAGTTCCGTGCCCTGTATAAAGGTACTCGGCCTCGGCTCTGCTAGTATATGTCACGGAACTCCTCGGTACTTCTAATTCCTTATAATTTACAGTTTGGGGTGCATTATCCACATATTACACTCATAATAATATCCAGTGCAGTGTATAAATACATCAAAACTGATTGAGAAACTTTTCCTATCACTAAATTGACTTTAAAAAAAACTTCTTCGTATGTATTGAATTAATTTGGTCTCTAGTTGCACGCTGCGCGATGTTACTATCCCATTTCTATATATATTGCTTGTTTCATTGGAGGTTTGACCAAGCCTCTGGAATGTTTATCCCGCCCACAGTGGGTCATGTGTTCAAGTACTGAAATTTGGAGAGTTAGTCAAGAAAGCAATTGAAAGAGCACAGGGGCTTTCATCTCTAAAAGGGCAGGTACTGATATAAAGACAAGCAGGGTTTTCAATAAAAGTTCTTATCGTTTAAAATGGTGCTAATTTTTTCCCCAACCATCAGATCTTATTTAACCTTTGAAGTAACATCTGATTGGTTGGGGCAAAATAGCACCTTTTAAACGATAAGAACTTTTATTAATTCTCCCTGAAAGTTTGAGAATTACGTCCCTAAGAAGGTAAAAGGTTACTATGGTAAAAAATGGTAAAAGTTAGGACCCAGCAGAAAAAGCAAACCGTGAAGTGGTTGCTGGTCTTAAATAATTTGGCCAGTTATTGAACTAATTGCTTTAATTTATCAGAGAGAAGGGCAGGCTTTAAGTCGCTTACATGGTAAAGTAATTGTAAGCAATTAATTGGATGTGCACTAGGCTTCTATTTTTGATGTCACATCAAAACTGATTAGAGAACGTTTCCACACTAAGTTGAACTTAAAAAAAACTTCTTTTGCTGTATGAAAGACGATACATTTACTGTAGTGAAATGTTCTGTAAATAATAATAAGGATAATATGCTCCATTACAGTGCATTATAAGAATATAAAGTCACAGATAGTTCCCTGACCATATAGAAGCACGAGGCCACAGTAAAAGCTGCATAAGCAGACATTCCTGAACTCAGCTCATTAACTACCCCATGCTGCGTACACACTTAAACAGTTAAGAGACATAACTCACAGCCCAACTGTTTTTTCTATGCAAGAGACATAGAAGGAATCCCATTCCCCCCCCTACTGAACACTTTAAACAGCTAGAGACATTACTCACACCACAGCCGGTTCACCTATGTAGAGATAAAAGCAAAATCCAAAGTACTTTTTAACCTTTCCGGAGTCTGCCTCCATTGCACGAAAAGGGACCCACCATCTCTTTCCTGTAGACATAGGAATGGGGTGTCCCTGTTCACTGCAATGGGCAGACTCTGGAAACATCAAGGTTAGAAAAGTCCTTGGATTTTCTGCTTTTCTCTTACAATCGAGAACGTCTGGTCTGGGATTTATGTCTCTTAATTTTTTAAGTGTGTACAGGCAGGTGTGGGTGGTTAATGTCAATGGGAAGTGGCGTGAGATATATTTTTATAAAAACCTTTTGACTACATAGCCTAAGGTTTTTTATAAGTAGATTCCACTGCACCATCCCCATTCAAAGCCAGAGCCTTATGTATTATAAGCATTTACTCCATGTACATGTAAGGGGCATTATACACAGAATATCTACCCAAATACATAATTTATGGGTGTGATAAAAACAAACTATATCATCTTTAGCAAAATATTTATTGTAAATCAGCTATTTGTGCTCAAAGAACCACAAGTATTAACATTTTTAATATTATTTTCTTTGTTGATTTCATGACAAATCCTTGTCCAATGGTCCATATTCTTACCTGTAATATCCAGATATCATCTAGGATCATAAAGGAAACTCTCAGCCATAAATACTCTTCGTACCAACCTCTAGATTAATTACAATCTAACATAGTCCCAGGTCTCCCACAATGGGCCTGTAACCTACTGGATATCAAACTCTCCTGTTGATCTCATAGTGATTTGTTGGCTCTTATTCCATTTACCATACACTGGTTCTTTATATCATCCTTATATAGTGGTTCGCGGATCGCGAACCGCAGTTTTTCCGGATTTCCGGATTTCCACCTTCCAACTTTTCCGAACCGCATTTTCGAAAATTTTCGAATTACAGGATTTCTCGTATTTTCGAAGAATTTTTTATTTTAATTGGGTCCGCTTGCTGGATTTTCGAATTTTCAATTTTTAAAATTGCGGATCCTCGAGCGGACCGGATTTGCGAAGTTCGGACATCTCTAATCCTGTACTGTATTATTACATTGTAATCATTGTAAACTTAAAATGCAAATTACAATTATAATAGAAGTCACAATGCTTTTATCAGTCATAGACTCTAATATTATATTATTTGGCTTACAACAATTGCACAGACAGGCATGTTTATTGGCTAAAAACTCAGAGACAAAAAAAAAAAAATACAACGAGATTCTGAAAGCCTTTTAAAAAAAAAAATCACTAGTTAATGACTACATTGAGAGCAAAAAAGTGGGTGTTGTCCTGATAGACCTTGACTATTATTAATAAAAGGAAGGAAACACACCACCCACACTCAGACTTGACGCCTATGTATTTAACAATTCATCACCAGGATACACAAAAGTGTAACGTTTTGGTACATAACCTGTACCTTCATCAGACAATAATCAAAATGAAAAAGCATAGTGCACCTTATATAGACCAGGAAGTAGGCATGAGTGCCATCTATGTGTAGAAGTGTAAAAATAATCAACAACAAAGAACAAAATGGTGTATAGAGTCACATAGTATGTACAAGTCATCGTTTAGGTAGAAGCAAGACAAACCTAAGTTATTGTTCAACCCTTGGGATGGAGGGCATCAGGGTGAAATCCAAAATGCTTCTCTACCAATAAGAGTTGTGCCTATCCCCCCCTCTTGCTAGAGTGGGTACATGATCATGACCATGCCTTTAAGATCAGACGTGAGGTGTCCTACATTGGAGAAATGCAGAGCTACCGTGTTGTCTCTTGTTTTGTTTAGTGCGAGGGAGATCACTACCAGTCCTCTCTAAGGCTAGTTTGATGTCACTGCGATGTCGTTGAAATCTCTTTTTAAAGGGGCCTATGGTTTTGCCCACGTATATAAGAGAGCAGGACATTTGGCAGGTAAATGCAGAATTCAGTGTTGCAATTGTAGTACCCTTAATGTTATAGGGTTTGCCCTGTAGGATGATTGAAGACAGGCCCCAATATAAGGGAATTGCACATATTGCAATTGAAAACTCGGAAACAGCCTTTTTTTGTTGAAAAGACAAACTGGTGTTTTGTATTTAAGATGTGGGGTCAGCTTGAACCAGCTGAGAGTAGAGAGATTCGTCCCTTTTTATAGACACACCCGGGGTTTGATCTTAGTAAGAGCTCCTTGCTTTGTATTATTAATAACACTACACCTAGCAGTGTACAAACACTTCAAACTGACCCTACGACCACGCTTAAATGTTACTTATATCAAAAAAAATGCACTGGATTTCCCCTGCTGAGAAGAGTTTCTCGGTCCAGAAGATACACAAAGATAGATATACCCCAGGTTGACCCATAGTGGCCTCCTTTGGGTCTCTGTGTACACCAGTTTCAGATTACTACATCTTCAACCTATTTTTAAGAAAAAAAAAAAATAAAACATGTAATTAGTAGGATGGCCTGGTGAAGGGCATGGTACTAGATACAGAGCCTGCATACGGGGTAACTGTATGCAGAGAGGCACTTTCAAAGATGCCCATATTAGTCCACTGATGGAGTTCTTCTTCTAGACCTGTTGAACTTTGTTTTGATCTACTTTCACTTTGAGTACAGGTATTTTAAACAAATCTCAGAAACTGTTTAAAGTTTTATTCATAAAATATTCCATAAAATATCTTACAATCATCCATGGGAATGTCAAAGCACACATCAAACAATAAAAGCGATATAAATGAGATTATTTATAACAGTCTACTCGGCTGGCTTCGAGTGTTCTACTAGCCTCTTCCTGGTGGTCCTGGACCCAAAACTCCTTCTGCACTAGTATTTTGTGTTTTTTTCCCACTGCCCTTATGATAAGCTACTTGTAAAAGTTTACCCCCCAGAGTCCCCACCTGCCAGTGTCTCCCAGCCAATCAATTATTTATATAGTGTGATTAGTTTGTGTAATGCAAGCTGCATTGATTTTATGTGTAGCCATACAGAATGTATTTAACGCAGTGATGCCCAGCCTATAAGAGGTCCAGCAACTTTTCTTTGTGGCCCACATGGGTGGGAAGGATAAGGGGTGTGTTTTGGGTGCAACCTGTGGCCAGCTCACAGCATGGGGTGCTGTTTGTGAGGCCCCAGCATCTGCCAGTTGGGCACCCCTGATTTAAACACAATGGCTGGTCAATTTCAAGAGGCTGCAGCCCTACTTAAGCACATGAGAGAGCGCATGTTTGCTATAATGGTAATCATTGTGCTTCTGTGCTTGGCCATTGCACTTCCAAAATTGGACCCTAGCAAGAGTGTGGTGCAATACAGACCAAAATGATGGTTGCATGCGCTCCAATACCACACAGAAGCACCGTGCATGTATGGGATCTGTCCAATGGGCTTTACGCCTACGCTTGCACTAGCACAATCGGATCGCAAATCAGGCTAGTGGGGCCTAGCCCTAAGAGTTTGGAGTCTTAGAGGGAAAGGTGGCAACCCCAGTTGAATTGAACTGATCACTTTGCAAGTGACACTTATGAACAAAACAGCATATTGTTGTGAATGTGATCTCACCTCTGGGCAATGCATTTTAAAGGGAATGTTGTAGCCTGAGTAGTGTTGGAAGTAGTGTAAAGGCAAAGGCCATTGGTATTAAATACATACTGTATGGCTACACTTAATCAATGCAGCCTGCACCATGCTTCAAAAAAAATACAGTGTTTTTGTTGTGTAGATTTTATATTGTGTTTGGGTCTTAAAGGGCATGTCCACCCCCTTGGTAATTTTTTATATGTTGTAGGCTGTTCCCCCAGCCCCAACCGCTATTTATATTTTTAAAAAGTCCCCCAATTGTTACTATCCTTCCCTCTCTCCTCCGCCGCAATGCCCGGCCTTCTACTTGCACGGAACTCAAGCAGGGGGCCGGACCGGCAGCCGTGTCTGTGATGTGGCTGAGAGACAGCCCAATCACAGACGCGGTCGCCCAGCAGTTCAGAACGCAGGAGGAGAAAGGGAAGGTAGTAAGTCGGGGGACTTTCTTACAAATATTTTATTGTAGTTGGGGCTGGGGAACTATCCCTAACATGTGGGAAAGGGATTTACACTAGGGGGAGGGAGACAAAACAGGAGGAGAGGGAGGGAGGGGTGAGGGGGGAGAGGAGTGAAGGCTGCTCTAGCAAGCCAAAACCTCTGAGAGCCAGATTTCCCTGGTGGCCAGGCTCCTGGTGGTCAGTTTTATAACTTTGGAGGGACATTACAGGAGAACCATTTGAGCTGGGATGTAAGGTAGGCTTTTTTATACACTACAGAGTCGGGGCCATTAGTGGGTTAAATTTGGGTTTATCTATTATCCCTATCTCTATCTATCTATCTCTATCTATCCTATCTATCTATCTACTGGGAATGGAGCTAGTACACAGACTATCACTGTATATTACATACACATCTCACATACCTATTACACACAATCCACATACTATCACTCAAACACTCACATACAACCACTCTCATTACATAACTACCTCACACACACTATCACACATACCTATCCATGTATCACACTACTCATACACTATCCATATGACACACACCACTCAACATACACTATCACATATGTACAACAACATCATCACACTCATTTACACCAACTCACTCACTATCCTATGTACACCACTCACACATACACTATCACCAATACTGTAACACACACTCACTTCATACACTATCACATATGTACACACACACTCACTCATTCACACTATCACATATGTACACACACCACTCATACACTATCAACATATTGTCAACACACACTCACTCATACACTATCACATACTGTACACACACACCACTCATACACTGATGCCTCCTTCTTGGACGCCAATATGGAGCCCGACTATCAAATATATGTAAAACTTGACTTTTATTCAAAACTTAAAAGCATGTGCAAAGGTGGGGTGGTAAGCCCATTCAAATGCTCACGCATCTGCTGCTACCTGGCGCATTTCTGCCAGCTGGGGGCCTTTATCAGAGTATTATCAGAGTTAATCCACAAACCTCACGTTTGTAGGACCCTATGTCTATGTCCCCCTTTTTTGATCCAATTTTACCTGTTCCAGAACCATACATTTAAACTGTCGGGCTTTGTGGCCCAGTTCAATAAAATGCTTGGGAACTGGGAGTGTGTCTGCTCTCAACTGAATAGAGGGTTTATGTTGTGTCATGCGCTGCTTACTTGAGCAAAAACAAAGAAAAAAAGAGAAGTACCCACGTCAAAAATACTGAATATAATAAAAACCTTTATTGGGGAGACCCATAAGGGTCCAATAGGGGTACCCAGACAGAAAATAGATAAAAAAATAGTTAAAACTCTAAAAACATATCATACACTGGTATTAACCTCTACATGGAAATAGCATAGCCAGTGCCAGAGCCCTATCCCAACATCATATAGTCTAAGTAAGTACATTCAGTCCCTACTTGTCTGTCAGAAGTCTGCAGTATCAAGACACAAAGTCGGGGGGTCCCGATAAAGGGAACGGGCACCTGTAGAGGGAACAACGGTCAGCCACCGTAGAAACGCCGAACGGCTTTCGTCCTAGAAGCGGACTTTCTCAACAGCGTAATTATGACTGGCGAGCAGGACGCTATAAGTAGACCGTATATGCCCATGTGATCACGCATTAACGTGATGACGTAGTAGCGTGAATACTACGGGCGCACTGGTGACGTACACATGGCATGGACCGCGCTAGTAATAATCCATAGCCGCAAATGCATAGGATGCACGCTGGTAATGATCCATAGCCACAAGTGACACTAGGGGGAGCTATGTCACCGGTCAGGAGTCATAGACTGGCCAATATAAGGTGCACATACACAGTATAAGTTATATAACAAAAGTACAAAAATGTCAGATAATACACTGATGGTAGAACCTAATCAACATATTACAATGATAAACATATAATATATGCAGTCATAAAGTAAACTCACCAGGATGCACGAGAATATAATCAAAAAATCAAAGATGTTGTGATGAATATAAGTTCAGTAGAATATATAATATAAATAATACAGTCCTAGAGATATTCATATAGAACAGAGTCAGATGATTCAGGTAGTAAAATATAGATCAAAATAGGATACAGAATCAAGTGATCCAGGTAGATGATCCAGGTAAGTCAAGTGTAGACTGAATATGCACAACCTCATGATCTCAAGGCAGGCAAAAAAATCAAAGATCAGAAATCAACAGGCACATCTCCAGTGGGTGTCCGGATCACCTGTTAAGTGGATATAACTCCAAGGGTATCCGACCGTTTGTCAGTTCTCATAGAATGTATGAATAATTTGTAAATTATGCCAATAAATGCATAAGAGATGTGATAATGATGCAATAGATAGCTGCGATGATAGTATAATGAGGGTCAGAGGTACATGGACAAACAAAGTCCAAGGTACAGTGCAATTGAACCAAATTGAGGTCTGTGCCAAGGTACACACTGCTCTGAAGTACTGAAGCGTAAAAGTAGTGCCTTGTTCAACCAGCCAGAGAGAATCCTGAGAACAGTCCAGCATTCACATTCATAAGGAAAAGAAGAAGTGGGGCTGCTTAAAGGTATGTCCACCCTTAATTCTATTTATATAGCCTTCCCCCTGTCTCCAGCCCCAACCGCATAATTTTTATCTTTAGAAAGCTCCCCAACTCTTACTTACCTCCCCTCTTTCCTTCGCGTTGCTGCCGCCCTCTGCTGTGCGAGAATCAACAGAGGGGCGGGACCGGCAGTCGCGTCTGTGATTGGCTGAGCGGCAGCCAATCCGGACGCGGCTGCCGTCATTCAGTGGCAGAGGAGGAAAGAGGAGAGGTAGTAAGAGTTTGGGGAGCTTTCTAAAAATAAAAATGATGCGGTTGGGGCTGGGAGACCAGGGGGATTACTATATTAAAGGGGATTTACACTTGGGGGAGGAAATCCGGAGAGGGAGGGAGAGAAGGGCTGCAGTACGCATGCCAAACTTCTCCCGGAGGCCAAGTAGGAGCAGACTCCTATATGGACTCTGCTATCCTCCTGTGGGGCAGTTTTTGGACTTTGGGGGGGGCTACAGGAGAACCCTATGGAGCTGGATTGAGTAAGGATTACACTACACTACATGATGGGGCCAGTAGTTGGGGGATTATAGTTTTGGGGTGGACATGCCCTTTAACTCTCTGGGTAGTTTCAACCACGTAAACTCCTGGAACTCCTGTCCTGTAGTGGGATGTATAAATCATTTACCTTTAATGACCTTGGTGCAGAAGATACAATTAAGGCATGGAAACATGCCCCTCGTTTCTGCCCCTATTACTTTATCATCACACTCCTGTTCCTATAGTTTTACCCTGCCTTTAAGAGATCATGGGTAAACTAGTAAATTCCCAATATTGAAACATGATCCCTAAAAATAGGCCAATGGCATTTGATCATTTAACAACTTCCTGATAGGGATGGCCGATTCGCGGATCCAAACCCGGATCCGCCGTAGATTTATATCCGTTCGTGGACGGCGGATTTTTACGGATTTTCCGCCTTCCGAACTTCCGAACAGGGATTCTCTGTATTTTGAAAAATTTCGAAATTCACAGGATTTCTCGCATTTTCGAAAATGTGTGAAAATACGTACCGTATATACTCGAGTATAAGTCGAGGTTTTTAGGCTATAAAAATAGCCTAAAAATCGAACCTCGACTATACTCGGGTCACTCACTCACCTTTGTAATGCAGTTATCCGGCTTCAGCTCACTTCCGCATTCACTCTTCACGCTTCTGGCGTCTGACTCAATATTCAGCGCCGGTCTCACTTCCCGGCACCAGAACAGTGTATGCAGAGCCATTGCGATTGATGCAGCCGGATTCCTTATTCGCACACAGGCAAGTCCTCTTCTCTTTAGCATGGGTTTAACACCAATTCATCTGGATAGAGTTGCCATTATGCATTGCCCTGTATATGTCCCTGTAGGCTGTGCAATATGGGGGTTTCTTTGTCCCGAGGGTAACATGTATGTTTTTTGTTTATTGGGGTATATGAGCTTGTGTATGTTTTTATGAGCTGTAACCAAGAAGAAATAGAGAGGGGGAGCAGAACATTGTGCAGCAAATCAGGTTAGTCCTGCAGACGTTTGGAAACTACAACTCCCAGCAGCTAAAGCATGCTGGGAGTTGTAGTTTCCAAACATCTGGTGTTTCATGGAGGTTAATGTTTGAGAGATAATTTCTACCCTCGACTTATACTCGAGTCAATCATGTTTTACTAATTTTTCAGGTAAAAATAGGTACCTCGACTTATACTCGGATCGACTTATATTCGAGTATATACGGTATTTTCAAAAATTTTCAATTAACGGGATTTCTCGTATTTTCGAAAATTTTTTCGAAATTACGAGGATTTCTCGTATTTTGAGGATTTTTTTTCATTTAATGGGTCCGCTCGCGGATATATATATATACCCCCAACCCTAAATGCCATGATATACAGACGCAGTAGAGGCAGAGGGAACAAAGTTGGGTAAGTCTGTTTCTGTCACTTTTAAAAAGTTTTAGTCCCTACTTTACAGTACTGGGATGGGATGTAATGTAAACATGTAGATTTTTTCTATACTATATATTCAGATCTCAGGGTATCCATACCTTATAAAGGTGCAATGTGATCCCCGAAACATTGTGTTTTGTGATTCGCAAATAAAATATAATCTACTTGAATAGTGCTCACCTCAGTTTCTTGCTTATGCTATAGTGTGCAGTCCCCAAGGCTGCCTAAGTAGCACCTTATAGGGACCGCTAACTGCCACAGTATGTACCTGGGCCCACATTAATATTTTGGATTTATTTATGCTTCAGGCACACACTGTATGTTAAAACATTATCAGTCCCATGTAATCCCTACTTAGAGGAACACATTAAAAATAGAGATGTGGCCCTCCCACTCCTGCAACTTTTGCCATTGACGACAGGAATTTGTCCCAGCCGACCACTAGCTAGTGGCGAACTGTCGGTCAGGATGAAAAATTCCCCACATGTGTACCTAGCATAACTCTACATACAGCTCTTTTTAATGATGTTTTCATTATCTTGTTCCTCACACTGTTATCAGAGGATTGACTAGGGTGTTAATACAGTAAATAAACAGAGCCCACTTTGTAAACTGCAGAATGATCCTTTACTTTTGGGTGAAAGTAGCTAAATAAACCAGTCCCATAGAATATAAAGACAACAGTCAGATGGGAGGAACAGGTGGAGAAGGCCTTAGATCTCATGGCTTTAGACTTAAACTTCATAATAGTGTCAGTATAATTTATATGGGAGAATGTAAGGAAAAAAAATACCTCCTCCAAGTAAAAATGCACGTTTTCTTCCCAGTCCAAGAATAGTGACATCATCAAGTGATGTCAGAGAGTGGCATCTATAAGTCCATCTGCAGGATAGGGACTGGATTATAACACCACGGTTACTTGGTACAGACCAGTACGACCCTCACACAACCACCTATTCACGATATCTCCTTCCACCACATCACCCGCATCATTTACTTTGTGGTCAGTAAATAGAATGAGGCTGCTGATGAGAAATGGTTTCGAAGGGATCGGGAGGGAAGGAGACGTTGATCGCGCAGTGATAGGCTCTTTTTGTCTCTGTAGTTTGCACTGTAGTTCCAGCCACCCCATACAGAGCTTGCAATGACCGAGCATAGCTGGTGAGTTATTTAGCTGGGATCAATGATAGTGTGACTGTAGATATTGCACTGATATAAACACTACTTTGTATATGACACAGACTTCTGTGTTGCCACACAGTACCAGTAGGCCACCTTTTGGTCTCCACCACTGTCCATATCTTCTACCTGGGATATGTCAATAACGAGGCTGGAGAAATCCTAGGAGCCAGGTAACCAATGGGTTTTCTCTTCATATGTATGGGACTGACCCGTTTGTTGTGTAATGGTGCACTACGTCATATTCGGATAAGATGTAGCACACTTATTGCAACGGTGTATTCTAGGATGGTGGTGCAGACTGCCTACATTCCTTGGACAAGAGGCAATAGCTCAAGCACCCACCACATGCTGGTGCTGTACGCGCGCCACATTCATTTCGGCCTTAGGGCTTTGCCTACAGAGCAATCTGTTCTTAGACAGCTTTCCACCACCTTCGGTGCTACGGTCTTCCTCCGTATTTGTCTCACTACACTAAACTGACCCTTCTCTTCTCCCAGTCTATATTGCATTAATACATGCAGGAGGAAGGAGGCAGCGGCACCGCACCATCAGCGTAAAATACACTGGTTCAATGAGTGCACCACATCATATTCAGATATCACGTAGCGCACCCATTTAACTACAAACAGATATCACATTGTGACCTTTAATACACAGTTGTGCAACATCATATACATTTGTAGTTTCACATCCTTCCAGATATGCCGTGTATCTCATTAACTCAAACTACGAAGGATATAGAACGTTACGGAAATTACTAGAATGACACTACAGACCGATACATCATTCCTAACCTTCCTACTACAGCTAAGTCCATTTTTTACTTGCTACCAATAGTCATCACTCTAAAACTACCCACAACTATATCACTAAGCCGGAAGTAACACATATCCTTCTTTTCTCTGCCTGCAGAACACCATGTACAAATAATAGAGATGTGGCTAAACACTCCATTTTCACAATTCCATTCCACCTTAGAGTGTGCGCTACGTAAGTAATTTTATTCATTATATACAGTATATCAAATGTTTTACATTTCTATATACTTTAATTGTAGTAGAGAATTGTACCGTGTTAGCCATAGATGAAGCGAAGACATCTTGGATATAAAGTAATACCTTCGAAAGCACTAGGCTTCTTCTTCAGGCATGATACAATACCGAATCTTATAAAGCACTCTACTACTAGAACAAAGACTTTTCTACATACACAGAGGTTATCTTTTCACCCATGCCTGATGGCAATGGCTGCGTAAATAAAACAGTAAATACACATTCAATGATAATAAAATAATTAGCAGGGGTTAAATAAACAATCAGATACACTTCACCTCTTAGTGTCCATGGAGGGTCTGATATAAATGAGATATTAATGGGTTTGGGTGGTTTAGAGGAATTTAGTCTGATTAACTCTACATGTCATTAAGATTAGAAACATAGTGAACTCTGATCGATTCACAATTAATAACAATAAACAAGATGTCCCTGTGGGTGCCCATTTCTGCAGCCAAGGACACACCTGAAAGACCTAAAAGTCACAGTGCTCATGGGAAATTCAGTATCCCAAAAGGAGAGTTAGAATGGGAATGTAAACTATATCAAAAATTTGGGACTCTGGACTCAACAAAGATCTAAACTTTATGTGTCACTATGTTTCTAATCTTAATGTCATGTAGAGTAAACAGAATAAATTCCTCTAAACCACCCAAACCCATAAATATCTCATTTATACCAGACCCTCCATGGACACTATATATAATTTATCTCTGTGAAGCTGTCCCATACAATCAGCAAAAATATCCAATTCTATGTATTTGCTTTGTGCTGTGTTTGTGCCGGTTTGTGCTACAAAAATGAAGATATTAATATTTTCTATTGGAAGAAAATAACGTGTTTTTACAAAGGTCAAAAGGTCACCACCATTTACAACAGATAAATCTACCCCAGATGTATTATGTTAAAATTCAGAGTTTACTGTTTAGATTTCACTATACTTCAGCATTGCACCCTGTATTTCTTTTATTACACTTTCATTTTTAATTATTAAAATATTAATGTGCGTAAAGATCCTTTAATGATATTTTCATTATCTCATTTCTTAGACTGTATATTAGAGATTGACTAAGGGTGTTATAGTATAAAATACAACCACACTTTATCCACTGCAGAATGATCCTTTGCATTTGGGTGAAAGTAGCTAAAGAAAAGAGTTCCATAAACTAAAAAGACAACAGTCAGATGGGAGGAACGGTGGAGAAGGCTTAGATCTCATGGCTTTAGACATCTTCATAATAGTGTTCAGTATAATTATATAAGGGCAAAATGTGAGGGCAAAAATACCTCCACCAAGGATATTGCAAGGATAAGAATGAGTAACAGATTAATAATGTGTCACTACAAGAGACCAGAAGTAACTGGGGCAGATCACAGAAGAAGCTTTGTAAAGGGGTTTAGTCACAAAAGTTAATTTAAGTAATAAAAGAACATGTACCAAGGGATATAACATACTAATCATCAACACTCCTAATACCAGTAGAACACAAGCTTTCCAATGCATTATCTGCTTGTAGTGAAGAGGGCGACATATTGCATATATCGATCATAGGACATCACTGCCAGTAAGACTAATTCTGATATTAAAAAGAACACGAAGAAGATATTTGAGTTATACAAGCCTGCAGAGAATAATTTTACTTTGTGTGTGAAAATCAAAGAGCATCCGTGGGATAGTGACTGAGGAATAGCCCATATCCAGACATGCCAGGGTTCCAAGGAAGAAGTACATGGGGGTTTGGAGATGGGAATCTGTACAGATCAGAAGGACAATGAGAAGATTCCCAGTCAGAGTCATCAGATAGACCAACAGAAACACCAGGAACAGAGGAAATTGGAGACTTGGTAGATCAGATAATCCAGAGAGAACCAATGTGTTCAATACAGTTTTGTTTCCATCTTAATTTTGATATTATTTATAAATATTACAAGAGAAAACACCAAAAACCAAAAATCAGTAAAATAGATTTTCACAAACACTTACAGAAGCTGGAAGATCTTGATTTGATGAACTGTAGAGTTACCTGTATTAAGAGTAAGACAAACAAATAAACCCAGGGCAATCAATGCAGATTCCAGGGTTCATTAATCTGTTTTGGTTCTGTATTTGTTATTCATTATATTTTACATTTCTTTTAAGTGTGCAGCTTTCATAGATCACTTACTGTAAAAACACAACATGAGCCATAAACATAGAATCTGCACACTATATGCCAGTTCAATAAATGTAAACTGAACTCCTAAGGACATTAAGGAATTTGTTTGAGAATGGCAGAGAGATATTATCTATGTAAGGGCATGGTCACCCTTTTATTTAAACCCACAGCTTAAGGACTTAATGAAATTATTTAGGACACTTTTCAAATACAGATGGTCTAAATACTTCTTCTGCAAGCCAAAATGATGAAAGAAACCCCTATACTAGTAGACAAATGGCGTGGGAAAATCTCAATACAGGACACAGAAACGGTTAGTGATCTCTTGGTAAGTCATAACCTGGTGTCTCCAGCACCACAAAATAAATGAATCCAATTTTATATCTTGAACCAGGCTATTTGACACCTAGGAGACTACATCGTGCAGGAAGGCCCACTGACTCAAAGTACCCTAGATGTGATATGCCAGAGGCGGATGGCTGGCACCAATTATGGGCACGTCCCTCAATCCAGACATACTGGCATGCAATTAATGGGTTCATAAGATCACACCTTGCAATATCAATACAATACGACCTGAAACATATGTTTTAGGGATATCCCAATGGGATAAGTCCAAACTGATGCTATGCAGAGAGTTACAATTCTATGTAAGTAAGGCAATAGAATCGAAGTAGATACCTACTACACAGAATTGGATACATAGTAACATAGAAACATAGTAATTAAGGTTGAATAAAAACATACCATCAAGTCCAACCTATTCACCCTCTTTTTATAACCCTACCTTACAGTTGATCCAGAGGAAGGCAAAAAAAAAACAGCTAAAAAGGGGGGAAAAATTCCTTTCCTGACTCCAAACTGCAATTGGAAAGTATCCCTGGATCAATCAGATCTATATGTATTAATACCAGTAGCTCTCAATATTTTTTAGTTTTAGAAACTTATCCAGGCCTTTTTTAAAGCTATTCAATGAACTTGCCATTACCACATCTGCTGGAAAACAGTTCCACAGTTTCACTGTTCTCACTGTAAAGAAACCTTTCCTAACTTGAAGATGAAACTTCTTTTCTTCCAACCTTAAAGGATGTGGTTCCACGTGTCCCTGATATACCTATTAGTACAACATTGCACCAGAGAGTTCATTTATGGCCCATTAATATATCTGTATAAGGTTATCATGTCCCCACGCAAACGTCGCTTCTCGAACGTAAACAGCCAAGCTTGTCTAATCTGCCTGCATATTCAAGCCCCCCATTCCCCTTATTAATTAGTTGCCCTTCTCTGAACTGCTTCAATTTCCAGATTTCCATTTGTATGTGGGATTCCAAAAAATGGCACCGCATATTCCAAATGAGGCCTTACCAGTCCTTGTAAAGAGGGAGAATAATATTTTTCTCTCTTGAATCTATTCCCCTCTTTATACAAGACAATATCTTGCTAGCTCTAGCCGTTGCTACCTGGCATTGTTTGCTGTGAGCTAAGTGTGTTATCTACCAGAACCCCCAAATCTTTTTCCATTACAGATGCACTTAACACAGAGTTTTTATGGTGTAGGTGGCACAGGGATTATTAAATCCTAAATGCATCACCTTACATTAATCAACATTAAATCTCATCTGCCATTCTACTGCCCATTTTATAATCTATCTAGTCTGCTTGCAGCACTTGCACATCATTTGAAGTTTCCCAAAACTCTGCATAGTTAAGTGTCATCTGCAAACACTAAGACCTTGCTCTCATGCCCCTCTTAAGTCATTTATAAACAGATAAAACAGAAGGGGCCCCAGTACAGAACCCTGAGGCACTCCCGCTTAGAACTTAGCCCACATAGATGTAGCTCCATTAACCACCACTCTCTGTTTGCGATCTAATAACCAATTCTCTATCCATGAACAAATGTTTTCTTCAAAGCCAACAGTCATCAGTTTATACATTAGTCCCTATGTGGCACAGTATCAAAAGCTTTCGCAAATCCAAGTATACCACATCCACTGCTGTGCCTGAATCTAACTTCTTACTCGCTTCTTCATAAAAAACAATTTTGTCTGGCATGATCTATTTCTCATAAATCCATGCTGACTGCTACAATAAAGATAAGCTCTGGAGACAAGGTCAAGGATATGATCCCGTAACAAAGTTTCCAGCACCTTTCCTACCACTGAGTGAGGCTTACAGGTCTATAGTTACCATGTGTGAACAACTACTTTTTTTGAATTTGGTATTACATTGGCTTTTTTCCAATCGGGCACATCCCCAGACAAGGCGAATCTGAAAAGATGAGCAACAGTGTTCTAGAAGAACTGAACTAAGCTCTTTAAAATGTGAGGATGCAATCCATCTGGTCCTGGGGCTTTATTGATATTAACTTTGTCTAATTGTTTCCGTACCATATCCTCTGTTAGTCAACGTGAATACTCTTAATTTCTTCCCTGCATATTTACAATCCCTGCTGTAAGGACAAGGATTCTCAACAGTGAAAACCGATGTAAAAAAACGGTTTAGCAGATTAGCCTTTTTGGCATCCTCTACCTCAGCCCATTATTAAATGGTCCCACATTCTCAGTCCTCATCTTTTACCATTTATATACTTAAAAAACATTTTGGGGTTGGACTTGCTTTGTTCAGCAATCCATATTTCATTTTCTATTTTAGCTAGTTTAATTGCTTTCTTGCAGTCTTTATTACAGCTTTTACACTCCCTGTAAGCCTGTTCTGTTCCCTCTGATTTCAAAATTTTTAAAGCCTTTTTCTTTTTTCCATTTCCCTTTTTACCTGAGCATTAAGCCATGCAGGAGTGGACCTACTTTTTTTAGACTTGTTCCCTAAAGGTACAGATTTAGAAATGTAATAGTTTAATATCCTTTTAAAAGTGGTCCACATCTGCTCAGTATCTTTACCTAGAAACAGTTCCCCCCAGTCTATGAGCAGGTGCGATTCCTTTAACCACATAAAATTAGCTTTCCTAAAGTTAAAAGTTTTTTTTAACCCATTGCACTTTAGTTTTTTGCAACCTATATTAAATG
The DNA here is from genome assembly GCA_019447015.1 of Hymenochirus boettgeri. Classification (NCBI taxonomy): domain Eukaryota; kingdom Metazoa; phylum Chordata; class Amphibia; order Anura; family Pipidae; genus Hymenochirus; species Hymenochirus boettgeri. The sequence continues at coordinate 826,906 of CM033477.1, read as the reverse complement.
ACACTATATCATGGTCACTATTCCCTATATTAAATGACACTATATCATGATCACTGTTCCCTATATTAAATTACTCTATATCATGGTCACTATTCCCTATATTACATGACACTATATCATGATCACTATTCCCTATATTAAATGACACTATATCATGGTCACTATTCCCTATATTAAATGACACTATATCATGGTCACTATTCCCTATATTAAATGACCTATATCATGTCACTATCCCTATATTAAAACACTATATCATGATCACTATTCCCTATATTAAATGACACTATACCATGGTCACTATTCCCTATATTAAATGATACTATATCATGATCACTATTCCCTATATTAAATGACACTTTATCATGATCACTATTCCCTATATTAAATGACACTATATCATGATCACTATTCCCTATATTAAATGACACTTTATCATGATCACTATTCCCTATATTAAATGACACTATATCATGATCACTATTCCCTATATTAAATGACACTATATCATGATCACTTTCCCTATATTAAATGACACTATATCATGATCACTATTCCCTATATTAAATGACCTTATCATGACACTATTCTATATAACTGACTATATCGATCACTATTCCCTATATTAAATGACACTATATCATGATCACTATTCCCTATATTAATGACACTATACATGATCACTATTCCCTATATTAAATGACACTATCCATGATCACTATTCTCCCTAAATTAATGACACTATACCATGGTCACTATTCCCTAGCTTCCCATTACCTTAATCTCCAAACAGCTCAGGTTATTAGATATCACCAGATCCAACAACGCTTCTGTCTAGTAGGAACTTCTACCATCTGTGAAAGAAAATGCTCATATAGGAAATTTAAGAATAACTGGTCAAAAATGATCTAGCGTTTCAACGAATACTATACAAACACAGATGATGTCCACAAGATACAGGACGTTATGGAGCATATGGTTTGAAGCAGATTCCACAACCAGCTCAGAACAACCAGAAAATTATAACGATATATAAATTGGACATAAAATTTCTCCCCTCCCCCCCTTTCCTCCAGTATGGATTGACTTAAAGGATGTCCATAGTGACAGATATATAACCCTAAGCTCCTAGATTGGTAAGATAAGAAATGATAAAACCAATAGATACAACCAAAACCAGATTGAGGTAAATGTTTGTTTTTAATAGTTAAACTAATTTAACAAAAATGTGTGTACTTACAGTTTTAAAAAACAGATATATATGGATTGATACGTTTATGTTTCATCTAAATCATACATTGAACTGTCATCTTGAAATGAAACCTTTCTTTAACTAAACTAAATTATATAAAAAAACAAAAATACTTGGTATTTGGAATTATCTCCCATAACATTAACCTAATAAAAACCTACATGAATGGATGATGAAAGGTCTGAATTTTTGAAGTATTGCCAGTTAAAGTCAAGAGAAAGACTTTCCATTACAGGAACTGTATTTGTTCAAGTGAGTTAAGGCTTCTCTGCCTTTCACCTATATTTAAAAAGTGTCATTTATAAGAGCTTGGAGAGGGGGGAACATTTAGGGAGGCAGAGGAAAGAGGAGGAGAACATGTTGCTGCATAACTGGTCAGTCCTTTATCTGTCAGCTTTTCAGTTTGTGGGTTGATTTGATAATAACACAGCAGAAAACAAATAAATATCTAAACATACAAATTATGCAACAGAAAAAAATATACAGAATAAAAGATTACTTTAATGAAAATAAATACTGCCAGGAGAGGTTCTAAAAATATTTTTAGGGTCATTTAAAGAGGTACACAATGCATTATTAAGGGGTTAAATTCACAATAACTGTATTACAATCTGTTAGCAACACTTTAAAACATTGCACCTATTCACCATTGGAGCATGGCTGTCCAGTGTGCACATATTATAGTTTAATACCAGCTGATAGTTGGCATTAAAACGTATGTGCTGGTGAGATTTGCCCAAAGCCGTACAACCAGTAAATCTGCACTTTGTGAATCTCCATGTTTTTGCTTTACAATTTACACTTTTTTTCAAGGACGACTTAAAGCGCATGTCAACCCTAAAACTTAACTTTTATTATAAGGTAATGTAAATGTAAGGCAGAACCTTGAGTATTGAAGTATTTCCTCTTTCATTTTTCTGTGGCAGTTGAGAAATCTTAACTCTTTAGCCACATTAGCATCCAGTACAGAATTATCTTTCTCTAAATGTACCATTCCATCAGAGAGTGGGGATTCCATATCTGACCTGTAATATCCATGTTATGATCATTTGAAACCCTACTGCTATGACCTGATGAAAAGGGTAGATCCCTTGTAAGCTTGTCAACTAAAATAAACTGTTGCCCATATCTTTAATATCCAGATATCATCTATGATCATAAAGGAAACCTCAGCCATAAATACTCTTCCTACCAAACCTACTAGTTAATTACAATATAACAGTATCCCAGGTCTCCCACAATGGGCCTGTAACCTACTGAGATTATCAAACCTCTCCTGTGTGATTCTCATAGGGATTTGTTGGTTTTTAACAACTTTAACAACTGTTTCTTTCATCCTGTACTGTACTGTAGTGTTACCTATTGTAGAATTAAAATTAAATTATAAGGATGATAAAGTCACAATGCTTAATCAGGGCATAGAACTCTATCTAAAGTGAGTTCTTTCCTCATTAATCCAAATTGTATAAAAGTATATTAGTGTAGTAAATTACTGACATTCTCAGCAATATAGCTTTTCCCTCTGGCTGCCACTCCTGAGTGTGGAACACAGCGCTCTGTATAAGCAGGACTGTGTATGACTGATAGAGGGAAGTGAGAGAACCGTACCTCTATATTTATATTATACAGTATTTATATTAGACAGTTTTCTATTAACAGTAATTTTAATATTATATCAGTATATTTATATTATACAGTATTTATATTATACGTATTTATGTTACAGTTTTATTTATACAGTATTTTATGTATACGTATTTATATTATACAGTATATACAATATGATACAGTATTTATGATACGTAATTTATATTGTACAGTATTATATTATACAGTATTTATTTGTACATTATTTATATTATACAGTATTTATTTATACATATTTATGATTTTTACAGTATTTATATTATACAGTATTTTGTTATACAGATTTATATAATTATACATTATGTTATATTTACAGTATTTATATTATACAGTAATATTATTTATACAGGTATTTAATTTCAGTATTTATATTATACGTATTTATTTTATATCCGTATTTATATTACAGTATTTATATTATACAGTATTTAATGTTATACAGATTTATATTATACAGTTTTATATTCAGTATTTATATTATAACAGTATTTATGTTTATACAGTATTTATATTGGTACTTCATTTATATTATACAGTATTTATTTATACAGATATATATTATACAGTATTTATTTATACAGTTTATTTTACAGTATTTATAGTTATCAGTATTTATATTAATACAGTATTTATATTATACATCATTTATATTATATCAGTATTTATATTTAACAGTATTTATTTATACAGTATTTATTTATCAGTATTTATATATACGTTTTATTTATACAGTATTTATATTATACAGATTTATATTAACGTATTTATATTGTACAGTATTTATTTTTACAGTATTTATTTTATACAGTATTTATATTATACAGTATTATGTTGGGTATATTTAGTATTCAGTATTTATCTTAATACAGTATTTTATATTATACATCATTTTATGTATACAGTATTTATATTATACAGTATTTATAGTTATACATACAGTATTTATGTATATAAGTTTTATTATCGTATTTATATTATACAGTATTTATGTTTACAGTATATATTTATACAGTATTTTATATTATACAGTATTATATGTTATACAGTATTATGTTATACAGATTATTTTAATACAGTATTATATTATACAGTATTTTATTATACAGTAGTTATGTTTGTACAGTATTTATATTATATATACAGTATTTATGTTTACAAGATTTATATTATACGTATTTATATATACCAGTATTTATTATTGTTATTTATTTTATACAGTATTATAATATTATAGAACAGTATTTCATAGTTATACAGTATTTATATTATACAGTATTATATGTTACCAGTATTTATAAAATGTATCAGTATTTATATATATATTAGCAGTATTTATATTGTACAGTATTTATATTATACATATATTTTATTTATACAGTATTATGTTATACAGTATTTATATTTACAGTATTTATATTGACAGTATTTTATTTAGTACATATTTATATTAACAGTATTTATATTATACAGTATTTTGTTATACGTATTTATATATTAGACAGTGTATTTACGTATTTATGTTAGTACTAATTTATATTTTACAGTTATTTATATTATACATTATTTATATTGTACAGTATTTATATTTACAGTATTTATGTTATACAGTTATTTATATATTACAGTATTTATATATTATACAGTATTTATATTGTCAGTATTTATATTATACAGTATTTTATATTATACAGGTCATATTATATTATACCAGTATTTAATTTTACAGAATTTATTTACAGTAATTTATGTATATACAGTATTTATATTATATACGTATTTATTATACAGTAATTTATATTTATACAATATTTATTTATACAGTATTTATATTATACAGTATGTTTATGTTATACTAGCAGTATTTATGTTATAAAGTGTATATATACGTATTTATATAAAGTATACAAGTATTTATGTTATACAGTTATTATATATACAGTATTTATATTAACATTATTTATGTTAACAGTATTATTTATACAGTATTTATATTACTACAGTATTTATTATACAGATTTATGTTATACAGTATTTATATTGTACAGTATTTATATTATACAGTATTTATATTATACAGTATTTATATTTTACAGAATTTATGTTGTACAGTATTTTGTATACAGTATTTATATTATACACAGTAATGTTATGTTTATAGTATTTATATTATCATCATTTATATATAAAGTATTTTAGTTAATCAGTATTTATGTTATACAGTATTTATGTTATAAAGCGTATTATATTATACAGTATTTATATTATACAGTATTTATGTTATATACAGTACTTTAATTTTATATACAACATTTATATTATACAGTATTTATATATAGAGTTTATACTAAAGTATTTATTTATACAGTATTATATTATACAGTATTTATGTTATAAACAGTATTTATATTATACATTATTTTTATTTATAAAGATTTATATTAAACAGTATTTATGTTTATACTTTATATATACAATATTATGTTATACAAGTATTTATGTTTACATCAGTTTATATTATACAGTATTTATATTTACAGCATTTATTTATAGTATGTACAGTATTTATATTATCCAGTATTTATATTATAACAGTATTTAGTTGTTTGTACAGTATTTATATTATACAGGTATTTATATTATACATTATTTATTTGACAGTATTTATGTTATACATTATTATATTATACAGTATTTATGTTATACAGTATTTATATTATACAGTATTTATTTATACAGATTATATTATACAAGATTTATATGTATAAAAAAATCAGTATTTATGTTTATACATTTATATATACAGTATTTATTATAACAGATATGTTAATGTTCTACAGTATTTATATTATACAGTATTTAATGTTATACGTATTTATGTTTCAGTATTTAATAAGTTTATATCAGTATTTATATTATACAGTATTTATGTTATTAACGTAATTTATGTTATACAGTATTTATATTACACAGTATATTTATGTTTTATACAGTATTATATTATACAGTATTTATGTTATAATACAGTATTCTGTTAACAGTATTTATGTTATACAGTTATTTATGATATATCAGTATTTATATTATACAGTATTTATTTGTTTTACAGTATTTATGTATTTAGGACACGTATTTATGTATAATACAGTATTTATATTAATACAGTATTTGTTTATATACAGTATTTATTTATACAGTATTTAATGTTATACAGTATTTTTTTTTTATTATTTACAGGTTATTACATTATTTATATTATACAGTATTTGTTATACAGCATTTATTATACAATATTTATAGTATTTATATACAGTACTTTATATTATACAGACATATGTTATACAAGCATTTATTTTATTATACAGCATTTATTATACAGTATTTATATTCTCAGTATTATGTTATACAGTAGTTATGATTATACAATTTTTATATTAACAGTATATATTCACATATTTATGTATTATATCAGTACTTTTTATTATACAGTATTTTATGTTACAAGTAATTTATTATTATACAGTATTTTTGTTTATACAGTATTTATGTATTATAACAGCAGATTTATATTGAACGATTTATAGTGTACAGTATTTTTATAAACAGATTTATAATATTTATAGATTTAATTATACAGTTTATATGATTATAACGTATTTATTTTTATAACAGTATTATATTATACAGTATTTATGTATACAGTATTTTATTTATACATATTTAATATTTACAGTATGTAATATTATACGTATTTTGTTATACAGCATTTATGGTTATACAGTATTATATTAGACAGTATTTATATTATACAAGTATTTATGTTATACAGTATTTATATTATAACAGTATTTATATTATCTACGTATTTCTATGTAATATCCAGCATTTATGTTATACAGCATTTATTTTACAGTATTTATGTTATACAGTTACAATTTATGATTATAACAGTATTTATGTATATACAGTAACTTTATTGTTATAGTATTATATTATATACAGTATTTATTTTATACAGTTTATGTTTATCAGTATATAGTATTATACATGTATAAGATCTATATTATAACAGTAGTTTATGTTATACAGTATTTATTTATACAGACCAGTCTTTTATGTATACAGTATTTATTTTTATACAGTATTATGTTAATACAGATTATGTTATTAGATTATTATCAGTTATGTTATACAGATTTATATTATAACAGTATTTTATTATTGTACAGTATTTATAATATTTTCAGTATTTATGTTATATACAGCATTTATATAACTATTTATTTATATATACAGTATTATATAGTATTTATATCGAGTATTATGTTATACAGCTATTTATATTATGCTTGTATTATAATTTATACAGCATTTATGTTATACAATTAGAACATTTATATAATCAGTATTTATATTTATATCAGTATTTATATTACAGTATTTTACATTTAATGTATTTTATGTTTCAGTATTTATATTATACAGTAATTATGTTATACAGTATTTATATTACCATATACCTTATTTATATTACACAGTATTTATAATTATACAGTATTTATGCTATAACATGTATTTGTATTACCGTATACTATTTATTTATCAGTATTTTTATGTTTATACAGCATTTATATTATGGATTATACATATTTATTATACTATTATATTATACAGTATTTATGTTTACAGATTTATGTTATACAGTATTTATATTAACAGTATTAATTATACGTTGTAATGTTTACAGCTTTATGTTATACAGTATTATATTATACAGTATTTATAATTATACAGTATTTATATTATACAAGCATTTATTGTTATACACATTTTATATTATACAGTATTTATTTAACGATTTATGTTATACAAGCTTTATATTATACAGATTTATGTATACAGCATTTATTTATACAAGCATTTAATATTATAACAGTATTTATTTATACTGTATTTATGTTATACAGTATTTATCTTATACAGTATTTATGTTATACAGATTATATTTACAGTATTTATGTTTATACAGTATTTATATTCACATTATTTATATTATACAGTAACATAAGTACATAGTAATTAAGGTTGCAATAAAGACCATTCCTTTTTTGTTCCAATCCTAAGTGACATCAACCTAACTCCTATAATTTTTTTAGTTTTAGAAACTTATCCAGATTCCAGGCCGTTTTTTAAAGTTATTCAATGAACTTGCCATTACCACCACCTCTGCTGGAAGACGTTTCCACAGTTTCATCCATCATCCGTTCCTCACTGTAAAGAACCTCTCCTAACTTGAAGATGAAACTTCTTTCTTTCTTCTCAACCTTAAGGATGTCACAGTCCTCTGATATGACCTATTAGTGAACAATGCACCAGAGAGTTCACTGTATGGGCGCATTAATATATTTGTTATAAGTGTATCATGTCCCCACGCAACCCGCCCGCCCTTCTCCAATGTAAACAGCCCTAACTTGTCTAATATGCCTCATATTCAAGCCCCTCCATTCCCCAGTATTATGTTATACAGCATTTATATTATACTTATTTATATTATACAGCATTATGTTATACAGCTTATATTATACAGTATTATATTATACAATATTTATATTATTCAGTATTTAAATATAACTGTATTATGTTATACAGTAATTTATATTATACAGTAATTATGTTTACAGTATTTATATTACCATATACAGTATTTATGTTACACATAATTTAGTAACAGTAAACATAGTAACATAGTAATTAAGGTGAATAAAGACATACGTCCATCAAGTCCAACCTATTCACTTTTTTTTTTTTAACCCCTACCTAACAGTTGATCCAGAGGAAGGCAAAAAAAAAAACCGCTTAAAAGGGGAGGAAAATTCCTTCCTGACTCCCAAACGGCAATCGGAAAGTATCCCCTGATCAACAGATCTATATGCATTAATCCCAGTAATTCTCAATATTTTTTAGTTTTTGAAACTTATCCAGGCCTTTTTTAAAGTATTCAATGAACTTGGCCATTCCCACATCTGCTGGAAGACAGTTCCAAGTTTCAACATCACCCGTTCTGACTGTAAAGAACCTCTCCTAACTGAAGATGAAAACTTCTTTTTTTTTCCAACCTTCAAAGGATGTCCACGTGTCCTCTGATATGACCTATAGTAGAACAATGCACCAGAGAGTCATTGTATGGCCATTAATTTATTTGTACAAGGTTATCATGTCCCCACGCAACCGCCCCGCTCTCTCCCAATGTAAACAGCCCTAACTTGTCTAATCTGCCTGCATATTCAAGCCCCTCCATTCCCTTATTAATTTAGTTGCCCTTCTCGAACTGCCTCAATTTCCAATATGTCCCTTTTGTATATGGGATTTCCAAAACTGCACCGCATATTCCAAATATTTTTATTTGGAATAGGATTATTACATATTTATATTATACTGTTTATGTTATACAGTATTTATGTTATACAGCATTTAGTATTCTCCAGTATTTATATTATACAGTATTATTGTTATCAAGCATTTATTTTATACTGTATTTATGTTATAACGCATTTATATTAACTGTATTATGTTATACAGCATTTATATTATACAGTATTTTATATATACAGTATTATGTTATACAGTATTTATATACCATATTCAGTATTATGTTACACAGTATTTATATTAACAGTAATTTACGCTATACAGTGTTTATATTATACAGTATTTATGTTTACAGCATTTATGTTATACAGCCATTATATATTATAGACTGTATTTATGTTAACAGTTTTTATGGTTTACAGTATTCAGCATTTATGTTATACAGTATTTTATGTTATACAGTATTTATGTTGTATACAGTCTTTATATTATACAGTATTTATATTAACGGTATTATGTTATACGGTATTTGTTATAACAGTATTTATATTTACAGTTTTAATTGAAAAGTTAACACTGTGGCTCGACGTTCAGAGGTCCCGCAGCTCGAAACTGGGACCCACTCCCTGGTCCTTAAAGGACCGTTGCGGCCCGTAAGGGCCCTTTGGGGCCTTAAAGGTCCCCGCAGCTGAAACCCGGAACTTATAAGTGCCTTTGCAGCCTTTGGAAGGGCCCTTGTGGCTCTTGAAACCGGGAATCCCCTTCCCCCAGCTTATAAGTGCCTTTGTGGGGGGTCCTGCAGCTAAAAAGGACCTCTTCAAGTCTTCTTGTCCAAATCCTCTGATGTTGCCCAACTTCCGGGCGATGTCATTGCGGCCGCCAGTGACACACCGGCGCTGGCCAACATCAACGACGGCCGGTGTTGTCGACCTCTTGATCCGACATCTTTCTTTCTTTCTGCCATCTCCTGTGATGACTTCTGAACTCTGCAGGGGTTAGGCAGCTCTTTATTAGGTTTACAGAAGGACCCAAATCCAATTGTGATGGTGTAAAAGAATTCATACTTGAAATCATATGATCACAAAATTAAACCCATCATATTTAAATGTTTATTCCAATTTTCTGGATTTCTCCTTTAAGGTAGGTTGTTTTATTATTTCCTATGCTACACAATGATTTCACTTTTTTCATTACATAAAAATGTTAATCAAAGAGTGAATTTCCAAGTGGCACAATATTAATATATATGTATAATTTAAAGCGTTTGTTTGTGAAGCTGCCTCCTACAATGTTTATTGTGCGGTTTTGAGCCACAAAAATAAGGTTGTTTTCCTTAATTGTTTTGTGCTGTTTCTATTTGGAAGAATAATAGCAGTTTTTTTTTTCTAAATATAAAAAGTGTGATTGCGCCAGTTCGCGGATCCTACGCCAATCCGCTGCAGATTTACCAATTCTTACCCGTCTGTTCACGAACGCGGATATTGCGGATTTTCCGGTTTTTCCGCCTTCTGACTTTTCCGAACAGCGTTTTTGAAAATTTTTGAAAATTACGAGGATTTCTCTTATTTTCGAAAAATGCGGAAAATACGTTCGGGGGTCCGTATTTTCGAAAAATCCTGGTATTTTTTTCGAAGAATCTCGTATTTTCGAGATTTTTTTTTCATTTGTATGGGTCCGCTCGCGGATTTTAGAATTTTCCTAATTTTTTCGAAAATTCAGGAGGATCCTCGAGTGGACCGGTTTTGTGGAAGTTCGGACATCTCTAATAAAAAGGTCACCCAGCCCCCCAATAACAGCAATGTATAATAACAACTATAGGCAAAATTGTTAGTGCTACGTTTGTGCTGGTTTGTGCTACAGAAGTAAGATGTGATACTTTCTTCAGAAGATGAGAGAGATTTTTTTTTTTATACAGAGACCATGACGCCTCACTCAGACCCCTATAACAGAATATGGACTGAAATCAGGCTGGTTAGTTAGTGGTGAATAGTGTGGTTTTGTGCTACAGAAATCGTGATTCTATCTTTAACATTTCTGGAGATTTATTGTATTTAAATGTCAAAATGTTTCCAGCCTCTTTATGGCCAATAACCAATCCACGTACAAACCAATGGAGGACACTGCTCCGTACAGGAATGGCATAATTAGAAACGTTTTTTCATGTGTCTCTGAAGAATGCTTTGACCTGTGAAACACTTCAACCCCCATGTGTTCTTTCATATAGTGTAGCCTATTTATGATTTCAATAAAAGGTTTCTACTTACTGAATGCACGTATCCTGTAAGCACGAGCGGTCACCCTCCATTTGATTTGTATGTAGAGAGAAACGGCAGGTGGCTGAAACTGTTTTTATGGGTAGGGTAAGGCACATGAGGGTCCAACTGCACCTGCACGTGCACTCTATTGATGTAGTTAAATCATTCAATGTTTGGATAGTGGTATGTTTGTGGCAATTCATAATTTTTTTTTAAATGATCTGTCATGCATGTTTACTGAAGTAAGATCGTCCATCATCACTGATCACTGTTTTTTTTTTTTTTTTTGAACACAGCCCTACCTACAGTTTCCTATAGTGTTAGGCTGAATATATCAACCAGTAAAAAGGGGAAAAAATTCTACTTCCTGAGCAGTATTCCTGAAACCGGCCGGAAGTTCCATTGGTCAAACCGATCATACATTAATAAGAATTGTAATATTTAGTTAAGAGAATTACGCAGGTCGGACTTTTAGGGAGTAGTTAGAACGCCATTCCACTCTGCGGAAGCAGTTCCACAGTTCAACGTCCGCTAGACCTGCTCACGAGCACTCCTATTGACTTGTTAAACTTGAATAGATTCCACAGGTCTTGAAGACTAGTTGTGACAATGCACTAGTTTAACTGTAGGGCCATTCATATATTTGTTAATTATATTCACCGCAACGCCGTGACATACAGATCACCCCAGCCAGTAACGGACACAATTGCCAGGTTTGTTAGTGCTAAATTGGTGCCGTTTGGTTGTAAAAATTAAGGTTGTGCTTCTTTAATTTACAAGATAATAGCAATTATCAATAATAGACATTATCCCCTTGTTTGTATACTCTGTAATTTTGTTATGTACAGCCTGCGTACCAATTATGATATAATGTATATAAGTAGTATATTTCTTTTATAAATAAGAATTATACATACATACAAGCGTTATCATACAGGATGACAATCTTGCTAAACCATAGTCATCATAAAACTACCCACAACAATATCATAAGCCGGAAGTAACAATTACCTTCTTTTTTCTGCCTGCAGAGAACAAACCATGTACAAATAAGAGATGTGGGCTAAATACTCCACTTTTCACACATTTCCATTCCACCGCTCACCTAAAGAGGTGCGCTTACGTATGTAATTTTATTTCATTATCTATACATATATCAATGTGTTTACATTTCTATATACTTTAATGCATGGCCTACATATTTTTTAGGTATCAGAAAACTATTTACTTAGTGATTAACAAACACATACACACTGTGGTTTATCTATAATATATATTACTTTTACTCCCGTACAACTAGTTCCTCCAATAAAATATAGATGTAATCCCATTGCATTTACAAATTTTATTTTAAATACTTAGATAAAGCGATTATCTAAAGCGATAAAAATAACGGTTAGAAGTTAGGACTTCCAGACTGGGTGTTACCTTTGACGTGGTTGGAAGGCCTTTTCTTCATCGTGATCACAGTAATGTTTACTAAAACCCCTTTGTTTATAAAGTATGCCAGTGTGCCAGATAATATGATGTCTAGATGCTTGATTCAGGTTATGTATGCTGGCCATATTGAATGTTGGCAGGATCATTGATTATCTTTTCTATGTTTATAATGTATCACGTGTGCAGGATAAAATATGATGTATGGGCCTAGGATGTGCATGATTATCTTTTCTATGTTATAATGTATGCACAGTGTGGCAGATCATATAAATGATATGTATGGGCCCTGGAATGTGACATGATTATCTTTTTGCTTAGTTTATAATGTATACCAGTGTGCAGAATACTATGATATTGATGGGGCCTAGGAATGTGCATTGTGATCTTTTCTATGTTTGTATAAAATGTTTGAACCATGTCAGTAGCACTTCCGCCTAAATGTAGTTGTAATTAGCCTAATTGGAGTGCTTCCACAATTCATTGTATTGTTAGGTAATTATATGTATATATTATTAATCATCAATAGTATTAAAGGAACGATGTATTGAACTGTTGGAATAATATTGCAGATATAGCTAAAAATGAGACGATGGCTGAAACTGTGTTGAGAATTAGTGATCAGGTCTATAATATAAGTCTGATTTGTACAATTCAAACGTGACAAATTACATAAGTTGAAACAAGATTACAAGATAAGAAGGGTATACCCTGGTTATGGTCAGACTGATACCAGACGTATGAGATACGTGGAGACGCACCCTTTGGCCTCTCGTATGACCATCTGGTGAGTCAAGGCAGTCTGATCGGAACCCAATGGGGGGAGTAGTCAGTAACATGAGACGAGATCCCGTACACGGACCCCTTTTTAAAAAAGGGTGGTACCAGACTCCGGGTCTAATAGGAGACAAAGGAAACTACACCGGAGAGGGGTTCAAATGTAATAAACAAACCACGATGAACCGAAGAGGTGATTTTTAACCTGAGTGCGGCATGTTTTAACACTGGTGAGGACGCTGTTGACTAAGGTTTGTCATTGTCCCTCTGGAGGTTTTAATGAATTCCAATTGACATTGACCTTTCACAATTTCAGAGTATAAAGAGTTTTACAGAGATGTGGGTGATGAGGTGTGTGTGGAAAATTTAGCAGACCAAGGAGAACTTTTGACCCCAATTTAACACTCCCCAGGGCATTACAAGGTGTTTTAACGACAGTGTTGCATACTCAGGTAGGGATCCTATACTCAGGTACAAGATCCCACTTTTTGACAATTGGATAAAGTCCCAACGTTTAGCTATAAAAATTTGCAAGCTGACCAATCTTTGATAACGTCCTCTCCGCCGATAAAGGTGCGGGCCAGAGTTTTTGCTAATCGGGATTAATTAATTTACGCGAATTACGTAGCTCAAGTTGAGGACTCTAATACATAATCCGTTGTGATAGAAATCCCATGTAATGAGATTAAAAAATCTGATAGACTCCTTTGCGGTACTTTGGTAGAATTTTGTTGGATTCATTAAAATGTGCTCATTTTTTTTTTCCCCTCACTACGGAATTATCCAACAGTCCCATTATCAGATACCTGCCCAAGGACACAGAGTCTTGCAATCTCCTCCCGGTCGCCCTATAGTGACTTCCACAATGGGTCTTATTGAGCCGTTGGCCAACATATGTTGATTCATAGCTTCAAACCCCATGTTAAAAGCAGATTACATACTATGGGATAGTGGGCATCTAAATGAAATATTGTCACAACTAAGATTGCCCCCAAAAAATGGAAAAATAAATAACTGGTCAGGATAAATGTTAGCCAGTCCTCTATACGGTAAATTCCCCATGTGAAGGTATTCAGGCATGTAAACAAGCTTTGTATGATATGACCCCCCTATTTTGAGTTTTTGATGGAATTGCACTGCACCACTTTTATATGGCGACAGAACCATTTTCGGGTTTATGGCCCAATATTACGTACATGTAGAGGGCTTTGCGGATGGGGTCCAATGGGCGCCATCCTTGCTAAAAATTTGTACATGCGCAACAGTTTTGAAACAGGCTTATTTCTTTCCGGGCATAAAAAAAATTGGGTACGAATATCCATCTGGTATAAGAGTAATACATAGTGATATTTTTGATTGGGGGAAGGGCTTGCAGACATTATTGCTAGTGAGAAGTTGGCGGTGGCAATGACTTGACCACTCCATTAACTGACCTTCAAAATCAAAATGATGACAATAGAATTTCTTGAATCTCTTAATCTTTAAGATAAATGATGGATTGGTACCACAATTGTATCGGAAGGAAACTGATCGCAAAACAGTAACTACATTCGACCAGTTTCCATCCTCCCAGGATTGTGGGGCTATACCCTATACCCAATACCTAGGGGGGTAATGAGGAACAATTCAGAGGGTGAACGCATTGAGATGCAGTATAAGAAAAGAAAATACCGTCGTTGTGTGGAAGGGGGGTATTCTCCTCAGTATTTAAAACAGGGCAGCTCACTAAAGCTTTGGAACTGTGACTATGGAAGCCAAACATAACGGGTGATTTGAAAGCATAAATTTCCCGATGAGTATTTTTTGACACACTAGCCACAGCTTGAGAAAGAAGGCAACAAGAAAACTTTGGAGAATCATTGAAGGTGATGGAAATCCTGCCTTTTCAAAAAACAAGAGGATATCGCTCTCTCTTTCCCCAGCGAGAGGGTAATCCCTGCGTATAATCGTGTTGGTCAAGACCGATCTAAACTGACCCTCAAGTACCTACAAGGTGGAAATGAATACTCCATGGGGTTCCCACAAATAGGGTGCTACAAATGTCCCCAATTCACCAACCTGTGGATTATGCTGACAGTAAAGACTTTCCCCATCCCCAAGGACCCTGGTTACACGTATTAAAAAATCGAATACAGACTTACTTGGCACCAGTGACTTATGTGATCTATTTTTGACTGCCCATGTGGCCTTTTTTTTACTAGTGGGCAAAACATAACCCTTTCCGTAGAGAGTTCGCCAACCATCGCAGCACGATGGAGCTGCTCTCAATAGTCAGATGCTGGGACAAACAAAAAGATGTGTGATCAAACCTGTAGCGAACATTTAAACTGAAGGGACAATAGTTTGGGCAACATTAAAATGTTATGATAATTGATCAATCCCCCCCTGTAGGGGGATAGAGAGAGTATAAATCCAAGGCCAAATAGATGCACGGTTGCAAACAATGGTGCCTATGGCCTTAATGAACATGATAACCTAAGCGTGTTTTTATATAAATGCTGTTTAAATACTGTTCTATAGTTATTCTTTATCTATTTTTAGAATATGTATACTTTGTATCCTGTGTTGGGAAAAATTGCATGGGGTTCGTCTGTTTCTATGATTTCAGAGTATAAATCTCTGCTGCTATCTGATATTTATATTGTCTGTCTTGCTGCCGTGCTGCATATTGATGTTTCGTATATGATAACGCACTGATTTACAGAGTGCGATCCGGACTCCACTCCACATTCCGCCGGCTACGTACACTTTGTTTACATGGTTTCCGTGGAGATCGCCCACGGTGGGCTTTTTCTCGTGACCTTGCCCGGACGGATGTTTGCAGGCTCTATGACGTGTCACGGAAGGCAGAGATGCCCTGGATAATTTGCTCCGGTAAATGTTTTCTTTTTTATATACACGGTACAGTCCTTTCTAAATTCTATTTTTAGAGGGTGTGGGTGTTATGTTAATTATTGGGTACGCACATAGGTTCTTGCAACTTTTATCCACGTGGTTTTATGATATACTGTATGTTTCGTTTACAGATGATTGTTAGGAGATTATGGTTTTTATACAGGGTTAGGTTTATTGGGTGGGTGGGTCACTGGTGGCTATTTAAACTGATGGTTGTGGCAATATTTTAGTCCTTGTGACGGCCTTGGGTGGTCGAAACATGTTGATGGATACAATTATAGATATAAACACTTATTTGAAATCCTTCTGCTTCAATTTTTCTGGGATATCTGATGCAATTGGACAGCACCCAGGGCGAAGTATACCTATATGATGGAGTGCCAATCAGTGTGAATATAGCCATATATATATATAAATATATATAATAAATATTTCACAACACCGACAGTGTACAGTTTCTGGAGCTAGCTAATCATGTTTCAAATAAACAAACAAAATCAGTAAATAGTAGTCAGCGCTCACGGTCGTCTAGAATGGGTGATAAAGGGCCAATAGACAGGGGGCCGAAAAATTTCCCTGCGTTTTTTTTGCACTATGCATCTTTTTGGAATATTTAACAAGCACTTAGCAAGACATGTGGAGCGCTGACTACTATTTACACTGATTTGTATATATATATAATTTATCTTCTGTGAAGCTGTCCTATACAATCAGCAAAATATCCAATTCTCTGTATTGCTTTGTGTCTATTGTTTGTGGCCGGTTTGTGCTAAACATAAAATTAGATATTAATATTTTCTATTGGAAGAAAAGCAATAAGTGTTTTTACAAAGGTCAAAAGGTCCCACCATTTAAACAGATACATCGTAAAACCCCAAGATGTATTCATGTTGAATTCAGAGTTGGTACTTATTAGATTTCACTATACTTCAGACATGCACCCTGTTTTCTTTTATTACACTTTCAAGTTTATTTATTAAATATTTAATTGCGTGATACAGATCTTTTAATGATTTTCATTTTATTTATTTTTTCGACTGTATATAGAGATTGGACTAAGGTTGTTAATACTCAGTATAAAATACAGACACACTTTATCCACTGCAGAATTATCCTTGCATTTGGTGAAAGCTAGCTAAAGAAGAAGATTTCATAAACTATAAGACGCATCAGATGGGAAGAGAACAGGTGGGAAGGCCCTTAGATCTCATGGCTTAGACATCTTCATAATATGTCAGTATCCAATTATATATGGGGGCAAAATCGTGAGGCAACAAATACCATCCAACAAGAATATTGCAAGGATAAGAATAAGCTAATTACATGAATGAATATGGTGTCATACAAGAGACCAAACCAACGGGGGCAGATCACGAAGAAGCTCTATTAAAGGGGTTGAGATACAAAAAGTTATTTAAGTAATAAAAGAACATGTAACAAGGGGAAATAATCACATTACTAATCTCACCAACCCCTATACCAGTTAGAACACAAGCTTTCCAATGCATTAACTGCCGGTAGTGAAAGGGGGAGATATGCAACATATCGGTACATAGGACATCATGCCAGTAAGACTAATTCTGATATTACAAGAGAACACAAGAAGTATATGAGTCCTAACCAAGTGCTTAGTTGTGGAGATTATTTCAAAAGTCGGGCGCACACACTCTCGGAAATTCCAAGAGTCCAACTCACTCGTTAGGTAAAAAAACAATACTTTTTAAGCGGCCCTTAGGCATACAACTAAAACGTGAAGACAATCCCCGGTTAACGCATTTGAGCAGCACAGGCTCTACTCAAGGCTGGGGGTAGGTGTTCTCAGTAAGGTTTCTCCTATAGGGGAAATTGCGTCCACTATGGAGGGAGAAACGCCCCCCTCTTGGACGTCTGGGCCTATTCACATTTTAAAACTAGGTAAAAACCCGAAAAAATTACACAATAACATCCCAAAAATTAAAAATATCAAACTTAGAACTACACAATCTGTACACGAGTTAGTTTATAAAAGATCCAGAATTCATTAGTTAAATAAAATTTTTTTTAAATCTACAATATACACATCTTATAATGATTCACCCAATTCTTAGCACCATTTAAGTCATATACCTCATACTCATTGCTGTGATTGAAAACAAATCAGTATTGGAGATACTATAAACACCCGAAAACCTAATACTCGTCTATATTTAGCACCAGATGGAATCATAACTTGCAGATTTCAAGACCAAGGTATCTAATTCCGGAACTGGAATATCCAACGAACTTCCTTCTGTTTTTCTAAGTGGAGCGTAATCTATGCCTTTATTACGTTTATCCTCGATAGACTCTCTGGTATTCCTGTACCTACATACTTTAAATTAGACTGTTTAAATCGCATGAAAGAGGTTTGCCGAATGTGCTTACAAGTAATTATGGTAAGTTAAAAGCATAAAAGAGGTAACAGTTCTAACAGGCAGATGAGACAAACCCTCCGCTCTACGAGGCACCACTGCCCCTAACTGGGGGAAAGTGCCAGGTGGCCAACAACCGGCACCCTGAGTACCTGGATTCCAGTCTGGTTTTATCCCACCATGTACAGGTCATCAAAAACTAATTACCACCACATTAAGGAAATAGTTCTAATAGTTATCCTAGACATACAATATCCCAACCCAACGGCCCAATAATAACATGTCGTTTGTATGTTTCCCTTTTAGGAATGAACGAATCACAGCCAACTAAACTGTAAGTGACCTCCCTTTTGCCATATCTTTCCCCATCTGTTATTGACAGGTTTCCATAGTGTGTATATAATATAAATATAATCTAATACCCTATTACAGAAATGTGGATTTCATTCATTTCATTGGCTGATTATTCCTTACGGTAACGAGTAAAGTGTCTCCTCTTCCTGATTTGTCCTTTAAGTCTGTTACACACACAGTGGGGACATTTTGATTGTCCGATTGTGCCTGTAGCGTGTGACATCATAATAAATCCCATTCTACTCTCCATGTCTGAGAATTTTGGATGATTTTATAATTGCTGCTTTCACAAGGTGGAATCCCGCCAAGAAGCTCCTACAGCAACCCGTTCTTCTCGGATCACCAGAGATTCAAGACCAGCAGGAGGGAGATCCAGTCCGTACATCAAGAACAGTAAGGAAAATCTCATTGTGTTTGTATTGACAATAGTTTTCACACAATGGAAAGCAATGTGATGTATGTGACAAAAAAAACCAGTTTTGTCTTTAAAAATAATGTTCCCTCACACGTTCATGTCTGTAATAACTTTCTCTTGGTTAGGAACCGCGAATCCGAGACACTGATACAGTGTGTGTGAGACACTGATACAGGTTTGGGCGCATCGTGGTGTGTGTGCATGTGGGACGGGCGCCGTAGAATTATTGCCAAGAGAGCCACCAGTAGTCTGCTATGGGGCCCAGAGATACTAGGGGCCTGTTCTTTGGAGTCAACTGCATGCACACAACAGCAGTCTGTTCTAAAGTTGTTCTGCCCGCCCTTGTTCCTCTCCACAGTTGTACCTTGTTATCAGCTTGTTAACTCACAGACCCGATTGATTTGACGGCTCACGTCCCTATTCTCCTCCTTATAGCCACCAGGGTGACTGTCAGAGCCCTCCTTAGCCAGTCACAGTGGGCAACCTGTAATGTGCCAGTCACAGTGGGCAAACTTGTATGTGCCAGTCACAGTGGGAAGACTTTTATGTTGCCAGTCACATTGGGCAGACTTGTATGTGCCAGTCACAGTGGGCAAACTTGTATGTGGCCAGTCACAGTGGGAAAACTTGTATGTGCCAGTCACATGGTGGGCAGAATTGTATGTGCCATCACAGTGGTGGGCTGACCAACCCTATCTTTTGAACTTGAGGGCTGACCTTAAGTGTCTGCTGAATCTCGGGGCTGGCGGGTTCAGCAACCACTTTTTGGTCAGACCACCATTTCAACAGACACCATTAAGTCAGCCCAATGTTAAGCAAACCCTGGATGGTGAACTGAAGGGATGACCTATCAGAGTCTGGGGCATTGGAGGGTTGACCAAACTGTGGCTGGTGTACTGGACAAGGCTGACCTAACAGTGCTGGTGAAACAGGAGGCTGACCTAACAGTGGCTGGGCACTATTTGTGTGCACACAAGTGGTGAGCTGAGTATTTGGGAAGAGCTGTCTAGGGATTTGAGTAGCCTTGTGTGTGTGAAGCCCATCTGAGGCTGTTTGACCTTGGGATGGAATCTGTGTCCCGTGGAAGTTCCTGGGAATCTAGAGTCACCATCCAAGGACAATTGAGGACATCTGGAGGAGCCTGCACATTATCTGTATTCTTAGGACATCTGGAAAAAAACTTTCCTGGTATGGATTTAGATTATTATTTATTAGTTTTTATAATTATAAATGCCCAAACTGTTAAATGATATGCACATAGTAACATAGTAATTGAGGTGTATAAAGAAATACGTCCATCTAGTCCAACCTTATATACCCTACCCATATTCTGTATAACAGTTACATAGTAACATAGTATTGGAGGTATATAAAGACATACGTTCATCTAGTCCAACCTTTATACCCTACCCATATGCCAGTAACAGTTAACATAGTATTGGAGGTTTATAAAGACTACGTCATCTAGTTCACCCTTTATACCCTCCACCTTATAATCCTGAATTTTCCTTCTGTTATTTTGTGTTACCTTCTAAAGCTTTTGTTTCTGCCATACGACAATAGAAATGTGTAAATCATTGCACGTTTGGGCCCGGACAGACTGTTTCATTTCTCTTTTGCAGATGCGTACTTGGAAGCATTTGGTCTCACAAGTAAAGGGAAATACAAGACGGAATAAAAGAAACATTATCAGCATCTGAAAATGATTGTGTTTTGTCAGTTAAATCTGACTTTTTAGTCACTTTTTCCTAGTATTAACATTGTATCACACTTGTTGACTTCTGACAATAAAATAAAAATAATTAATTGACTAAAATGTTTTCTTTTTTTTTTTCTATCCTCATGTAAAGGAAGAAATGTTATAGTTATTAAACGTTAAATACAGGCTGCAGATCTGATTTAACACATTTTATATTCAATATATAATATATACGCCAACAATGGTTTGTGTGAATTCCAGGTAAATCCAAATTGTATAAAAGTATATTAGTGTAGTAAATTACTGACAATTCTCAAGCAAATAATAGCTTTTCCCTCTGGCTGCCACTCCTGAGTGTGGAACAAGCGCTCTGTAAGCAGGAACTGGTATAGACTGATAAGAGGAAGTGAAGAGAACCGATATCTATATTCAATTAGACAGTATTTATATTAGAACAGATTTCAATATTAGACAAGTGATTTAATGAGTTAGACAGTATTTATGACTATACAGTATATATATATATACAGTATTTATATTAGGACCGTATATTAGTAGACACACGTAATTTTGGTATAACAGATAATTTATATATACCAGTATTAGAGTAGACAAGTATTTTATGTTAAATACAAGTATTTATCTATGTAACGTATTTATATTATACAGTATTTCATGTTATACAGGTATTTTATAAATTGTACGTTTATATATTTAAATATACAGATTTATGTTATACAGTATATTATATAGTAATACGGTATTATATTAATACAAGTATTATAGTGTACAGTATTTATATTAGACAGGCTATTTATATTGTACAGTTATTTAGTAGACAGTATTATGTTATAAAGTATAATATTATACAATGTATTATATATACAGGATAGTTATTATGTAACAGTATTTATGTTATACAGTATTATATTATACCAAGTAATTATATAATACAGTATTTAGTTATATCAGGATTTATATTACTTATTTATATTACACAGTATTATAGTTTTATACGTATGTATATTTAACGTATTTATACTTATCATACGTACTTCTATACAGTATTTATATACGATTTTTATACAGTATTTATATTGTAACACAGTATATTAACGATTTATATTTAGAGTTTTATTATACAGTTATATATCAGATTATTAACAATAGTATTTATATTATACGGTACTTTATTTTTACATGTATTTATGTTATAAGTGATTATTATTATATACAGTATTTATAATTATACAGTATATTAATATTATACGGGTATATTTATACTTAAAAGTATTTATATAGATACAGTATTTATTTATTATACGGTATTGAACTTATACCAGTATTTATATATACAGTATTTATTTATACAGTATTTATATTATACAGTATTTATATTATACATATTTATGTATATACATATTTATATTATACAGTATTTACTATTAGTATGATTATACAGTATTATATATCCAGTATTTATCAGTATCCATTATTATACTAAACAGTATTTTATACTATACATGTTTTACTATGTACATATTTATATTATACGGTAATTTAATATTGTACAGTAATTTTAAATATATACAGATATTATAATTATACAGATATTATATATTATACACAGATTTAATATTGTACCAATATCTTATATATATACGGTATTTATATTGTCCAGTATTACATCGTATATTATACAGTATTATATCTACTAACAGTATTTATATTTACAGAATTTAGTTATACAGTATTTATATTGTACAGTATTCTATATTAGACAAGTATTTATGTTATACAGTTATTTATATTACATATTGTACATATGTTATATATATGTACAGTATTTTGTTATACAGTATTTAGTTATGTACAGTATTATGGATAGTATACAGTATTTATATTGTACACGTTTATACGATGTTAACAGTATTTATATTAGTACAGTATTATATATTATACAGTAATATATTTAACAGTATTTTATTGTACACAGATTTATATTAATACAGTAATTATTGTCTAGTACAGCTATTTATATATTACAGTATTTATTTGACCGTATTTATGTTAGTACAGTATTTATTATTAACAGTATTTATATTGTACAGTAATTTTATGTTACAGTATATTATTTACAGTATTTATGTTATACAGTATTTATATTGTACAGTATTATATGTTATACAGTATGTTTATAACAGTATTTATATTATAAAACAAGTATTATATTGTACAGTATATTATTTGTATAATATACGTATGATATTATACAGAATTTATATAGTACAGTATTATTGTATACAGTATTTATATTATAAACGTCTATATATGTAACAATTTATAAATATACAGTAATTTACGTATAGCTTTCATGTTAGACAGTATTTATGTATACAGTATATATATAGTCTAAGTATTTATATTGTACAGTATTTAGTGATACACAGTATTTATATTATACAGTATAATATATGCAAGTATTATTTATATCAGTATGTTATATTAGACAGAAGTATTAGTTATGACAGTATTTATGTTATACAGTATAATTAAATTATATTATATACAGTATTTATATTAGACAGTATTTATTTAGACAGATTATGTTATCAGTAAGTTATATTATACAGTATTTATATTGTACAGTATATGTTTATACAGTAATAATATTATAAACAGCTGATTATGTAACAGTATTTATATTATACAGATTTATATTAGACAGTATTATGTTAACAGTATTTATGAAATTTATTACAGTTTTAATACATATATACAGTATTATTACAGTATTTATGTTATACAGTATTTAATTGATAGTATTATATTATACAGTATTTATATTGTACAGTATTTATATTTATACAGATTTATTTGTACAGTATTTATATTTACAGTATTTATTATACAGTATTTATTATTACAGTATTGATATTTAGACGATTATTGTTAACAGTATTATGTTATACAGTATTATATTTACAGTATTATATATTATACATATTTATGTTATACGTTATTTATTATACAGTATTTATATATACAGTTATATTGTACAGTATTTAATATATATACAGTTTTATGTTATACACAGTATTTATATTGTACAGTATTTATATTACAGTATTTATATTATACAGTATTTATATTGTACAGTATTAAATATATATACAGTATACTGTTAATATACGTATTTATATTGTCAGATTTTTATACAGTATTTATAATTAATAACAAGTATTTAGTTTATACGAATTTATTTACAGTATATGTTATTACAGTATTTATTATACAGATATTATGATTATACAGTATTTATATTATACAGTATTTATATTATTACAGTATTTATATTACAGTATTTATGTTATACAAGATTATATATATACAAGATTTATATATTAACAGTATTAAGTATGTTATACAGTAATATTATACAGTAATTATTATTATACAGATTATGTATACAGTATTTAGTATACAGCATTATATTATACAGTATTTAGTATATACAGTATTATGATTTATTATTTACAGTATTATATATATACAGATCATTTTATATTATACAGTAATTATGTTATACAGTATTTATATTATACAGTATTTATGTATACAGTATTTATTTATAAATTTTATTATTATAACAGTATTTATGATTGATACAGAATTTATATTATACAGTATAATGTTATATTATATACAGTATTTATGTTATACGAGCTATTTCAGTATTATACAGTATTAATTGTACAGTATTTATATTGTACAGGTAGTTTATATTATACAGTTATATATTATTATACAGTATTTATGTATACAGTATATATATATTGTACAGTTATATATTATACAGTATTATATGTTACAGTTATTTTATTTTACAGTATTTATATTATACAGTATTATATTTACAGTATTTAGATTATACAGTATTTAGTTATACAGTATTATATTGTACAGTATTTTATATTATACAGTATTATATTATACAGTATTTATGTTATACAGCATATATATTATACAGTATTATATTATTTTACAGCATTTATTTTGTACAGTATTTATGTTTAACAGTATTTATTTATAATTATACAGTATTATATTATCAGTATTTATATTAGACATTTTATTATACAGTTATTATAGTATTATACAGTATTGATGTTATACAGTTATTTATGTTAATAAAGTTTTATATTATACAGTTATGTTATATACAGTATTTATTATACAGTTATTATTTATACAGTATTTATATTATACAGTATTTATGTTATACAGTATTATGTTATACAAAAGTATTTACTATTTATACAGTATTTATAGTTATAGATATTTATTTATACAGTATTATAGTATACTGTAATTTCTATTATAACGTATTATTTATACGATTATATATACAGTATTTATATTTTACAGATTATTTACAGTATTTATGTTACAGGATTTATATTATACAGTATTTATGTTATACAGTATTATATTATACTCATTTATATTATACAGTATTTATTATACAGTATTAGAGTTATACAGTATATATGTTATAAAAGTTATATATTACATAATATTATTTACAGTATTTATGTATAATTTACAGTATTTATTTATACAGATTTATATTATACATATTATATAATTTATGTTGATACAGTATTATATTATAAGTATTTATTCATTATTAACAGTATTTAGTTAACAGTATTATTATATACAGTATTTTATATACAGCATTTATAATTAAACAGTATTATATTATACAGCATTTATATCTATACAGTTATTTATGTTATACAGTATTTATAGTTGATACAGTATTTATTTAATACAGTATTTATATAACATTATTTATGTTCTACAGTATTTATATTATACAAGTATTATTTATACAAGTATTGTGTTGACAGTATTTAATCTAACAGTATTTTATATTATACAGTATTAGATTATAGACAAGTGTTTTATGTATACAGTATTGTATATTATACAGTATGTTATACAGTTATTTATATTATACAGTATTATGTTACAGCATTTATATTATACAGTATAAATTATACAGTATTTATGTTACAGCATTTATGCTATACATATATTATATTTATTACAGTATTCTTGTTATACAGTATTTATTATTATACAGGATTATTTATCAGTATTATGTTATACAGTATTTATGTTTACAGTATTTATATTATATGTACATTATTATGTATAGACAGTATTATGTATACATACTAGTATTTAGACAGTATTTATGTAATTAATTATATAAACAGTTTGTTATACAATATTTATATTATACAGTATTTTATACAGTATTTATGTATACATATTTTTATTATACAGTATTTGTTATACAGATATGCTATACAGCATTATTGTATATTTATACAGGTATTTATATTATACAGATTTATGTTATCAGCATTATTTTATACAGCATTTATGTTTTATACAGTATTTATATTTACAGATTATGTTATACAGTAGATATTTATATTAGACAGTTATTTAGTATTAGACAGTATATTATAGGGTTAGTACAGTTTATTATAACAGTATTTATGTCATACCAATTTTATCATATATACAGTATTTATGTTATACACGTATTTAGTTATACAGTATTATGTATACAAGATTTATATTATACAGTTTTATGTTATAATATTATATTATACAGCATTATATTGTAACAGCATTATATTGCTACAGTATTTGTTATACAGTATTTATATTATACAGCATTTATAAGTTTTTATATTAACAGGTTTTATGTTAGTACAGTTGTATGTATACAGTATTTATTTATACCAGTATTATATGTATACATCATTATAATTATTACAGTATTTATATTATACATTTATGTATACAGTATTATGTTATAAAGTATTTTATATTATACAGTATTTATGTATACAGTATTATGTTATACAGCTAGTGTTAGATATTATTACAGTATTTATATTATACAGCATTTATGTATACAGAATTTATACAGTAGTATAGTATACGATTTATATTTACGAGTGATTTATGTTATAACAGTATTATATTATACACAGTATTTAGTAGTTATACAGTATTTATGTTATTACAGCATTTTATAAGAATTTATTTCAGCAGGGTATTGATTGTTAACAGCAGTATTTATGACAGTATTATTAGCTTATGTTATACAGTATTTATGATTATACGAGCAGTTGTATGTTATACAACATGTGTATATTATACTGTATTATATTATGACAGTATTTTATATTATTACTGTATTTAAATTAAACTGTTATTTAGTTTCAGTATTAATATAACAGTAATTATGTTTATACAGTATTTATATTACCTATACCGTATTTAGATACACAGTATTTTATATTACAGTAGTATTTATGCTATACAGTATTTGTATTACGGTGATACAGTGTATTTATTTGTATACAGTATATTATGTTTATACGGTATTTATATTAGTACAGGAGATTTATGTTATAACAGTATTTATATTATACAGGTATGGTTTACAGCATTTATGTTATTACAGTATTTATATTATACAGATATTTATCTTATACAGTATATTATGTTATAAGCATTTATTTATAAGTATTTATATTATACAGTATTTATGTTATACAGCATTTATGTTATACAGCATTTATATTATACAGTATTTATATTATACTGTATTTATGTTATACAGTATTTATCTTATACAGTATTTATGTTATACAGCATTTATATTATACAGTATTTATGTTATACAGTATTTATATTCTACATTATTTATATTATACAGTAACATAGTAACATAGTAATTAAGGTTGAATAAAGACATTCGCCAATCAAGTACAACATATCCGCTTTTTTTTTTTTTTTTTTTTTTTTAACCCTACCTAACAGTTGATCCAGAGGAAGGCAAAAAAAACACAGCTAAAAAGGGGGGGGAAAATTCCTTCCTGACTCCAAAGGCAATCGGAAAGTATCCCTGGATCAACCAGATCTATATGCATTAATACCAGTATTCTTCATATTTTTTAGTTTTAGAAACTTATCCAGGCCTTTTTTAAAGTTATTCAATGAACTTGCCATTACCACCTCTGCTGGAAGACAGTTCCACAGTTTCACCGTTCTCACTGTAAAGAAACCTCTCCTAACTTGAAGATGAAACTTCTTTTCTTCCAACCTTAAAGGATGTACACGAGTCCTCTGATATGACCTATTAGTGAACAATGCACCAGAGAGTTCACTGTATGGGCCATTAATATATTTGTATAAGGTTATCATGTCCCCACGCAACCGCCGCTTCTCCAATGTAAACAGCCCTAACTTGTCTAATATGCCTGCATATTCAAGCCCCTCCATTCCCCAGTATTTGTTATACAGCATTTATATTATACTGTATTTATATTATACAGCATTTATGTTATACAGCATTTATATTATACAGTATTTATATTATACAATATTTATATTATTCAGTATTTAAATTAAACTGTATTTATGTTATACAGTATTTATATTATACAGTAATTATGTTATACAGTATTTATATTACCATATACAGTATTTATGTTACACAGTATTTAGTAACATAGTAACATAGTAACATAGTAATTAAGGTTGAATAAAGACATACGTCCATCAAGTCCAACCTATTCACTTTTTTTTTTTTTTTTAACCCTACCTAACAGTTGATCCAGAGGAAGGCAAAAAAAAAAACCAGCTTAAAAGGGGAGGAAAATTCCTTCCTGACTCCAAACGGCAATCGGAAAGTATCCCTGGATCAACCAGATCTATATGCATTAATACCAGTAATTCTCAATATTTTTTAGTTTTTGAAACTTATCCAGGCCTTTTTTAAAGTTATTCAATGAACTTGCCATTCCCACATCTGCTGGAAGACAGTTCCACAGTTTCACCGTTCTGACTGTAAAGAAACCTCTCCTAACCTGAAGATGAAACTTCTTTTTTTCCAACCTTAAAGGATGTCCACGTGTCCTCTGATATGACCTATTAGTGAACAATGCACCAGAGAGCTCATTGTATGGGCCATTAATTTATTTGTACAAGGTTATCATGTCCCCACGCAACCGCCGCTTCTCCAATGTAAACAGCCCTAACTTGTCTAATCTGCCTGCATATTCAAGCCCCTCCATTCCCCTTATTAATTTAGTTGCCCTTCTCTGAACTGCCTCAATTTCCAATATGTCCCTTTTGTATATGGGATTCCAAAACTGCACCGCATATTCCAAATATTTTATTTGGAATATATTATACAGTATTTATATTATACTGTATTTATGTTATACAGTATTTATGTTATACAGCATTTATATTCTACAGTATTTATATTATACAGTATTTATGTTATACAGCATTTATTTTATACTGTATTTATGTTATACAGCATTTATATTATACTGTATTTATGTTATACAGCATTTATATTATACAGTATTTATATTATACAGTAATTATGTTATACAGTATTTATATTACCATATTCAGTATTTATGTTACACAGTATTTATATTATACAGTATTTATGCTATACAGTATTTATATTATACAGTATTTATGGTTTACAGCATTTATGTTATACAGCATTTATATTATACTGTATTTATGTTATACAGTTTTTATGGTTTACAGCATTTATGTTATACAGTATTTATGTTATACAGTATTTATGTTATACAGTATTTATATTATACAGTATTTATATTATACGGTATTTATGTTATACGGTATTTATGTTATACAGTATTTATATTATACAGTATTTATGAAAAGTTAACACTGTGGCTCGACGTTCAGAGGTCCCGCAGCTCGAAACTGGGACCCCCTCCCTGGTCCTTAAAAGGACCGTTGCGGCCCTGATAAGGGCCCTTTGGGGCTTAAGGGGTCCCGCAGCTGAAACCCGGAACTTATAAGTGCCTTTGCAGCCTTTGGAAGGGCCCTTGTGGCTCTTGAACCGGGAATCCCCTTCCCCAGCACTTATAAGTGCCTTTGTGGGGGGTCCTGCAGCTAAAAAGGACCTCTTCAAGTCTTCTTGTCCAAATCCGCTGATGTTGCCAACTCCGGGCGATGTCATTGCGGCCGCCAGTGACACCACCGGCGCTGGCAACATCAACGACGCCGGTGTTGCTGACCTCTTGATCCGACATCTTCTTTCTTCTGCCATCTACTGTGATGACTTCTGAACTCTGCAGGGGTTAGCAGCTCTTTATATAGGTTTACAGAAGGACCAAATCCAATTGTGATTGGTTAAGATTTCAATGCTTGAAATCATATGATCACAAATTAACCCATCATATTTAAATTGTTTATTCCAATTTCTGGATTTCTCCTTTAAGGTAGGTGTTTTATTATTTCCTATGCTACACAATGATTTCACCTTTTTTCATTACATAAATGTTAAATCAAAGAGTAATTTCCAAGTGGCACAATATTAATATATATGTATAATTTAGCTTTGTGAAGCTGCCTCCCTACAATGTTTGATTTGTGCTGTTTTGAGCCACAAAAATTAAGGTTGTTTTCCTTAATTGTTTTGTGCTGTTTCTATTTGGAAGATAATAGCAGTTTTTTTTTTCTAAATATAAAAAGTAGTGATGGCCCAGTTCGCGGATCCGTACCCGAATCCGCTGCAGATTTACCTCGTTCACGAACGGCGGATATTGCGGATTTTCCGGTTTTCCGCCTTCTGAACTTTTCCGAACAGCGTTTTTGAAAATTTTTGAAAAATTACGAGGATTTCTCGTATTTTCGAAAATGCAGGAAAATACGTTCGGGTCCGTATTTTCGAAAAATCCTGGTATTTTCGAAGAATCCTCGTATTTTCGAGGATTTTTTTCATTTTAATGGGTCCGCTCGCGGATTTTAGAATTTTCTAATTTTTTCGAAAATTCAGGGATCCTCGAGTGGACCGGATTTTGTGAAGTTCGGACATCTCTAATAAAAAGGTCACCCAGCCCCCCAATAACAGAATGTATATATAAAACTAGGCAAAATTGTTAGTGCTACGTTTGTGCTGGTTTGTGCTACAGAAGTAAGATTTGTGATACTTTCTTTCAGAAGATGAGAGAGATTTTTTTTTTACAGACCATGACCTCACTCAGACCCCCTATAACAGAATATGGACATGAAATCAGGCTGGTTAGTTAGTGGTGAATTAGTGATGGTTTGTGCTACAGAAATCGTGATTCTATCTTTAACATTTCTGGAGATTTATTGTAATTTTAAATGTCAAAATGTTTCCCAGCCTCTTATATGCGCACAAATAACCAATCCAACGTACAAACCAAATGGAGGACAACTGCTCCGTACAGGGATATGTGCATAAGTAGAAACGTTTTTTTAATGTGTCTCTGAAGAAGTAGCTTTGACACTGTGAAACACGTCAGACCCCCATGTGTTCTTTCATATAGTGTAGCCTGATTTATGATTATCTAATAAAAATGTTTCTACTTACTGAATGCACGTATTCCTGTAAGCACGGAGCGGTCACCCTCCATTTGATTTGTATGTAGAGGAGAAACGGCAGGTGGCTGGAACTGTTTTATGGAGTAGGTGTAAGGCACATGAGGGGTCCAGAACTGCAGACCTGCACGCGCACTCTATTGATGTGTTAATGAATCATTCCAATGTGTTTGGATAGTGGTATGTTTATGTGGCAATTCATTATTTTTTTTTACAGATGATACATAGTAACATAGTAACATAGTAATTAAGGTTGAATAAAGACATTCGTCCATCAAGTCCAACCTATTCACTTTTTTTTTTTTTTTTTTTTTATTTATTTTTTTTAACCCTACCTAACAGTTGATCCAGAGGAAGGCAAAAAACCCCAGCTAAAAAAGGGGGGAAAATCCCCGTCCTTGGTGGGGATCTTTCCCTGTCAGCTAAATCCCACCGGTTGTGCTTGGGACATTTGTACACCCTAATTTGTGAGGACCCCATGGAGTATTCATTTCCACCTTGGTAGGTACAGTTAGATCGGTCTTGACCAACATATTACGCAGGGATTTACCTCTGCGATGGGAGAAGCTATCCTCTGTTGTTGAAAAGGCAGGATTCATCACCTTCAATGATTCTCCAAAGTTCTTTGGCTTTCTTTCAATCTTGTGGCTAAGTGTAAAAAACCACCGGGAAAGTTATGCATTCAAATCACCCATTGTTGTTGGCTTCCATAGTCACAGTTCTCAAAGCTTTAGTGAGCTGCTGTTTTAATACTTGAGTAGAATACCCCCTTTCCACAAAACGACGGTCATTTCTTTTAATTGCATCTCAATGCGTTCACCCTCTGAATTGTTCCTCAGTACCTAAGGTATTGGGTATAGGGTATAGCCCTCACCAAAGCTGGAGGATGGAAACTGGTCGCATGTAGTACTGTGTTGCGATCAGTTTCCTTCCGATACAATTGGGTACCCAATCCATCATTTATCTTAAAGATTAAGAGATCAAGAAATTCTATTTCATCATTTTTTGATTTTGAAGGTCAGTTTAATGGGAGTGTTCAAGTCATTGACCACCGCCAACTTCTCACGCAATAATGTCTCACCACGCTTCCCCAATCAGAAACATATCATCTAGTTATCTCTTATACAGATGGATATTCGTACCCATTATCGGAAGAAAATAAGCCTGTTCAAACTGTTGCATGTACAATTAGCAAAGGATGGGGCCACATTGGACCCCATCGCAATGCCTCTACACTGTACTAATATTGGTCCATAAACCGAAAATGGTTCTTCGCCAATAAGTGTGCAGCCATTCCATCAAAAACTCAATAGGGGGTCACTATCATACAAAGCTTGTTTACATGCCTGAATACCTTCACATTGGGGATACCGTATAGAGGCTGCTAACATTTATCCTGACCAGTAATTTATTTTCCATGGGGCATCTTAGTTGTGACAATATTTCATTTAGAGCCCACTATCCCATAGGTATGAATTCATGCTTTTAAACATGGGTTGAAGATATGAATCAAACATATTGTGCCAACGGCTTCAATACAGACCCATTTGAAGTCACATAGGGCGACCCGGAGGAGATTCAAGACTCTGTGTTACCTGGGCAGGGTATAGATAATGGGACATGTTGGATAATCCGTAGTGAGAAATTGAGCACATTTTAATGAAATCCAACCAAATTCTTACCCAAGTAACCAAAGAGTCTACAGATTTTTTAATCTCATACATGGGATTTCTATCACAACGGATATATGTATTAGAGTACTCAATTGAGCTAGTAATTCCGTAACATAATATCACCCGATTAAGCAAACTATGGCCATGCCCACCTTTATCGGCAGGACGTATCACAAGATTATTGTCAGCTTGCAAAGTTTTTATAGCTAAACGTTGGACTTTATCCAAATTATCAAAAGTGGGACCTTGTACCTTAGATAGGTTCCCATACCTGAGTATGCAACATGTCTGTAAACACCTTAATGCCTGGGGAGGTGTTAATTGGGTCAAAAGTTCTCCTTGGTCTAAATTTTTCCACCACACACCTCACACCCACAATCTCTTAAAACTCTCTTAGAATTGAAAAGGTCAATGTCAAATTGGAATTCATTAAACCTCACAGAAGGGACAAATGACAAACCCTTAGTCAACACGATTCCTCCCAGGTGTTAAACATGCGCACTCAGGTTAAAAATCACCTCTTTCTCGTGGTTTGTTTATTACATTTGAACCCCCCTCTCCGGGTGTGTTTCCTTTGTCTCCTATAGACCCGGATCTGGTCACCCTCTTTTGAAAAGGGGTCCGTGTACGGGATCTCGTCTCCATGTTACGGACTACTCCCCCATGGGTTCCGTTCAGACTGCCCTGACTCACCCGATGAGTCAATCGAGAGGCCAAAGGGGCGTCTCCTACTCGTATCCTCTCATACGTCTGTATCAGTCTGACCCATAACCAAGGGTATACCCTCTTATCTTTGTAATCTTGTTCAACCTTATGTAATTTGTCACGTTTGAATTGTAACAAATCAGACTTATATTTATCGACCTGATCACTAATTCTCCCACAGTTTCAGCCCATCTTCTCATCTTTTAAGATATCTGCATTGTATGTATATATATAGTATATAGTATGACATACAATACAGGATTGTTGAACACTCCAATTAGGCTAATTTACAACTACATTTAGCGGAAGTGCTATCTGATCTGGTCAAACATTTATACAAACATAGAAAAGAATAATCAATGCACATTCCTAGGCCCCATACAATATCATATTATCTGCACCTGGAATACATTATAAAACATAGAAAAGATAATCATGCCCATTCCATGGCCCCATACAATTCATATTATCTGCACCTGGCATACATTATAAACATAGAAAAATAATCAATGCACATTCCAGGCCCATACAATATCATATTATCTGCACACTGGATACATTATAAACATAGAAAAGATAATCAATGCACATTCCAGGCCCCATACAATATCATATTATCTGCACACTGGCATCTTTATAAACAAAGGGGTTTTAGTATACATTACTGTGATCACATGAAGGAAAGCCTTCCAACCACGTCAAGGTAACCCCAGTCTGGAAGGTCCTACCTTCTAACCTTTTTATCGCTTTAGATATCGCTTATCTATGTATTAAAATAAATTTGTAAATGCAATGGGAATACATTATATTTTATTGAGGAACTATGTTGGTACGGGTAGGTAAAAGTAATATATATATATATAAACACAGTGTGTATGTGTTGTTTAAAGCACTTAAAGTAAATAGTTCTGATACCTAAAAAATATGTAGCAATGACATTAAAGTATATAGAAATGTAAAACATTTGATATAGGTATATAATGAAATAAAATTACTTACGTAGCGCACACTCTTAGGTGGAATGGAATTGTGAAAATGGAGTTTTTAGCCACTTCTCTATTATTTGTACATGGTGTCTCTGCAGGCAGAAAAAAAGGATATGTGTTACTTCGGCTTAGTGATAATGTTGTGGGTAGTTTTATGATGACTATTGGTAGCAAATATTGTCATCCATATATGTATGTATGTATAATTCTTATTTATAAAATAAATATACATACTTTATATACATTATATACATAATTGGGTACGCAGCGCTGTACATTAAAAAATACAGAGTATACAAACAAGGGGATAAGTGCATTATTATAAGTTGCTATTATCTTGTAAATTAAAGAAGCACAAACCTTAATTTTTACAACACAAACTGGCACAAATTTAGCACTAACAAACCTGCCATTGTGTCCGTACTGGCTGGGTGATGTCACGGCGGTTGCGTGGGGACATGATAACCTATACCAATAATTAATGGCCCATACAGTGAACTCTTGGTCATTGTTCACTAATGGTCATATCAGAGGACTCGTGGACATCCTTAAGGTTGGAAGAAGTTTCATCTTCAAGTTAGGAGAGGTTTCTTGACAGTGAGAACGGTGAAACTGTGGAACTGTCTTCCGCAGAGGTGTAATGGCAAGTTCATTGAATAACTTTAAAAAAGGCCTGGATAGTTTCTAACAACTAAAAATATTGAGAATACTGGTATTAATGCATATAGATCTGGTTGATCCAGGGATACTTCCGATTGCCGTTTGGAGTCAGGAAGGAATTAAAACTAGGCAAAATTGTTAGTGCTACGTTTGTGCTGGTTTGTGCTACAGAAGTAAGATTTGTGATACTTTCTTTCAGAAGATGAGAGAGATTTTTTTTTTTACAGACCATGACCTCACTCAGACCCCCTATAACAGAATATGGACATGAAATCAGGCTGGTTAGTTAGTGGTGAATTAGTGATGGTTTGTGCTACAGAAATCGTGATTCTATCTTTAACATTTCTGGAGATTTATTGTAATTTTAAATGTCAAAATGTTTCCCAGCCTCTTATATGCGCACAAATAACCAATCCAACGTACAAACCAAATGGAGGACGACTGCTCCGTACAGGGATATGTGCATAAGTAGAAACGTTTTTTTAATGTGTCTCTGAAGAAGTAGCTTTGACCCTGTGAAACACGTCAGACCCCCATGTGTTCTTTCATATAGTGTAGCCTGATTTATGATTATCTAATAAAAATGTTTCTACTTACTGAATGCACGTATTCCTGTAAGCACGGAGCGGTCACCCTCCATTTGATTTGTATGTAGAGGAGAAACGGCAGGTGGCTGGAACTGTTTTATGGAGTAGGTGTAAGGCACATGAGGGGTCCAGAACTGCAGACCTGCACGCGCACTCTATTGATGTGTTAATGAATCATTCCAATGTGTTTGGATAGTGGTATGTTTATGTGGCAATTCATTATTTTTTTTTACAGATGATGACATCACCCAGCCAGTACGGACACAATGCCAGGTTTGTTAGTGCTAAATTTGTGCCAGTTTGTGTTGTAAAAATTAAGGTTTGTGCTTCTTTAATTTACAAGATAATAGCAACTTATAATAATAGCACTTATCCCCTTGTTTGTATACTCTGTATTTTTTAATGTACAGCGCTGCGTACCCAATTATGTATATAATGTATATAAAGTATGTATATTTATTTTATAAATAAGAATTATACATACATACATATATGGATGACATATCTTGCTACCAATAGTCATCATAAAACTACCCACAACATATATCACTAAGCCGGAAGTAACACATATCCTTTTTTTTCTGCCTGCAGAGACACCATGTACAAATAATAGAGATGTGGCTAAATACTCCATTTTCACAATTCCATTCCACCTTAAGAGTGTGCGCTACGTAAGTAATTTTATTTCATTATATACATTATATCAAATGTTTTACATTTCTATATACTTTAATGTCATTGCTACATATTTTTTAGGTATCAGAACTATTTACTTTAAGTGCTTAAACAACACATACACACTGTGTTTATATATATATATATTACTTTTACCTACCCGTACCAACATAGTTCCTCCAATAAAATATAATGTATTCCCCATTGCATTTACAAATTTATTTTAATACATTAGATAAGCGATATCTAAAGCGATAAATAAAGGTTAGAAGTTAGGACCTTCCAGACTGGGGTTACCTTGACGTGGTTGGAAGGCTTTTCATTCATGTGATCACAGTAATGTATACTAAAACCCCTTTGTTTATAAAGTATGCCAGTGTGCAGATAATA
This sequence comes from Hymenochirus boettgeri, assembly GCA_019447015.1. Lineage (NCBI taxonomy): Eukaryota > Metazoa > Chordata > Amphibia > Anura > Pipidae > Hymenochirus > Hymenochirus boettgeri. The sequence continues at coordinate 789,246 of CM033477.1, read as the reverse complement.
TGATATTGTGTGGGGCCTAGGAATGTGCATTGATTATCTTTTCTATGTTATAATGTATGCCAGTGTGCAGATAATATGATATTGTATGGGGCCCAGGAATGTGCATTGATTATCTTTTCTATGTTTATAAAGTATGCCAGTGTGCAGATAATATGATATTGTATGGGGCCTAGGAATGTGCATTGATTATCTTTTCTATGTTTGTATAAATGTTTGACCAGATCAGTAGCACTTCCGCTAAATGTAGTTGTAAATTAGCCTAATTGGAGTGCTTCCACAATCCTTGTATTGTATGTATATATACATATATATACATACAATGCAGATATCTTAAAAGATGAGACGATGGCTGAAACTGTGTTGAGAATTAGTGATCAGGTCGATAAATATAAGTCTGATTTGTTACAATTCAAACGTGACAAATTACATAAGGTTGAACAAGATTACAAAGATAAGAGGGTATACCCTTGGTTATTGGGTCAGACTGATACCAGACGTATGAGGATACGTAGGAGACGCCCCTTTGGCCTCTCGATTGACTCATCGGGTGAGTCAGGGCAGTCTGATACGGAACCCAATGGGGGAGTAGTCAGTAACATGGAGACGAGATCCCGTACACGGACCCCTTTTCAAAAGAGGGTGACCAGATCCGGGTCTATAGGAGACAAAGGAAACACACCCGGAGAGGGGGGTTCAAATGTAATAAACAAACCACGAGAAAGAGGTGATTTTTAACCTGAGTGCGCATGTTTTAACACCTGGTGAGGAATCGCTGTTGACTAAGGGTTTGTCATTTGTCCCTTCTGTGAGGTTTAATGAATTCCAATTTGACATTGACCTTTTCAAATTTCAAAGAAGGTTGAAACTCAAAGAGTTTTACAGAGATGTGGGTGATGAGGTGTGTGTGGAAAAATTTAGACCAAGGAGAACTTTTGACCCAATTAACACCTCCCCAGGCATTAAGGTGTTTACAGACATGTTGCATACTCAGGTATGGGACCTATCTAAGGTACAAGGTCCCACTTTTGATAATTTGGATAAAGTCCAACGTTTAGCTATAAAAACTTTGCAAGCTGACACTAATCTTGTGATACGTCCTGCCGATAAAGGTGGGGCCATAGTTTTGCTTAATCGGGATTATTATGTTACGGAATTACTAGCTCAATTGAGTGACTCTAATACATATATCCGTTGTGATAGAAATCCCATGTATGAGATTAAAAAATCTGTAGACTCTTTGGTTACTTTGGGTAAGAATTTTGGTTGGATTTCATTAAAATGTGCTCAATTTCTCACTACGGATTATCCAACATGTCCCATTATCTATACCCTGCCCAAGGTACACAAGAGTCTTGAATCTCCTCCGGGTCGCCCTATAGTGACTTCACATGGGTCTGTATTGAAGCCGTTGGCACAATATGTTGATTCATATCTTCAACCCATTGTTAAAAGCATGAATTCATACCTATGGGATAGTGGGCATCTAAATGAAATATTGTCACAACTAAGATGCCCCATGGAAAATAAATTACTGGTCAGGATAAATGTTAGCAGCCTCTATACGGTAATTCCCCAATGTGAAGGTATTCAGGCATGTAAACAAGCTTTGTATGATAGTGACCCCCTATTGAGTTTTTGATGGAATTGCTGCACACTTTATTGGCGAAGAACCATTTTCGGTTTATGGACCAATATTACGTACAGTGTAGAGGCATTGCGATGGGGTCCAATGTGGCGCCATCCTTTGCTAATTTGTACATGCAACAGTTTGAACAGGCTTATTTTCTTCCGATAATGGGTACGAATATCCATCTGTATAAGAGATACATAGATGATATGTTTCTGATTTGGGAAGGCGGTGAGACATTATTGCGTGAGAAGTTGGCGGTGGTCAATGACTTGAACACTCCCATTAAACTGACCTTCAAAATCAAAAATGATGAAATAGAATTTCTTGATCTCTTAATCTTTAAGATAAATGATGGATTGGGTACCACATTGTATCGGAAGGAAACTGATCGCAACACAGTACTACATGCGACCAGTTTCCATCCTCCAGCTTTGGTGAGGGCTATACCCTATACCCAATACCTTAGGGTACTGAGGAACAATTCAGAGGGTGAACGCATTGAGATGCAATTAAAAGAAATGACCCGTCGTTTTGTGGAAAGGGGGTATTCTACTCAAGTATTAAAACAGCAGCTCACTAAAGCTTTGAGAACTGTGACTATGGAAGCCAAACATAAGGGTGATTTGAAATGCATAACTTTCCCGATGGTTTTTTTTACACTTAGCCACAAGATTGGAAAGAAAGCCAAAGAACTTTGGAGAATCATTGAAGGTGATGAATCCTTGCCTTTTCAACAACAGAGGATATGCTTCTCCCATCGCAGAGGTAAATCCCTGCGTAATATGTTGGTCAAGACCGATCTAACTGTACCTACCAAGGTGGAAATGAATACTCCATGGGGTCCTCACAAATTAGGGTGCTACAAATGTCCCAATTGCACAACCTGTGGATTTATGCTGACAGGTAAAGACTTTCCCCATCCAAGGACTGGTAAACGTATTAAAATCAGATACAGACTTACTTGCACCAGTGCTTATGTGATCTATTTTTTGACCTGCCCATGTGGCCTTTTTTACGTGGGCAAAACAATCACACCTTTCCGTGAGAGATTCGCCAACCATCGCAGCACGATTAGAGCTGCTCTCAATAGTCAGATGCTGGACAACAAAAAGATGTGTGATCAACCTGTAGCGAGACATTTCAAACTGAAGGGACATAGTTTGGCAACATTAAAATGTATGATAATTGATCACATCCCACCCATGGAGGGGGATAGAGCGAGGAGCTTATTACAATCAGAGGCCAAATAGATTGCACGGTTACAAACAATGGTGCCCTATGGCCTTAATGAAATGAATAACCTAAGCTGCTTTTTATAATAATGCTGTGTATAATAATGTTCTATAGTTATTCTTTATCCTATTTTTAGTAATATGTATACTTTGTATCCTGTGTTGATTGCATGGGGGTTCCCGTCTGTTTCTATGATTTCACGAGTATATATCTGCTGCTATCTGATATTTTATACTGATCTGTCTTGGATGCCGTGCTGCATATTGGATTGTTCGCTATATGATAGACGCACTGATTTACAGAGTGCGATCCGGACTCCCCACACTTCCGGGCTACGTACACTTTTGTTTACATGGTTTCCGTGGAGATCTCCCTCGTGGGCTTTTTCCGTGTGACCTTGCCCGCGGACGGATGTTGCAGGCTCTATGACGTGTCCGGAAGGAAGAGATGCCCTGGATAATTTGCTCCGTAAATGTTTTCTTTTTTATGATCACGGTACAGTCCTTTTATGCTATTTTTAGAGGGTGTGGGTGTTATGTAATTTATGGTTACCACATAGGTTCTTGTACTTTTATCACGTGGTTTTATGATATACTGTATGTTCGTACAGTGATTGTTAGGATATGTGTTTTATACAGGGTTAGGGTTTATTGGTGGGTGGGTCACTGGGTGGCTATTTAAACTGATGGTTGTGTGCAATATTTTAGTCCTTATGACGGCCTTGGGGGTCGAAACATGTTGATGGAATAAACACTTATTTGATATTTTTGCTTCAATTTTTCTGTGGATATCTTGATGCAATTGGGACAGCACCCAGGCGAGTATACCTATATGATGGAGTGCAATCAAGTTGTGAATATAGCCATATATATATATACACACACACAGGTTACAGTTTCTGGAGCTGCTAATCATGTTTCAATAAACAACAAATCAGTAAATAGTAGTCAGCGCTCCACAGGTCTTCTTAAAGGGCTTGATAAAGGCCAATAGACAAGGGGCCGAAACTTTCCTGCTGTTTTTTGCACTATGCACTCTTTTTGAATTTAACAAAGCACTTTAAGAAGACCTGTGGAGCGCTGACTACTATTTACTGATTTGTTATATATATAATTTATCTCTGTGAAGCTGTCCCATACAATCAGCAAAAATATCCAATTCTCTGTATTTGCTTTGTGCTATGTTTGTGCCGGTTTGTGCTACAAAAATTAAGATATTAATATTTTCTATTGGAAGAAAATAACGTGTTTTTACAAAGGTCAAAAGGTCACCACCATTTACAACAGATAAATCTACCCCAAGATGTATTATGTTGAAATTCAGAGTTTACTGTATTAGATTTCACTATACTTCAGACATTGCACCCTGTATTTCTTTTATTACACTTTCATTTTTATTTATTAAAATATTAATTTGCGTAAAGATCTTTTTAATGATATTTTCATTATTTCATTTTTTAGACTGTATATTAGAGGATTGACTAAGGGTGTTAATACAGTATAAAATACAGACACCACTTTATCCACTGCAGAATTATCCTTTGCATTTGGGTGAAAGTAGCTAAAGAAAAGAGTTCCATAAACTATAAAGACAGCAGTCAGATGGGAGGAACAGGTGGAGAAGGCCTTAGATCTCATGGCTTTAGACATCTTCATAATAGTGTTCAGTATAATTATATATGGGCAAAATGTGAGGGCAAAAATACCTCCACCAAGGAATATTGCAAGGATAAGAATAAGTAATACATTAATGAATGTGTCACTACAAGAGACCAGAACCAACTGGGGCAGATCACAGAAGAAGCTCTATAAAGGGGTTGAGATACAAAAAGTTAATTTAAGTAATAAAAGAACATGTACCAAGGAATATAACATACTAATCATCAACACCCCTAATACCAGTAGAACACAAGCTTTCCAATGCATTAACTGCCTGTACTGAAGAGGGGGAGATATTGCAACATATCGGTCATAGGACATCACTGCCAGTAAGACTAATTCTGATATTAAAAAGAACACAAAGAAGTATATTTGAGTTATACAAGTGCTTAGTTGTGGAGATTATTTCAAAGTCGGCGCACACCGGAATTCCAAGAGTCCAAACTCACTCGTTAGGTAAAAAACAATACTTTATTAAGGCGCCTTAGGCCATACAACTACAAACGTGAAGAAATCCGCCTTACGCATTTCGAGCCAGCACCGGCTCTTACTCATAGGCTGGGGGTGTGTCTCAGTAAGTTTCTCTTATAGGGGAAATTGCGTCATATGGAGGAAACGCCCCCCTCGGACGTCTGGGCCTATCACATTATTTAAAACAGGTAAAAACCGAAAAATTACACAATAACATTAAAATAAAATAAACATAGAACTACACAATCTGTACACGATGTAGTATAACAGATCCAGAATTATTAGGTATTTAAATCTACAATATATACACCATTTATAATGATTCCCAATTCTTAGCACCATTAAGTCATATACCTCATACTCATTGCTGTGATTGAAAAACTCAGTATTGGGAGATAGCTATAACACCGAAAACCTAATACTCAGTCTATATAGCAAAGGATATCATAACTTGAGTTCAAGACAAATGGTATTCTAATATCCAGACTGAATATCCAACGAACTTCTGTTTTTCTAAGTTGAGCTAATCTATCCTTATTACGTTTATCTCGATAGACTCTCTGTATTCCCTGTACTCTAACATACTTTAAATTAGACTGGTTACAGTCTGCAAAATGACGTCCTACTGGACTATTAATATTGCAATGGGTTATGTCCCTTATATGCTCACGGATTCAAGATTTCAGAGATCGAGATGTACAGCCAACATATTGAATATTGCAATTTGTGCATGTAATAAGGTATACCACATAATCACTGTTACAATTTATATGTTGTTTTATTTCATATACCTTTCCTGTAACGGAACTTATACACGTTGAGGATTTATGCATGTGAGAACATGTTTTACACCGATTAGCACCACACATATAGCTACCATTACAGGATAGCCAGGTGGTCCTATGTTCTTGTTTAGTCTCATATAGGCTAGGTGACAATATGTCTCCCAGAGACCGCGCTCTCTTGGGGACATATTTACAGCCCTTTTTAAGAACCGAATGGAGTGCAGGATCCTGCTCTAAGACAGGTAGGTATCTTTTTATACAGTTTACTATTTGTCTAAACTGTGGGCTAAACTTTGTATTAAAGAAAATGTTGTCACTCTTGTCTTCTTGATTAATATTTATGTTATTACTTTGTTTACAATTGTAATATTTTGTTCTATCTATGTTTTTCTTAGGTTCTCATAATAAACTATCGCGACTAATTTTTTTCGCCTTATAATAGGAGGATTGTAATAAAGAATGATTGTATCCAAGTTCTTTCAGTCTCTGTGTCATTTGTTCATTCTCTTTATCAAATAATTTATCTGTCTTAAAAACTGACTATAAGGGATCGCTTTGATGCAATGTGTAGGGTGATTTGAGGTGGCTAGGAGAATAGTATTCCTGGCATCTGGTTTTCGATCATTTTTAGTATATATGTTTAAAATTCTCAATCCCTATGAATAGGTCTAAATACACTATGGACTTACCGCCAAATTGGTGGGTAAATTTCAGATTAAAGGAATTAACATTGGACTCAGAAAAACACGATTCGAATTCAATCTCAGTCCCTTTCCATATGATTAATAAATCATCTATGTATCTGTGATATGATACAATTTTAGACTCAGGCCCTATATACAAAGGGTGGTGGAAGAGATGGACTTCTTCCCACCACCCCATAAAAAGGTTAGCGTATGTTGGAGACAATTTAGCTCCCATTGAGGCCCCACAACTTTGGAAATAATTGTGAGTCAGGAGATATTTAAGAGCATCCAGAATGAAAAATTTCCATTCTGGTGGGTAAATACTGTGCCTATCTAGATGATAGCATACTGCCTGTATACCATATCCATGCGGAATGCACGAATATAGGGATACAACGTCCGCGGTTGTAAGGGAGTATCCTTCCTGCCATGTGGTGTCCTCTAAGATACTCAAGATATGGGTGGTGTCACGTACATAAGAGTGCAATCTTTTAACAAAGGGCTGTAACAGAAGATCTTCCAGTTCCGACAGGCCTTCATTGAGTGATGAAATACCCGCCACAATAGGTCTTCCTTGAGGAGGGAAGATCCCCTTGTGAATTTTTGGCAAATGGTGGAATATGGGAATAACAGGTTGTGCAGGAACCAACATATTTTTCATATCAGAGCTAATGATACCAATACTAATTCCATCCTCCACCAATTTGCCCAAAATCATTTTAAATTGTTCTGTAGGATCTGACAGTAACTTCTTATATGTATTAACATCACTAAGTTGGCGTAAAGACTCTATTTTATAATCCTCTCTGTTTAGTATTACCACCGTACCACCCTTATCTGAATTTTTAATAATAATGCTATTATCTTGTTTCAATTGTTCTAGGGCTTTAAACTCTTGGGCTGACATATTTTGAAATTTGTTACTGTTAATATTGGAGCATTCCTGTTTCAGTTTTTTCAAATCCCTCTCCACCAATTCTTGAAAATTATCTATCACCTGACTTCTGATTTTGATAGGATAATAATTAGATTTAGTTCTAAATTTCTGTTTATATAACTTCGGATCAATACCCAATTGTTGAGAGTCACCATGCTCATTATCAGCAATGGTGCGCAAGTGTTCCAGATCTTCTAACACCTGTCTATCAGATTCTGTAAATATATATGTATCGTCAACATTATTATCACATTCTACATTTGTTTGTGAAAACCATTTTCTAAGGACATTTTTTCTTACAAATTTGTTCAAGTCCATGAGAGTGCCCAATAAATTGAAAGACTGCGTCGGACAAAACGATAAACCCTTATTTAGAACAGAAAGTTCATAACAGTTCAAAGGTCTTTTTGAGAGATTTAAAACATTATCCTGTTTTTCTTTCTTTCCCTCAAACGGTATCCTCTGTTCCACACTGTACCTGTATCCTCGTCTGGTTCTTTTGGATCTAAAGGGAAAGTTTTCCTACCAGATTTGCTTATATGTCTCTGAATGTCCCCTTCTGGATCATCCATGCCTGATTTGATTGACTTGTTTGTTCTTTGTCCTGAAGTAGAATATCTCCTGGGGTTAGATGGAACAAACTCCTTATGGTAAGACTTGGTACTTCCATTTTTTCTGCGTGAAGACCTGGAAGATATTGAAGTGTAAGACAGGGAGGCACTGTACGAAAAATCATCTCCTTCACTACCACTTGTAGAAAAACTCACCCTTTTACTAAATCTACTATCTTTTTTTGTTTTTAGAATAAATTTAGCTGACTTTTTTCTGGCTAGAATAATTCTGCCACTGTCTATCTCTCCTTGGAGTTCTATTAAATTTAAACCTGTTTCTCTGTTCAGAGAAGTTATATATTTTATTTTCTTTGTAATCTTTTTTATCTCTATTGTATTTTCGACTTTTCGTTTCCATTATTTGTTTATCTATTCTCTCTATTGTCCCAAATAATTTATGATTGAATTCCTTATATAAAGGGTCAGTTTTAAAAACATCTAATGCATTTTCTTTAGTTTTAACTTCCCCCAATATTGCTTCTAATTGTTCTCTCTTATGTGTCAATATCAAATCAATTAGTTTAAAGGAACAATCAGACAATACTCTATTCCAATTTATGATAAAGGGGCTGTCTTCTTTCACATAAAATGTGAGTCTATTTTTAATTCTCAATCCTCTAGGTATAAACTTGTCCTCCTGATATTTCTCAAGAGACATGATATCCCAGCTAATTCTTGTTTCTTTTGTAATTGCTTTTTCAGCTGCATAGAAACAAGCTTCAATTGTATCATCCAGTATGCATTCCTCACTAAATGCATCTAATGCTCTTCTGGATATTACATTATTACGAGTTTCATAATCATACATATCAAATCCTTCCTGATGAGGGGAAGAAACCCCCTCTATACGGTGGTCCATCTCACATAAAAAAAATTCTAAAGAAACTAGATGTACTCCGGGGAGATAAATTAATGATACAATATTCAGAAGGCTCATAAACCTATTTGTGAGTTATATAAATGGTGGATATAGGTCTATGCGAAGAAAAAGAACATAATTCTCATAAACATGCTGTGAGTGAATCTATATCCAATTACGCAAGCAGTAACATGTGTGAAACTCACTTTTTATTACCGCAGGCACAGGTGTAACAAACCCTGTGCCTCTCACTGGGACTTTAACCCGATATTTGGAGCTCAATCATTCCTGGAACTCAGGGAAAGTAGTACTCACCATTCCCCTCTGGGGGTCCAGGTGCTGCCTGCCCCGAACCCTTTGCTTCGGTTCCAATCGATAAGTGCTTAGTTGTGGAGATTATTTCAAAGTCGGCGCACACCGGAATTGCAAGAGTCCAAACTCACTCGTTAGGTAAAAAACAATACTTTATTAAGGCGCCTTTCGCCATACAACTACAAACGTGAAGAAATCCCACCTTACGCATTTCGAGCCAGCACCGGCTCTTACTCATAGGCTGGGGGTGTGTCTCAGTAAGTTTCTCTTATAGGGGAAATTGCGTCACATGGAGGAAACGCCCCCCTCGGACGTCTGGGCCTGTTACATTATTTAAAACAGGTAAAAAACGAAAAATTAACCCTCAATGAATTGCAACATTTGTTGCCAGTATTCAGTGAATGAAGCAATATGATGGACATACAATCGCTACATCACAATAACATTAAAATAAAATTACACACAATTTTACTTTGTGTGTAAAAATCAAAGAGCATCCTCGGGGTAGTGACTGAGGAATAGCCCATATCCAGACATGTCAGGGTTCCAAGGAAGAAGTACATGGGGATTTGGAGATGGGAATCTGTACAGATTAGAAGGACAATGAGAAGATTCCCAGTCAGAGTCATCAGATAGACCAACAGAAACACCAGGAACAGAGGAAGTTGGAGACTTGGAAGATCTGATAGTCCAGAGAGAACCAATATGTACAATGTGGTTTGGTTTTCCATCTTAATTTCGATTACTTATAAATATTACAAGCGAAAACACCAAGAAACCAAAATCAGTAAAATAGATTTTCACAAACACATTACAGAAGCTGGAAGAATCTTGATTTGATGAACTGTAGAGTCACCTATATTAAGAGTAAGACAAACAAATAAACACCAGGGCAACCACTGATATCACCAGAGTTCATTAATCTGTTTTGGTTGATTTATTTGTTATTCATTATATTTTACATTTATTTTTAAGTGTGCAGGCCTTCATAGATCACTTACTGTAAAAACACAACATGAGCCATAATTATAGAATCTGCACACTATATGCCAGTTCAATAAATGTAAACTGAACTTTTTTTTTTTACAAGACATTTAGGAATTTGTTTGAGAATGGCAGAAAGATATATATCTATGTTAAAGGACATGTCCACCCCCAAAACTATGTTTTGCTGTAGTGTACGGATCGCTATCATGTGTACCTTTGCCATATACTTTCATTATTTTTTTGGAATAGTTATCAAGTTATATTCATTTTTGTATTTCTTATGGGTGTAGCCATTGATTTCTCTCCTCCTATAGTGGGCAGTGTGCTTGTAGTCTATGGAGATATGTCCACCAATCAGAAGGGTTTTGCATAATGGTTAAAATAGCCCTTTCTCCATTTATTAATTAAACATGCAGAATCTGAGCAACTGATTTGCAAGTGCCACCTGGGATTCTGGGATTTTACATTAACCCATTCCCTTCTTCTATAGTCATTAGAACTACATGATCTGATATTGTTGTGTGCAGGTAGCATGTTGATGTCAGATTGAATCAGTTGATCAATGGTATATATATATATATATATATATATATATATACACACACAGAAATACGAAGGCACTCACAGGTCTGAAACTTTTGAATGGCACCCAGGCATTTCCTTGCTTGGAATGGAGTGCTGATCGCTGCTGTTTGCTCTATAGTAAGACACAACAGTTGTTACAAGCAGAGCTGCATTTATTACAGACTGGTTGCTTTTACACTGCAATTATTCACACTCAGCTTTGCTGCATGTGTTTCTGATATCCCTTTGATTACCATGTTGCTCTCTTGACTGGTTTGCAATCATCTCCCTCTGTTCTATTACTGGAGATTGTTTCTGGTGAAATTGTGGAACCAGATATTCCAATACATCAATAGCTCTGTTACTCAGATCTCCTGTTCAATATTTAGTTGGAACAGCAAACCAAACTTTTACTGGAATATTTTTTATCTTAGATACAGAAAGCCAAATACTGAGAACTAAATTGAGAACCATCTGACCTAAGGGCTGCCCATTCAAGCTACCCAGCCAGAATCACTCAATAAGCTTATATCCCAGTACATGCCTCAGAACAAAGCTATAACATCTCAGATGAAATGCAAAACTGAAACTAGCTCTCCTTACTGAACATTCACTATTTGTAGTGACTCCTAAACCCACCCCCAATATCTGATTGGTCCAAGATCCAAGATCCAATCAGATTTAAGATTGTATCTAGACCAATCAGATTTTGGGTGTGTGTTTATGAGACACTATAAAACAGCATGAAATCTTCAGAGAAGCTCAGTTTCTAATCAGCAGTCAAACTAGCAGGTCTTGCCTTTGTATTTAGGTTAGAGACTTGCAAGTAGATGGCTGGTTCTAGACTGCCCAAATGAATATTTTTTTTGGTGTCTGGGTTTCATACCTATGGTGTTGTATGGGAGTCTATAAACACACAAAAATGTTGTTATAACAGATAAATGAAAATAAGTGTTTTATTATAGAGTCTGAAATTACTTTCCTTTTAGCAAAATAGTGACTAACCCAAGTGCCTATGCAGTTGCATTACTAGTTTCACCATTCCCTGACAAGCACTCTCAAACAGCAGAGGGCAGATAGGGAATGTATAGGATAGGAATTGTATATTGAAAACATGCAGTGTAAATACAACCAGGTTGTAATAATTGCAGCCCCGCTACTTACATTTACTATAATCATCCCCCAAATAATGAGATGATCTGATAACTAAATATATATCCACTTACAATATAAGCTTATTATCAAATAAAAAATATGCTAACAAATGCAATGTGTTTCCCTATTGCCCCAGTGCACCACATAGCCAGGACAAAACCAACTTGTACACCTCATTATAGAGAAAATGAATGGTGGCAACTAAAGAGTTTCTATGTTATTTATCATAGTAACTCTTTAGTTGCCACCATTCCCGTAGCAGGAAGGACAAAAGTAAAAAGACCTTTCAAATGCGGCAACAAAAATCAAAGTTTATTGTAGATATCCAATCCGAACTATCCTCTGCTGTGTGCAGATTTGCTATACCTAGAATGTTCATGTAAATCAAGTGAATTGCATGATGGGAAATTCCCTTTTCCAATGCTGCCCTTCCCACACTGGTAATTACTTAGGCTCTTAGCTGCTAGCCAGTAACACAAAAATAATAAAAATCGATCATCTCTCTCCTCATACCACAGAATGGTTCACATGTACGGGTTGCCTGTATTACACCCCCCTCAGAGTAAACGTCGTGAGGAGGATCAGGCAATCCAACAGAGACCAGGGGATCGGATAAGGTGCAGAAAATGACAGATTAAAAAAACATGTCAAGAAACAGCCGACGCGTTTCGTCCCTCGTGCGGGGACTTACTCATAGCTGGAGAGAGTCGCTATCTTAGTACGTGTATAAATACCCCAATCATCTGACTTGGGGCTGTTGATTGGTGCGCGTTAACCCAATCGGGTCGCGGGTTGTGAGACACACCCCCGCCTCTCCTCCCACAGCGAAGTGACTAGGTACATACTGCGCGTGGGTTATAACCATGGAAACCAACCAGTACGTTGATTATAGTTGAAGTCCAGACCTTCTAGAGAGGTGATATATGAGATCGAGATGAGGTAATAAAATATATGGTCAGTAAGAACGCTAAATTTCATACTAGACCAAGCTAAAACATATAGTTAATGTGGATGTTCCATCATCATAAGCTGAAACAAGAGAGACGTGTATGGTCATTATGAGGTAAGTATACGTCTTAGGATAAATATGTCATCTCTGTTATGTTATATACATTTGTACATGAAGCCGCAGAAGTCGGTAAAACAGAGATATGATTAATCAGAGAAATGCATTAAATTGTATTTTATCATTGAGTCCGCATGGCACCAGTGTGTTTAGTTTGAGAATCGAGCCTCTCTCTCTTCTGATCAGTTTACTTTCTCTATCACCACCTCTAATGCCAAGTGGAACTTTTTCCAAAATGAACCATTTGAGACCATCAGGTGACGCATTATGGTGTGTCAGGAAATGGTTTGCCACATTGGTCAGTTTATCCTGTCTTTGTTTTTCAAGGTTCGCGGTTCTTATATTGGACAGATGTTCAATTATTCGGTCCTTAGCTCGGCGTGAAGTCATCCCAACATATTTCTTGCCACAAGAACACATTAGTGCATAGATCACTGACTCTGTCAGACAGTTGGTATATTCTTTACAGTCATGTTTTTTGCCAAAACGATCAATAACATGATCTGTTTGTAATGTGTACTTGCATGTACAGCAATGGCCACATATAAAACCTTTAGTGGTTAGGAATGTGTCGCCATTGATTGTTTCAGAAAAGTGACTAGAGACCAGTTTATCTCTTAATGTTGGGGCTCGTTTATAGATGAAGGTAGGTTTTGGCGGAATTTTGCCTACTAGAGATCTATCACATGTTAGTATTTTCCAATTATCCTTAATAATTTTTTCAAATGATTTATAATTACTGTTGAATTGAGTGATAAAACGTACCTGGTTGTCAGCAAAGACTGGTTTAGATTTAGGTTGTAATAGAGTTTCCCTTTCTGTTGGGTGTTATCAAAAAGAACAGGGTTAAGTTGTTAAAAACAGCATTGTACATGGCAGGCAGTTGATTATCTAACTCTATTCAAGAACTTGATTTCTTTATTTCACCACAAATGGCCTCCTTTGACACCTCTTAAAAACCAGTCCTGTTCCTTTTCCAAGATGTTTGACATTAAAATCTTTAAAGGTATGTCCTTTTCATTAAGAGCAGGTACATGGCTGAGTCCTGACCTGAGGAGGAATGGCTCTTCTGTGCTGGGCCATACGTTGATGCAGTTGCTAATTGGTCTCCCTCAAATCGAATTAGAGCACTCTTCACTGACATGCACTGTGTATATGATGTCGCTTTCTTGTGTTTAGTACTGGGTCTTTCAGATGTACCATTTGCTGCCTCAGTGTGTTGTTCGGTTTAAGCAGACAGGGATAGGGGATATGGTGTTTTTGAAAATTCTTCCTTAATTGTCAGAGACCTATGCTACATATGGGATGGCCAGGTCTTTATCTGTCTTGCTTCCCCTTTACTGTTTGGTATTTGTGTATTTGTGCCCTTTCTTCTTTTAAACATTTTGACAAAGGCCCAGTCTGGATATCAACAAGTTTTTAGGGCTTCCACTGAGATGTTTAATTTCTTTAAATTTTACGTCTCTGTGCATAGTGGGGACTTTCTCTGCTCTGTGTTGCAGGGTTCTGATGACACCCAGCTTGTGATCTAAAGGGGTGGTGGGAGTTAAACATCAAAAATACGATCTGTGTGGGTTGGTTTCGGTAAACCTCTACTTCCCGTTTCCATTCTCCCTGAACATCCTCCAAGCAGTCAAGAGAGCCAGTGTTTTGTCTTGTACCTCTTCCTTGTAAATTTGTGTTTTGGTATACCCCCCGGGGCAAAATGTGTTCTGTGAAAGAATGTTCTTCCTTTTGGTGGATTTTAACCACCAGGTGTCATCTGAACCAGTGCTGGGTGCTATGCCTTAAAGGTATTAAGAATCTGGTTTCCCCACTTCTCCGTGTAAAGGTTGCAAGATGGGTTAAAATGGAGTTTCCATAGCACATCCAGTAGGGAACAAACCGTCTGGGTTAAGATCTGTTGCTGTAAGGATTGTGTCTTGGTCTTAATTGACCCAACAGAGTCTTGTTTACAGCGTCATTCTGATTGAGAAGCCAGTCGGATGACCAGCAAAACGTTTCAAGAAATAAACTTTAGGTTCCAGTTGATCTAACGGAATACAACAGATATACCATGACCGGATGAATGGGAACCTCACAAAGCAAGGACTTGTAGGGTTTCCCATGAAGAATTGAGATGGCTTCTACTTTGAACTTGTTACAGAGATGTCAATTGTTCTATTGGATTTACAATTTAGCTAAAGATTGAAATTCTTATCATAATTAAACAAATCCGTATATATTGCCTTTGGGTATAGGTGGGACCTTTTCAAAATGTTATATATTTAATAGCTTTTATACTAACAGAGTATCAAACACTATCTATAAAGGGGCAGTATTAGAAGGCACATGTCTATCTTCATACAGCGTAGGATGTTTTTTTTTTTAAAGCTCAAGTTAGTGATAGTAAAACCAAGTAGAGTCTTTATGGTGGGTTGTTCTACATATTGTATCAGTTCACAATTATGTGTAGGGCACAATATATATTGTTTAAGGCATGTACACAATGTCTGGAAGTAACTCAAGTGATAATCTAAAAGTTATGTTTACAAATGCAAGAGTCTGGCTGGAAAAAACCGGCGAACTTGAAATAAGTAGATTTTAAGGAAGGTATGATGTAATTGGTATAAGCAGATCATGGCTTAATGATTTCACACGACTGGGACAGTAAATATGAAGGATACTCCTTATTTAGACAGGACAGAGTAATAAGATAGGAGGAGGAGTATGTATGTAATGTTAAAAAGGCATTGAAGTCAATTTAAAAGATGGAATTAGATGGGGAGTAAACGATACGGCAGAAACATATGGGTGGACTGTGGTACAGGGAAGCAGAAGGTAGTAAAGTACTTGTTGAGTAGTTATAAGGCCGCCAAATGCCGGGAAAGAGGTGGAAGAAGAGGTTGGAAATGAATCTCCATATGCAGGTTGGCGAAGGCTGCTGGGGTATAGGGGCATGTTCTGGTTATGGGAGGATTTTAACACCCTGACATAGATTGGAGTACGGGAACTGCCAGGCACCAAAAAGGGTATTATAAGGTCGTAAATTGGCCTATATGAGCATTCTTTCACCGATGGTAGAAGCTTCCTACTAGACAGAAGGCGTGTTGGATCTGGTGATATCTAATAACCTGAGCTCATTGGCGATGAGGGTTAATGGGAAACTTAGGGGAATAGTGACCTGATTATAGTGTCATTTAATATTAGGTGCAAAAAAAACTAAGTGAAATGGCACAAAAACTTTAACTTTAGGAAAGCTAATTTTATGCTTGTTAAGAATCGCTTCTGCTTCATAGACTGGGGGGAACTTGTCTAGGTAAAGATACTGAGCAGATGTGGACCACTTTTAAAGGGATATTAAACTATACATTTCTAAATCGGTACCTTTAGGAACAAGTGCAAAAAATAAGGTCCAGGCATGCATGGACCGTATGCTCAGGTAAAAAAGGGAGAGGAAAAAAAGAAAAAGGCTTTTAAAATTTTGACAACAGAAGGCACAGAACAGGCTTACAGGGAGTACAAAAGCTGTCATAAAGAGTGCAAGAAAGTAATTAAACTAGCTAAAATAGAAAATGAAATAGGAATTGCCGAACAAAGCAAAATTCCACCCCAAATGTTTTTTTTTAAGTATATAAATGGTAATTAAAAAGATGAGATGAGAATGTGGGGACATTAAATAATGGAGCTGAGGTGGTCGGTAGCAGAGGATGCCGAAAAGGCCTAATCTGCTAAACAGTTGTGTTTACATCGTTTGACTGTTGAGAAATCCTTGTCCTCTACAGTAGGGACTGTAATAATATGCAGGGAAGAAATGAAGAGTTTCACATTGGATAAACAGAGGATATGGTACGGGAACCAATTAGACAAGGTTAATATCAAATAGAGCGCCAGGACCAGATGGATTGCATCCTCGAGGATTTTTGAAAGGAGCTTAGTTCCGTTATATCTAGACCACTGTTTCTCAATCTTTTCAGATTCGCTTTTGTCTTGGGGATGTGCCGCTGGATTGGAAAAAGCCAATGTAATACCAATATTTCAAAAAAGGGTAGTCGTTCACAGCCTGGAAAACTATAGACCTGTAGCCTAACACAGTGGTAGAAGGTGATGGAAACCTTGGTAAGGGATCATATACTGGGACTTTGTTCCGAGATCATCTTTATTTAGTAGTAGTCAGCAGGATTTATGAGAAATAGATCATTGCCAGACCAATTTAATAGGTTTTATGAAGAAGTGAGCAAGAAGATAGAGGCAGGCACAGCGTGGATGTGGTATATTTGGATTTTGCAAACTTTTGATACTGTGCCACATAGGCGACTAATGTATCAAAACTGAGGACTGTTGGCTGAAGAAAAACATTTGTTCATTGGATAGGAAAAACTGGGTATTGGAGCCGCAAACAGAGAGTCGGGGTTAATGGAGCTACAGCCAGGTGGGCTAAGTTCTAAGCGGAGTGCCTCAGGGTTCTTTACGGGGCCGCTTCGAGTTTATTGTTTAGACAATGACTTAGAGGGGGCATTGAGAGCAAGGGTCTCTGTGTTGCTGAGACACGAAACTATGCAGAGTTTGGAACACTTCCAAGCTGTGCAAGTGCTGCAAGCAGACCTAGATCGATATCAAAATGGGCAGCGAAGGCAGATGAGATCATGTTGATAATGTAAGGTGATGCATTTGCGGATTTAAAATCCCTGTGCCACACACCATCCAATAACTCTGTTGTTAGTGAATCTGTAATGGAAAAAGATTTGGGGGTTTCTGTAGATAACAGACTTAGCAACAATGCCAGGTAGCAAGGCTAGAGCGTAGCAAGATATTGTATTGTAATAAAACGGGGAATAGATTCAAGAGAGAAAAAATATTATTCTCCTCTTTACAAGGCCACTGGTAAGGCCTCATTTGGAATATTGCGGTGCAGTTTTGGATCCCATATACAAAAGGCGACATCTTGGAAATTGAGCAGTTAAGAGTAAGGGCAACTAAAATTAATTAGGGGGAATGGAGGGGCTCGAATATGCAGGCCAGCTTAGGCAAGTTTAGGGCTGTTTACATGGGAGAAGCGACGTTGCGTGGGGATATAATTAAAACCTTATACAAATATATTAATGGGCACATACAAGAACTCTCTGCGTGCATTGTGCACTAATGGTCATATCAGAGGATACGGGGACATACTCTAAGGTTGGAAGAAAAGAGTTTCATCTTCAAGTTAGGAAGGGTTTCTTTACAGTGGAGAACAGTGATGAAGTGAATGTGGAACTGTCTTCCAGCAGATGTGGTAATGGCAAGTTCATTGATAGCTTTAAAAAAAAAAAAAAAAAAAAAAAAAAAAAGGCCGGATAAAGTTTCTAAAACTAAAATAAAGATTGAGAATTACTGGTATTAATGGATATAGATCTGGTGATCCAGGGGATACTGTCCGATTGGCCGTTTGGAGGTCAGGAAGGAATGTTTCCCCCCTTTTAGCTGGGGTTGTTCTCCTCTTGGATCAACTGTTAGGTAGGGGGAGAAAAAAAATATATAAAGAGGGTGAAATGGGTTGGACTTGATGGACGTAGGTCTTATTCAACCTAATTTACGATGGTACTATGTTATATCTAAAGCCTCGAACAACACTCTTAGAAGGAAAGCAACCTTAAGGTAAAATCATTAATCAGTGTCTACACCTCTCATTTAATATGGTTGTTGGGAAACATAACATGGGATTGTGTTGTTATTCCCCAACATCCAGTACTATTACACAGTGTGGGTCACTGACCATGTGTTCTTTACACATGCTCAGTCCTTAGACACTGCAAGAACTTGTTTACGTTGGTTAGATTGTCACACCACTAGCCAGACTCTAGCCAAGCTTTTACAGTACAGATAAGCAAGGAAGCACAATCAGTGACTGGATTTCAATATCTTGAAACTCATTATGACACAACCACTCCTTTGTCCTTAGATACATCAAGAATGTTTGCAATTAATATAGTGTCTTACCGTCCTTACATTCTAGACGAAGTCATATGTTTCTCAAAAAAAATAATTATTATTGGTAGCTTCGTAATTATGACGGACGTTACTTTTTCTACGTCTGTATTCATGTAGCTCGGACAACTAGCAAAATGTAATAAATACTTAATGGATTAAACAATCATCACCCAGGAATGATCTTGGGGTACCAAAAACTGGTTATGATGAACCATAAACGGTTCAATAATGGAATAATTTAATATTAGGCTACCTAATCTATTTAACTGTCCAATATCCCCGTCTGGACCTTCCTTTTTGAGGCGTAAATAAATCAATTGCAAAGTAACATGCCACAGACGGTGAATAGATGTTGATTGGATGTCTACAGGTAAGTTGACTTACAGTTATGGTCTGCATATTGCGTTGTAAGCATGGTCTGTTTTAATTTTACTTTCCTTACTGTCCTCCAGTTTTTTTTTTCACCTTCGCAAATGTTATTTTCTGCTTGTATTTGTTTATCTAGGAGATCTAAGTTTCAAAGCATTGTTCCTGAAGTTTTTTTTTTCTTGTAACTGACTAAAGCGTTAGAAGAACCACCTTTCAGAAGGAAAGCACATAATTTAATGGGTCTCACCTTTATTAATTTTTTATATGGTATGTTGAAATATTTACTTTTACTCTGGGGTTGTGGTTTGGTGGCCACTTACTATTATGTTCTTTACAATGCTCGTCTTAAGATACTTGCAGGAAAATTGTTTTTTTTTTTTTTTTTTTTTTTTTTTTTACAGTGGTACAATTAGTCACACCCATAGAATCTCTAGCAATCCTTTAAACAGACAGATTAGGCAATGGGCATGTGACTGAGGTCATGGGTTGGGCGTCAGTCACGTAAACATACACACCGTTACTTCATCATTTTTCAGAGGGTGTACATTTACATCCATGCATTACTGTGTGGGATTTAGTTTATTGGTTTTTTTTAGAGGCCGTATGGGGGAGATATGTTCAGATTCTGGAGTGTAAAAGTTGGTTTAGTTCTCCTTAATTAGACATAATGTTAAAATTTTAGTGGAAAACAACCACCACCTAACATTGGTCTCTCTGGATTATCTGATCTTCCAAGTCTCAGGCGTCCTATGTTCCTGGTGTTTCGTTGGCTATCTGATGACTCTGACTGGAAATTTCTCATTGTCCTTCTGATCTGTACAGATTCCCATCTCCAAACCCCCAGTAAATTCTTCTTGGAACCCTGGCATGTCTTGGATATGGGCTATTCCTCAGTCACTACCCCACGGATGCTCTTTGATTTTCACACACAAAAAGAAGGTTAATTATTACAGGCTTGTATACTAAATTACTTCATTTGTTTCGCATTATCATTTTAAATATTCCTTACTAGCCAGTGATGTCCTATGACCGATTAGTTGCAATCTGTCGCCCTCTTCACTACACACAGATCAGCATTGGAAAAAAAAACTTGTGTTCTACTGGTATTTAGGAGTGGATGGTTAGTGGGTATATGCCCTGTACCTGTATTTTATACTTAAACTAAGATTTGCAGGTTAACCCTTTACCAAAAGCCTCGCTCCCACCTGCTGACTCTGCCACCCACCCCCGCAGCTCATTTCTGGTCTCTGTAGTGCACACATTCATTAATGTATTACTCATTTCTTATTCTTGCAACTTATGCACTTGGAGCCCACCAGGGCACCCGGTTGCTCTTCCCTCACATTTTGCCCAATGAGAATTATACGAACACTATTATGAAGATGGTCTAAAACCATGAGATCTAAGCCTTCTCACATGTCTCCATTCTGACTGTGGTCTTATATTTTATGGAAACTCTTTGGCTTTAGCTACTTTCACCCAAAATAGAAAGAAGAAAGAATCATTTGCAGTGGAAAAGTAGCGTCTGTATTTTATGACTATTAACACCCTTAGTCACTCATCTGATATACAGTGTGAGGAACAGATAATGAAAACATCATTAAAAAGAGCGGTTATGTAGAGTTTTGCTGGTACACCAAGTAGGGAATTTTTTATCTGCCTGACAGTTCTCCACTAGGGGTGGTCGCTGGGACAAATCCCTGGCTACAGTGAAAGGTGCAGGAGCGAGGAGGGCAAGTCTCTATTTTTTAAAGGCATGCCTACTAAGTAGAGCAAATTAATAAAGAGCTGCCAACCTCTGCGGAGTCATCGCAGTCGATGGCAGACAGAAGAAAGAAGAGGCCAGCTACATGGGCTCCGCTTGAAAGCCAGCTGTGCCAGGGGGCAACCAGACCACCAGCCATCTCAACTGTTTTTGGCCACCTTGAAGGTGGCGAATGGAAATGGTCGAGATTAAACTCCGCAAGTCAGTTACCCCCACTTTATAAATAGAAGGAGAATATTAATGATGCTAGTTACAAGGTGTTAGCTGTCGAGTCATGTTTCGCCTTTTATTAAATCGCGTTAATAGACGATTTTGTCAGGAAACTTGGCTGCAAAAATGTTAACGATGTTTAGAAATATGCCCCCGATATTGCATATTACAGGTAAAATAGGCCATGGAAAGGATTTGTAGCGTTTCCAAAGGAGGAATAAAATTCCTTTCAGGTGTCAACAGACAGGAAAGAGTTTTTTTAAAAAAGTGCGTTAGTGGCTACTTTACAGGGAATTTAACAATCTCCCATTTTAAGTTACAATTAAGATCATTTTCTATTTCTGTAGCACATCCTAAGATTTATGCATTTAGGTATAGGAGACATTTTCAAAAAAATTGATATTTTTATGGTACATATGAGGGGTTTTATTTACTTGGGTACTAAGTTACCAACCTGACTAATCAGTGACCTTTATTTTTGTTTTAATACAATTCGTTTGTAAATATTATTAGGGAGATTCAATAAAAGTTATTTTCCTCTACGTTTAAAATTGGTGCTAATTTTGCCCCAAACCAATAGATCTTATTGAACATTTGAAACTAACACTGATGGTTGTGGCAAAAATTAGACCAACTTTAACAATAAGAAAGTTTAGCTCCAGACTTATTATAATTAGTTTTAAATACCATTTCAAAGGAAAAACATGTTGGCAAATGCCTATTTCAAAAATAGTTTGACCTGAATGGTTAAAATTTTGTGAGAAGAAACAAATCTTCCTACCTCTGTCTGCTCTAGGTTTTGTGAACTTTTGGTTGAGTTCTTAACCAAATCTTTAAGCTTATTATTCTGTTGTGAAAAGGATCCAGAGAGAAAGAGCAGATGTGGAACTTACAAACCAGAAAGCATAGACAAATTTAAAAACAGATTATTTCCTTCCACATAGAAAGAACGTTCATTCCATTATAACCACACCATGCTGTAAAACATGACCTTTGTAAGTTAGCACTGTTTACAATTAATATGTTTTCGTATACAAATGTATATGTTTCTCAAGAAAGCTGTAATACATTTTTAGCTTCTATATTCTAGACAAGTTTCGACTGCCATTGATCAATGGAAGTCTTACAACTTAACATAAACTTATTTTAATCCAATATTACTAGGAATGAACCAAAGGTTTACCATAAACTGATCTGATTTTGTCGTGATTTATTATTTATCACATAATCAATTAATATCAGGTGACAAAACTATTATGTCAATTTGCCCATCGCGGCCATTCCTTAAAAGTAAATTAAATTAATTGCCAAAGAAATGCCGCAGCAAGTCGTCAGAATTTTGAGAGTATGTTCAAAAATGTTTCCTTATCATTTTCAACTTTCAAAACAAGATCTTTCAAATTCTGCAAATTTATTTACTGCTTTAATTTTACTCATTTTTTACCCAATTTTTCTAGCTTTGTTTCTTTTAAGTTTTTCTATGTACAGAAATCAATAATGAAAACAAAGGTAAGATGGAAAACCAAACCGTTAATTTTTGAAGATGTTGGTCCCTCTCTGGTTTTATCTGATCATCCGATCACTAACTTCCTCTGTTCCTGCGTGTTTCTGTTGTGTTGGTTCTATCTGATGACTCGGACTGGGAATCTGCTCATTGTCCTTCTAATCTGTACAGATTCCATCTCAAACCCCCAGGGACTTCTTCCTTGGAACCATGGCAGTTGGATATGGGCTATTCCCCCAGTCATCATCCCACGGCTGCTTCTTGATTTTTACACACAAAAAGTTAATTTCTTCACTACCACCACGATATGCATTGGAAAACTTGTGTTCAAATGGTATTAGAATGTTGATGATTAGTGTGTATATCCTTGGTACATGTTCTTTTATTACTTAAATTAACTTTTGCATCTGATCTCAACACCCCTTTACAAAGCTTCTTCTGCTGATCTGCCCCAGTTGCTCTGGTGCTCTTGTGTGACACATTAATTTAATTGTATACTCATTTTATCCTTGGAATTCCTTGGTTGGAAGTATTTTTGCCTTCCCAACATTTTGCCCATAGTATTATTATAACCGAACACTATTATGGAAGAGTGTCTAAAGCCAGTGCAGATCTAAGGCCGTCTCACTGTTCCTCCATCTGACTGTTGTTTTTTAGTTATGAAAAATTGTTCTTCTTAGCGTAACTTTCACCCAAATGTTAAAGGGATTATCTGCAGGGAATAAAAGTGGTTTAATGTCGGTACTTATACTTTATTAACCCTTAGTCATCTCCTCTTAATTTACAGCTCTAGAAATGAGATTATAAATAATATCATAAAAAGAGTTTAGGTTAATTACATATAAGTGTGAGTTAAAGGAAAATAAAGGGTTGCAGGGTCTTAAATCACAATTAAAAAAGTTATAGTAAAAGCTAATTACCAGTAAACTCTGCATTTCAAATCTTGTATAATTGCCTCTGGGGTACATTATCTGTTGTGGGGGCTGGTGACTGAGAGATGGGGAAATTCCTGGGATCCGACGTCCCCTCGGTTCCGAAATTTCCGAATGTTCCGTCCAAAACTCTGGACAGATCATTCGGATTTCGGTTACGTTGGAGCGCTTATTTCGGTTTTTTTAATGCTATTGCAAAAAAAACTTTGGAACATTTGCTAATACTCAGACTGACGGGACGGAAACTCGAAAATAGTGCTACGAGCCCGAATTTAAGTTCCGTTCTCGGATTCTTTGGGATTTTTCCCATCTTTTTGCGCCTCTCTAATGGTGACCTTTTCACTTTGTAAAATTATAAAACAAAAAAAAGCTATTTATTTCAAATTACAAAATATTTAATATCATAATTGTTGTAGCGCCACAAACATTAGCACAAACCCAAATACATAGGATGGATATATTTGCTGATGTAGTTGGGCAGTTTTACAGATTCTAATATCAAAAGATTATTCCGGTGTGTGACTATAGGATGCTTACAGTACATTAACTATAGAGCACTCCCAAAAAGGCTTTATAATCAGATTTATTCGTGGTCAACAAGCATGTTTTGTACGTGTCCGTGGACCTTTTGGGAATCTAGCTCAATTGTTTATATACTCGTATGTGTGTGTGGTAAGTATATAATCTATCTGATATAGTATATATATAGATATCATAGATATAAGTATGAGAATACTTGGGAATAGATATAGAATATCGATATGGATTTATATATATGTAAATGTATATATAGTAATATATATATTATATACTGTATATAATAAATATTATTTAATTTAATTTATTTATTACTAATATAATGTTAATAAAAAAATATGAGAATTAAAATTGCATACAGACATCCTTCAACAGTTGGCCAAAGTAAAAAACCAGAGCTTTACAGATTTAGCTAGAGCTCCAGAATTTTAATGCTTTAAATTTACCCTATTGGAAGGGAACTATGTTGGAAAATCTATTTTAGAATAAAATAGTTAAAAACATTTGGGAAGGTTATTGTGAAACTTGGGTTGAGTTGCTTCCTAACTCTCAGTTGTTATTCTTATCTGTGCATGTGGCACAGGAATAAACTGGGAGAAAGAGCAGTTCGATTATGCGACCCATTAAAGTATTGGGAGAGTGATTTAGTGAAAAGTCCAGATGATTAACAGCAAACGATAACAATGGTAACTAACTGTTTAAATGGGGAGTGTGGCACCTGGGAAATGATCTGGGGAACATGTCTACTGCACCCAAAACTGTTTAAACACTTCATTAAAATGATGCGGGCAATTGTGGGTTTTGCGCAAGCTACACTCGAGGTGGTTACAGCAAAATTTGGGGTTAAAACGAACTGATACTTGTGAGGGGTTACTGAAATCGAGCGATAACTTCAGGATTATCGAAAAGGAATGTATTACATGAAGGGTTGTGAAAACGCTCCTTACATTGCGAGGGTTACAGAATAAAAATGACGATACTTCGAGGGTTAGCGAAACGGATCGTATATTTAATATATTAAAAATCCGAGGGTTACCGGGAAAATGAACTAATTACTTTCGAGGGTCAGCAAACGCGATACATTCGAGGGTTAGCGAAAAACGATTCCGAATTCGAGGGTTACGAAAAGATGAAACTCAGACTTTCGAGGGTCAAGCAAAACAATAAATTTGAGGGTTAGTGAAACGGAACAACTTCGGGGGGTTAGCCTAAAACGAACTAATACTTTCTAGGTGTAGCGAAACAATACATTTGCAGGCTCTAGCGAAACGGTCCGTAATAAATTCGATAATTATCGACTTACCTCAAAGTCCGGAATTACACGAGCGTCCGAGAATACGGGTCTGGGATGTTTGAAAGTCCCGCAGACCTCCATTCACACGTCGAGTTCGAGTTCTAGTCCATCCCCTAATGGATCCTAGACCCAGTTGGCAAGTGGTGTGCAGGCAGACCGGTTACTTTAAATTCTGTTATCGACACAAACATTCTATTCACAGGAGGAGGGAATTGATAATTACTAAAACCCTTATTCTTACAGTTTTAAAAAAATAGGAGAATCTGGAATTTCAGATGTTAATTCCAAGTTAATTAGGTACCGTGGAACTTGTCAGAACCAAAACGTACCAGTTTGTTTATCTCTACCCAACAGTAACTGTAGAGGAGCTCATACCTAAATATATAGGATCCCGAAGAAAATATGACCCTAAAAAATTTGTCTATAACCTCTCTGGCAGTATGGATTTTCATTAAAGACTTATTCGTTTTATGTGTATATTTTTTATGTTGCATAATTTGTATGTTTATATATTTATTTGTTTTCTGCTGTGTTATTATCAAATCAACCCCCAACATGAAAAAATTTAGATAGTTATATCACCCCCAATCTCAAAAACCACAATAGTTAGAAAGCTGACAGATGTAAGACTGACCAGTTATGCAGTGAAATGTTCTCCTTCCTCTTCCCTCTGCCTCTCTAAAGGTTTCCACCTCTCCAAGCTCTTATAAATGACAATTTTTAAATATACAGTAGTTGAAAGGCAGAGAAGACTTAACTCAATTGAACAAATACAGTTCCTGTAATGGAAAGTCTTTCTCTTGACTTAAACTGGAAATAATTCAGACCTTTCAATATCCATTCATGTAGGTTTTTATTAGGTTAAAGTAGTACTAAACTTAACATTTTTTAATCCTAATGTAAAAGTTTTTCTCCCTAGAAAACCTACACATTGTAAGATTCTATTCTTAGTAAGTGTGCATTTAGTAATTGGTAAGTAATAGATTCTGTAAATTAGGAAACCTTCAAGTGTTGTTGCCTTGTACAAACCCACAGCCCATGAAGTTTCAAAGAGCCATGTACCCTGACCCCAGTATACTGGTTTGGTCTCAAGTACAGAGATCTTTCTATATAGATGGTCTATAACACCAATATGGTCCCTGATAAAGAATAGATTCTGGTAACTGACCCCAGATATCACTTGGTCTCTAGTGTACAGGAGATTTTCTTATACAGAGGTCGTAAAACGAATATGGAATTCCCGCATATAGTAATAGATTTGTAACTGGACCCCAGTATTCCACTGTGTTTATGACCAGAGTATGTTCTATACAGAGTCTCTATACCAATATGGATCCCTGATAAGAATAGATTATGTAACTGACCCAGTATTCACGTCTCTATGTTACAGAGTATTTTCTATAGGATGTCTATATACCAATATGTAGGATCCACTGATTAAGTAATGATCTGTTAACTGACCCAGGTATTCCCGCGTCTCTATGTACAGAGTATTTTCTATACAGAGGTCTATACACCAATATGGAAATCCCGCTTAAGTAATAGATCTGTAAACGACCCGAGTATTTCCCGCTCTATGTACAGAGTATTCTATACAGAGGTCTATACACCGATATGGAATCCTGATAACGCAAGAGATTCTGTAACTGACCCGGTATTTGCACTGTCGATATGTACAGAGTGTATTTTCTACTCAGATTGTCTATACACCAAATGGAAAATCCCTGAAAGTAATAGATTTCTGTAAACTGACCACCAGTATTTCACCGCTCTATGTACAGAGTATTTTATTACAAGAAATGTCTATATGTACCAATTATGGAATCCTGATACAAGTAATAGCTCTGTAAACTGACACCCCATTTATTCATTGTCTCCCACTGCACAGAGTTATTTTCTTATACAGATGTCTATACACGATATGGATCCCTGATAAGATAATAGATTTCGGGAAATGAGCCCAGTATCACTGTCTGTCTAGTGTACAGAGTAGTATTTCTATACAGATTGGTCTATACAACCATATGGATCCCGGATAAGGTATAATTCTTGTAAACTGACCCAGTATTCACTGTCCTATGCCACAGGTATTCTCTATCACAGAGTATCTATACACCGGATATTGAATCCGTGAATTTTTAAAGTAATAGATCTGTAACTGACCCCAGTATTCACCGTCTCTATGTACAGAGTTTTTTCTATACAAAGAGTGTTACTATACACCGATTGGATTCCCTGATAGGAATAGGATTCTGTAAACCTGAACTACCCAGTATTCAATGTCCTACTAGCACAGAGTATTTTTCTACTACAGATGGTCTCCCACACCAAATATGGAATTCCCTGATAAAGTATAGATCTGTAGAACTGACCCCCGTATTCACTTTCTCTATGTACAGGGGTATTTCATTATACAGATGTTTATACACCAATATGGGAATCCTGATAAGCAAATAGATTCTGTAAAGATCACGTATTCACGTTCTCTATGTACAGAGTTTTTCTATACAGATGTCTTATTACAACCGATATGGAATCCCTGGATAAGTAATAGATTCTGTAAATGACCCAGTATCACTTTCTCTATGTCGGGGTATTTTCATACAGATGTGATATACACCAATATGGATCCCTGATAGTAATATATTCTGTAAACCTACCCCATTTTCACTGCGGTCATAGTACAGAGTATTTTTATACAGATGTCTATACACCATATGGAATCCTGATAAGTAATTAGATTCCTGTAATGGACCCAGTACTTCACTGTCTCTATGTACCAGAGTGTTTTCTATACAGATTGTCTATACACGATATGGAATCCCTGATAAAGTTAATAGATTCGTAACGACACCATTATTCACTGCTCTATTGTACAGAGTATTTTTATACAGATGTCAACACCATATGGGAATCCCTGATAAGTATAGATTCTGTAACTGGACCCCAGTATTTCAGTCTTATTGTACAGAGTATTTCTATACAGTGTCTATTACACCACTAGGAATCCCTGATAAGGTAAGTAGATTCTGTAAACCTGACACCCAGTTAATTCACCGTCTTATGTAAACAGAGTATTTTCTATACAGATGTCTATACACCGATATGGAATCCATGATAAGTAATAGATTCTGTAAATGACCCAGTATTCACTTTCTCTATGTACGGGGTATTTTCTTACAGATGTCCTCACACCCCAAATGGAATCCCTGATAAGTAATATATCTGCAACTGACCCAGTATTCACTGTTCTAGTGTACAGGAGTATTTCTATACAGATGTCTATATACCAATATGGAATCCCTGATAAGTAATAGATTCTGTAACTGACCCCCAGTATTCAATGTCTCTATGTACAGAGTATTTCATTACAGATGTCTATACACCGATATGGAATCCTGATAAGTAATAGATCTGTAACTGACCCAGTATTCACTGTCTATATGTACAGAGTATTTTCTATACAGATGTCTATACACCAATATGGAATCCCTGATAAGTAATAGATTCTGTAAATGACCCCAGTATTCACTGTCTCTATGTATAGAGTATTTTCTATTAAGATGCCTATACCTCAATATTCACTGTCTCCATGTTCAGAGTATTTTCTATACAGATGTCTATACACCAATATGGAATCCCTGATAAGTAATAGATTCTGTAACTGACCCCAGTTTCACGGTCTCTATGTACAGAGTATTTCTATACAGATGTCTATATACCATATGGAACTCCTGATAAGTAATAGATTCTGTAACTGACCCCAGTATCACCGTCTCTATGTACAGAGTATTTCTATACAGATGTCTATACACCGATATGGAATCCACTGATAAGTAATAGATGTGTAACTGACCCCAGTATTCACTGTCTCTATGTAAGAGTATTTTCTATACGGATGTCTAATACCAATATGGAATCCTGATAGTAATCGATTCTGAACTGACCCCAGTGATCACTGTCTCTATGTACAGAGTATTTCTATACAGATGTCTCCAACCAATTATGCATCCCTGATAAGTAATAGATTCTGTAACTGACCCCAGTATTCACTGTCTCTATGTACAGAGTATTTCTATACAGATGTCTATACACAAATGGAATCCTGATAAGTAATAGATTTCTGTAACTGACCCAGTATTCACCGTCTCTATGTACAGAGTATTTTCTATACAGATGTTATACACCGATATGGAATCCTGATAAGTAATAGATTGCTGAACTGACCCCAGTATCACTGTCTCTATGTACAGAGTATTTCTATACAGATGTTACATACCAATATGGAATCCCTGATAAGTAATAGATTCTGTAAACTGACCCAGTATTCACTGTCTCTATGTACAGAGTATTTTCTATACAGATGTCTATATACAATATGGAATCCCTGATAAGTAATAGATTCTGTAATGACCCAGTATTCACTGTCTCTATGTACAGAGTATTTTCTATACAGATGTCTATATACCAATATGGAACCCTGAAAGTAATAGATTCTGTAACTGACCCCAGGATATTCACTGTCTCTATGTACAGAGTATTTTCTATACAGGGTCTATACACCGATATGGAATCCCTTGATAAGTAATAGATTCTGTGAACTGACCCCAGTATTCACTGTCTCAGTTACAGAGTATTTTCTTATACAGATGTCTATATCCAATATGGAATCCCTGATAAGTAATAGATTGTAACTGACCCCAGTATTCACTGTCTCTATGTACAGGTATTTTCTATACAGATGTTTATTACACCAATATGGAATCCGATAAGTAATTAGATCTGTAAACTGATCCCAGTATTCACTGTCTCTATGTACAGAGTATTTTCTATACAGATGTCTATACACCAATATGGAATCCCTGATAAGTAATAGATTCTGTAAATGACCCCAGTATTCACTGTCTCTATGCAGAGTATTTCCTATATAGATGTCTTACACCAATATGGAAATCCCTGATAATAATAGATTCTGTAACTGACACCAGATTCACTGTTCTATGTACGGTAGTAGTATTTCATATAGATGTCTATACACCAATATGGAATCCCTGATAAGTAATAGATTCTGAACTGACCCAGTATTCACTGTCTCTATGTACAGAGTATTTCTATACAGATGTCTATATCAATATGGAATACCCTGATAAGAAATAGATTCTGTAACTGACCCATATTCACTGTCTCTATGTACGGAGTATTTTTATACAGATGTCTATATACCAATATGGAATCATGATAAGTAATAGATTCTGTAACTAAACCCCAGTATTAATGATTCTATGCACAGAGTGTTTTCTTATACACCAATATGGAAGTCCCTGAAAAGACTTTAAAAGCTGTTGTTACCATAATTTATTTAACCAGTCAGTGTGAGTTGCTGGTAAATAAACTGCAGGGTAACAAGCAGCTTTCTCAAAGCCTTATCAGGGACTTCCATATTCCATTTTTTTTGTTAGGAATCAAGTAGCAAATAATAAGCTTCCAAATGATTCTGGGTTCTGCCTGTTCAGTGTTGGCACACCGGGTTAGACACCAGGTTTAAATTACCAAATTAGAAGGTCACGAGTTCAATACTCCAGATTCTTTTTTTTGTTTCTATATGTCCCAAGCAAAAAGAAAAAGCTCCTAAATTACCAAGGGTCGGCTACTCAGTGGTGGCACACTTGTAAGATGGCAAAGGAAAGCGTATGTGAAAGCACAAGCCGCTGATGAATATTTGAAATAGGGTAAATGGGGATAAATAGAGATAAATGCAACAAAGAAAACACAGTATCCCCCTATCGGATTACCCTGACTGAATAGCAACAGTAGTGTAGCGACTAATATTAAAAAAAATATTCTTATTAGGTATACGTTTAAAAATTCTGATAAAAATATACAACACAAAGCAAAAATTGGAAACCCGCTAATAGAGAGAATATGTGTGTGGAAAATCAGAAATTCTCTTCCCACACTGGTAATTACTTAGGCTCTTAGCTGCTAGCCAGTAACACAAAAATAATAAAAATCGATCATCTAACTAATAGGTTTAGGAAAGGAAAAGAGATCCCTATTGGAGTCTCATAAGAGATAGATCTCGTAGCGAGTCCAGAGAGGGAGAGGACCTACCCTGTGGTCACTCTGCTAGCAGTGCGGGTTGCCTTGGAAAAATAGAAACAGCCCATATTCCGATTCCCCTATAGTCTTAAGAAAGAGGGGACTTCTAGTATGGAAGCTCCTCATACCATGAATGGTTAACATGTATGGGTTGCCTGTATTACGCCCCCCTCAGAGTAAACGTCGTGAGGAGGATCAGGCAATCCAACAGAAACCAGAGGATGGATAGGATGCAGAAAATGACAGATTAAAAGAACATGTCAAGAAACAGCCGACGCGTTCGTCCCCGTGCGGGGACTTACTCATAGCTGGAAAGAGTCGCTATCTTAGTAGTGTATAAATACCCCAATCATCTGACTTGGGGCTGTTGATTGGTGCGCGTTAACCCAATCGGGTCGCGGGTTGTGAAACACACCCCCGCCCCTCCTCCCACAGCGAAGATGAGTGACTAGGTACGTACTGCGCGTGGGTTATAACCATGGAAACCAACCAGTACGTTGATTGTTGTAGTTGAAGTCCAAAAATTCCGGAGAAATCATATATGGGATTGAGATGAGGTAGTAAGATATATTTGGTCAGTAAGAACACTGAATTTCACACTGACCAAGCTAAAACATATAATTAATGCCGATGTTCCATCATCACAAACTGAACCAAGAGAGACGTGTCTAGTCCTCATGAGGTAAGTATACGTCTTAGGATAGATATGTCATATCTGGTATGCCACAATACATTTGTACATGAAGCCACAGAAGTTGGTAAAAACAAAGATATCGTTGATCAGAGAAATGCATTAAATTGATTTTATCATTAAGTCCGCATGGCAACTAGTGTGTTTAGTAGGAAATCCAGCGACTCTCTTCTGATGAGTTTATTTTCTCTATCACCACCTCTGATGCCAAGTGGGACTTTTTCCAAAAAATAAACCATTTAAGAGACCATCAGGTGACGCATTATGATGTGTCAGGAAATGGTTTGCCACACTAGTCGTTTGTCCTGTCTTTGTTTTTCAAGGTTCGCGGTTCTTATATTGGACAGATGTTCAATTATTCGGTCTTAGCTCGGCGTGAGGTCTTAACAAACATATTTCTTGCAACAAGAACAAATTAGTGCATAGATCACTGACTCTGTTCAGACAGTTGGTATAGTCGTTACAGTTATGTTGTTTGCCAACGTCAATAAACATGATCTGTTTGTAATGGTACTTCATGTACAACAATGGGCCACATTTTCTTTCATCATTTTGGCTTGCAGAAGAAGTATTTAGACCATCTGTACTTGAAAAGTGACCTGAATAATTTCATTAAGTCTTTAAGCTGTGGGTTATACAGCATGGTCTAAATACTCTTTGCAAGCCAAAATGATGAAAGAAACCCCTATACTATTAGACAAATGGCGTGGGAAAATCTCAATACAGGACAAAAGAAATGGCTAGTGATCTTGGTAAGTCATAACCTGGTGTCTCCAGCACCACAAAATAATGAATCCAATTTTATATCTTGAACCAGGCATATTTGACACCTAGGAGACTACATCGTGCAGGAAGGCCCACTGACTCAAAGTACCCTAGATGTGATATGCCAGAGGCGGATGGCTGGCACCAATTATGGGCACGTCCCTCAATCCAGACATACTGGCATGCAATTATGGGTTCATAAGATCACACCTTGCAATATCAATACAATACAACCTGAAACATTGTTTTAGGGATATCCAATGGGATAGTCCAAACTGATGCTATGCAGAGAGTTACAATTCTATGTAAGTAAGGCAATAGAATCGAAGTAGATACCTACTACACAGAATTGGATACATAGTAACATAGAAACATAGTAATTAGGTGATAAAAACATACCATCAAGTCCAACCTATTCACCCTCTTTTTATAACCCTACCTTACAGTTGATCCAGAGGAAGGCAAAAAAAAAACAGCTAAAAAGGGGGGGAAAATTCCTTTCCTGACTCCAAACTGCAATTGGAAAGTATCCCTGATAATCAGATCTATATGTATTAATACCAGTAGCTCCAATATTTTTTAGTTTAGAAACTTATCCAGGCCTTTTTTAAAGCTATTCAATGAACTTGCCATTACCACATCTGCTGGAAAACAGTTCCACAGTTTCACTGTTCTCACTGTAAAGAAACCTTTCCTAACTTGAAGATGAAACTTCTTTTCTTCCAACTTAAAGGATGTCCACGTGTCTCTGATATGACCTATTAGTAAACAATGCACCAGAGAGTTCATTTTATGGCCCATTAATATAAGTATAAGGTTATCATGTCCCACGCAAACGTCGCTTCTCGAACGTAAACAGCCCAAGCTTGTCTAATCGCCTGCAATTCAAGCCCCTCCATTCCCCTTATTAATTATAGTTGCCCTTCTCTGAACTGCTTCAATTTCCAAGATGTCCATTTGTATGTGGGATTCCAAAATGGCACCGCATATTCCAAATGAGGCCTTACCAGTGCCTTGTAAAGAGGGAGAATAATATTTTTCTCTCTTGATCTATTCCCCTCTTATACAAGACAATATTCTGCTAGCTCTACCGTTGCTACCTGGCATTGTTTGCTGTAGCTAAGTGTGTTATCTACCAGAACCCCCAAATCTTTTTCCATTACAGATGCACTTACACAGAGTTATTTATGGTGTAGGTGGCACAGGGATTATTAAATCCTAAATGCATCACCTTACATTATCAACATTAAATCTCATCTGCCATTCTACTGCCCATTTTTATAATCTATCTATGTCTGCTTGCAGCACTTGCACATCATTTGAAGTTTCCAAAACTCTGCATAGTTTAGTGTCATCTGCAAACACTAAGACCTTGCTCTCAATGCCCCCTTCTAAGTCATTTATAAACAGATAAAAACAGAAGGGGCCCCAGTACAGAACCCTGAGGCACTCCGCTTAGAACTTTGCCCACATAGATGTAGCTCCATTAACCACCACTCTCTGTTTGCGATCTAATAACCAATTCTCTATCCATGAACAAATGTTTTCTTCAAAGCAACAGTCATCAGTTTATACATTAGTCGCCTATGTGGCACAGTATCAAAAGCTTTCGCAAACAAGTATACCACATCCACTGCTGTGCCTGAATCTAACTTCTTACTCGCTTCTTCATAAAAAACAAAATTGTCTGGCATGATCTATTTCTCATAAATCCATGCTGACTGCTACTAATAAGATAAGCTCTGGAGACAAGGTCAAGGATATGATCCCGTAACAAAGTTTCCAGCACCTTTCCTACCACTGATGTTAGGCTTACAGGTCTATAGTTACCATGTTTGAACAACTACTTTTTTGAATATTGGTATTACATTGGCTTTTTTCAATCCAGCGGCACATCCCCAGCAAGGCGAATCTGAAAAGATGAGCAACAGTGTTCTAGAAGAACTGAACTAAGCTCTTTTAAAATGTGAGGATGCAATCCACTGGTCCTGGGGCTTTATGATATTAACTTGTCTAATTGTTCCGTACCATATCCTCTGTTAGTCAACGTGAATACTCTTAATTTCTTCTGCCCATATTATACAATCCCTGCTGTAAGGAAAGATTCTCAACAGTGAAAACCGATGTAAAAAAACGGTTTAGCAGATTAGCCTTTTTGGCATCCTCTACCTCAGCCCATTATTAAATGGTCCCACATTCTCAGTCCTCATCTTTTTACCATTTTATACTTAAAAAACATTTTGGGGTTGGACTTGCTTTGTTCAGCAATCCTATTTCATTTTCTATTTTAGCTAGTTTAATTGCTTTCTTGCAGTCTTTATTACAGCTTTTACACTCCTGTAAGCCTGTTCTGTTCCCTGATTTCAAAATTTTTAAAGCCTTTTTCTTTTTTTCCATTTCCCTTTTACCTGAGCATTAAGCCATGCAGGAGTGGACCTACTTTTTTAGACTTGTTCCCTAAAGGTACAGATTTAGAAATGTAATGTTTAATATCCTTTTAAAAGTGGTCCACATCTGCTCAGTATCTTTACCTAGAAACAGTCCCCCCAGTCTATGAGCAGGTGCGATCCTTTAACCACTAAAATTAGCTTTCCTAAAGTTAAAAGTTTTTTTTAACCCATTGCACTTTAGTTTTTTGCAACCTTATAAATGACACTATATCATGGTCACTATTCCCTATATTAAATGACACTATATCATGATCACTGTTCCCTATATTAAATTACTCTATATCATGGTCACTATTCCCTATATTACATGACACTATATCATGATCACTATTCCCTATATTAAATGACACTATTCATGGTCATATTCCTATTAAATGACACTATATCATGGTCACTATTCCCTATATTAAATGACACTATATCATGGTCACTATCCCTATATTAAATGACACTATATCATGATCACTATCCTAATTAAATGACACTTTACATGGTCACTATTCCCTATATTAAATGTACTAATCATGATCACTATTCCCATATTAAATGACACTTTATCATGATCACTATCCCTATATTAAATGACACTATATCATGATCATATTCCCTATATTAAATGACACTTCATGATCACTTTCCCTATATTAAATGACACTATATCTGATCACTATTCCCTATATTAAATGACACTATATCAGATCACTATTCCTATATTAAATGACACTATATCATGATCACTATTCCCTATATTAAATGACACTATATCATGATCACTATTCCCTATATAAATGACACTATATCATGATCACTATTCCCATATTAAATGACACTATATCAGATCACTACCCTATATTAAATGACACTATCATGATCACTATTCCCATATTAATGACACATATATGATTCACTATTCCCTAAATTAAATGACACTATACCATGGTCACTATTCCCTAAGCTTCCCATTACCTTAATCTCCAAACGAGCTAGGGTTATTAGATATCACCAGATCCAACAACGCATTCTGTCTAGTAGGAACTTCTACCATCTGTGAAAGAAAATGCTCATATAGGAAATTTAAGAATAACTGGTAAAAATGATCTAGCGTTTCAACGAATACTATACAA
The DNA here is from genome assembly GCA_019447015.1 of Hymenochirus boettgeri. NCBI lineage: Eukaryota > Metazoa > Chordata > Amphibia > Anura > Pipidae > Hymenochirus > Hymenochirus boettgeri. Next base: position 752,603 of record CM033477.1, on the reverse strand, counting down.
ACACAGATGATGTCCACAGAGATACAGGACGTTATGAGCATATGGTTTAAGCAGATTCCACAACCAGCTCAGACAACAACCAGAAAATTATAACGATATATAAATTGGACATAAAATTTCTCCCCCCCCCCCCCTTTCCTCCAGTATGGATTGACTTAAAGGATGTCCATAGTGACAGATATATAACCCAAGCTCCTAGATTGGTAAGATAAGAAATGATAAAACCAATAGATACAACCAAAACAGATTGAGGTAAATGTTTGTTTAATAGTTAAACTAATTTAACAAAAAGTGTGTACTTACAGTTTTAAAAAACAGATATAATGGATTGATACGTTTATGTTTCATCTAAATCATACATTGAACTGTCATCTTGAAATGAAACTCTTTTAACTAAACTAAATTATATAAAAAACAACAAACTTGGTATTTGGAATTATCTCCCATAACATTAACCTAATAAAAACCTACATGAATGGATGATGAAATGAAGTCTGAATTTTGAAGTATTGCCAGTTAAAGTCAGAGAAAGACTTTCCATTACAGGAACGTATTTGTTCAAGTGAGTTAAGGCTTCTCTGCCTTTCACCTATATTTAAAAAGTGTCATTTATAAGAGCTTGGAGAGGGGGGAACATTTAGGGAGGCAGAGGAAGAGGGAGGAGAACATGTTGCTGCATAACTGGTCAGTCCTTTATCTGTCAGCTTTTCAGTTTGTGGGTTGATTTGATAATAACACAGCAGAAAACAAATAAATATCTAAACATACAAATTATGCAACAGAAAAAAATATACAGAATAAAAGATTACTTTAATGAAAATAAATACTGCCAGGAGAGGTTCTAAAAATATTTTTAGGGTCATTTAAAGAGGTACACAATGCATTATTAAGGGGTTAAATTCACAATAACTGTATTACAATCTGTTAGCAACACTTTAAAACATTGCAAGCCTATTCACCAGTGGATGCATGGCTGTCCAGTGTGCACATATTAGTATTAATACCAGCTGATAGTTGGCATTAAAAACGTATGTGCTGGTGAGATTGCGCCAAAGCCGTACAACCAGTAAATCTGCACTTTGTGAATCTCCATGTTTTTGCTTTACAATTTACACTTTTTTTCAAGGACGACTTAAAGACGCATGTCAACCCTAAAACTTAACTTTTATATAAGGTAATGTAAATGTAAGGCAGAACCTGAGTATTGAAGTTTCCTCTTTCATTTTTCTGTGGCAGTTGAGAAATCTTAACTCTTTAGCCACATAGCATCCAGTACAGAATTATCTTTCTCTAAATGTACCATTCCATCAGAGAGTGGGGATTCCATATCTGACCTGTAATATCCATGTTATGATCATTTGAAACCCTACTGCTATGGACCTGATGAAAAGGGTAGATCCCTTGTAAGTTGTCAACTAAAATAAACTGTTGCCCATATCTTTAATATCCAGAATCATCTATGATCATAAGGAAACCTCAGCCATAAATACTCTTCCTACCAAACTACTAAGTTAATTACAATATAACATATCCCAGGTCTCCACAATGGGCCTGTAACCTACTGAGATATCAAACTCTCCTGTGTGATTCTCATAGGGATTTGTTGGTTTTTAACAACTTTAACAACTGTTTCTTTCATCCTGTACTGTACTGTAGTGTTACCTATTGTAAGACATTAAAATTAAATTATAAGGATGATAAAGTCACAATGCTTAAATCAGGGCATAGAACTCTATCTAAAGTGATTTCTTTCCTCATTAAATCCAAATTGTATAAAAGTATATTAGTGTAGTAAATTACTGACAATTCTCAAGCAAATAATAGCTTTTCCCTCTGGCTGCCACTCCTGAGTGTGGAACACAGCGCTCTGTATAAGCAGGACTGGTATGACTGATAGAGGGAAGTGAGAGAACCGTACCTCTATATTTATATATAGACAGTATTTATATTAGACAGTATTATATTAGATCAGATATTATATACAGTATTATATGTATACAGTATTTATATTATACAGTATTTATATTACAGTATTTATATTATACAGTTTTATGTTATACAGTATTTATATTATACAGTATATATATATACAGTATTTAGTTAACAGTATTATATGTACAGTATTTATATTTACAGTATTTATATTGTACAGTATTTATATTATACAGTATTTATGTTATACAGTATTTTATATTAGTTTACAGTAGTATTTTATGTATACAGTATTTATGTTATTACAGCATTTAATTATACAGTATTTATTTTTACAGTATTTATATATACAGTATTTATTTATACAGTATTTATATTTACAGTATTTATATATACGTATTTATTTATACAGTATATTATATTGTACAGTATTTATATTATACAGTATTTATGTTATACAGCATTTATATATACAGTATTTATATTGATACAGTACATTTCTTATATTATACAGTATTTATGTTATACAGTATTTATATTACAGTATTTATATTCATGACAGTATTTATGTTTACAGCATTTATATATACAGTATTATATTTACAGTATTTATTTTACAGTATTTATGTTATACGTATTTATAGATTATACAGTATTTATATTATACATATTATATATACAGTATTTATATTATACAGTATTTATTATACAGATTTATATTATACAGATTTATATTATACGGTATTATGTTAACAGTATTATATTATACAGTATTTATATCTATACATTATTTGATATTGTCAGTATTATATTACAGTATTTATGTTATACAGTATTTATAGTTTTACAGTATATTATGATTGTACAGTATTTATGATTATACAGTATTTATATGATACAGTTTTATAGTTATACATATGTATTTATGTACAGTATTTATATTATAAGTATTTATGTATACAGTATTTATGTTATAAGTTTATAGTTACAGTATAGATATACAGTATTATGTATACAGTATATAATTATACATTATTTTATATACAGTATTAGTTATACAGTATTTATTTATACAGGCATGTATATGTATACAGTATTTATATTATACAGTATTTATATTTATTACGTATTTATGTTTGTACAGTATTTTTATTATACAGTATTTATGTTCTTTAAGCAGTTATTATAATACAGTATTTATATGATACAGTATTTATATTGTCAGTATTATATATTACAGTATTTATTATACAGTATTATTATACAGTATTATATTATACAGTATTTGTATGTCTATACAGTATTTATGTTTATATACAGCTATTTATATTATACAGTATTTATAGTTACAGTATTTATATTTATTACAGTATTTAGTATTTATTTACAGTATTTAGTTATACAGTATTTATATTAACAGTATTTATATTGTACAGTATTTATATTGTTACAGTATTTATATTATACAAGTATTTATATTATACAGTATTATGTTATACAGTATTTAGTTTACAGTATATATATTATACAGTATTATGTTATCAGTGTATTTAATTTACAGTTATTATATTATACAGTATTTTATAGTGTTTACACGTAATTTCTATTATACAGTATTTATGTATACAGTATTTATATTGTACAGTATTTATTATACATATTTATATTGTACAGTATTTATATTATACAGTATTTATGTTTTATACAGCATATTATATTATACAGTATTTATTATATTTACAGAGTATTTAGGTGTACAGTATTTATGTATACAGTATTTATATTAACAGTATCTATTATACAGTATTTATATTATACACATTTATATTATACAGTATTTATATTATGACAGTTATATGTTATACAGTAATTTAGTTTATAAAGTTTTATATTATACAGTTATTAGTTATTACAGTATTATGTTATACAGTTATATTTATATTATACAGTATTTATATTATACAGTATTTATATGTTATCAGTATTTATGTTATACAGTATTTATATTATACAGTATTATATTATACCAGTATTTATGTTATACAGTATATTGTAATACAGTATTTATATTATACAGTATTTATATTATTTACAGTATTATAGTTACAGATTTATGTTGTACAGTATTTATGTTATACAGTATTTATATTGATACAGATTTATGTTATACAGTATTATATTATACTCATTATTATTATACAGTATTTATTTATATTATAACAGGATTTATGTATACAGTATTATGTTATTAACAGCTTTTATATTATACAGTATTTAATAACAGTATTTAGTTATACAGTATTATATTTAACAGATTTATATTATACAGTATTTATGTTATACAGTATTATATTATACAGTATATATTATACAAGTATTTTAGTTTTTATAAGTTTTATATACAGTATTTTTATTATACAGCATTTAATTAAACAGTATTTATGTTATACAGTATTTATATTATACAGTATTTTATGTTATACAGTATTTATGTTTGTACAGTATTTATATTATACAGATATATATTATACAGTATTTATGTTGTACAGTATTATATATACAGTATTTATATTATACAGATTGTTATGTTTACAGTATTTATATTATACAGTATTTATATTGTATGACATTATTTATATTTAGTTTACAGTATTTATGTTATACAGTATTTATTTATACAGTATGTTATACAGTATTATATTATACAGTATTTATGTTATACAGATTTCATATTATACAGTCATTATATTATAAGTATTTATGTTATACAGCATTTATGACTATACAATATTTATATTATACAGTATTTATATTATACAGTATTTATATGATACAGTTATATCAGTTTATGTTATACATATTTTTGTTATACAGTATTTATGTTATACAGTATTTGATATTATACAGTAGTTATGTTTACAGTATTTATTATACAGTTATGTATTAGACAGTATTTATGTTATACAGATTTTATATGTATACAGTATGTATGTTATACAGGATTTATGTTATACAGTATTTAGTTATACAGTATTTATATATACAGTATTTATGTTTAACAGTATTTATGTATACAGTATTTATAGTAACAGATTTTATTATAGTTATACAGGCATTTATATTATACAGTATTGTTATATACAATACTTATTTATATTATATAGTATGTTATGTTATACAGTATTTATGTTATACAGTATTATATTATACAGTATTTGTTATACAGCATTTATGTTATACATATATTTATATGTATACAGTATTTATATTATACAGCATATCTATGTTATACAGCATTATTTTATACAGCATATGTTATAACAGTATTATATTCGATACAGTATTTATGTTATACCAGTATTTATTATTGTACAATTATTATGTTAGTAGACCGATTATTTTCTTTTCGTTGATTATAGACAGTTATGATGTTATTACTTTCCTTCCCCGCATACGCTTCTTTTAGTATGTCGTTCTCCCCCTACCCACTATAGTTCCCCCTGCTATCCCCCTCACCGAAGTATGTTACCGCTCCCCTCCCCCCCCCCCCCCCTTCCCCTCCTTATGTCATACAACTAACAACCGACGATTTTACCCTCTCAAGACCCCTCTGGGCTTCTACCGCCAGTTTATGTCACCTGGTGAGGCGGTTCGTCTTCCTGATCTGGAGTACCCAAGGGGCTCCCCCCTGGCGCGAAGTATAGACGGTGTCCCCCTTCATGTTAGCCCACCCTTTTGTCTCTCATGATCCCACGCGCGGTTATTCCTGCACCATTCACCAGCCACTTTGTTCCCCTGGTCTACCCTGAGGGTTCCGACCTGTGATGGTGGCTGAATCTCCCGTAGTCTCAGAAATTCTCCAAATGGAATGGATTTCTTAACATTGGGATGGTGGAAACTGGTGTGGTGTAAGATACTGTTAGTGGCAGTATCTTTTCTGAATAATTCTGATTTTAACACACCATCCTTCTTTTGGATTTTGATATCCAGAAAGTTGACTTCACAAAAGTCATAATGAGTAGTTAATTTGATGTTCAGGTTGTTGTTGTTAATGATGGTTAGAAATTCTTGTAATTCAGTCAAGGGACCATCCCATAAAAACAAGATATCATCTATATATCTCGTCCAGAAAGAGATATATTCCTGATATTGAGAAAATTTATTAGAACCAAAAACATGGGTTTCTTCCCACCATCCCAAAAAGAGGTTAGCATATGTGGGTGCGCAAGCAGTTCCCATTGCAGTACCTCTAATTTGTAAATAGTAAGTATTGTTAAACAGAAAATAGTTATGAGATAAGACGAATTTCAAGAGTGTCAGTAGAAAGTCTTTTGTTGCCGTATCACTATTCTCTTTGTCCAAGAAATAGCTAACTGCATTCACACCTAATTCATGTCTGATGGAAGTATAGAGAGACTCTACATCTGCAGTGATCAATATGGTATTCTCACTAACAGGCAGAGAATCAATTTTGGATAAATATTAGTCGCTACACCTACTGTTGCATATTCAGTCAGGGTAATCCAATAGGGGGGTACTGTGTTTTCTTTGTTGCATTTATCTCTATTTATCCCCATTTACCTACTGTGTTTTCTTTGTTGCATTTATCTCTATTTATCCCCATTTACCCTATTTCAAATAGTTCATCAGCTGGCTTGTGCTTCACAATACAGCTTTCCTTTGCCTATTTACTTATTACCACACCTGTACTGTGTGGATCTGTGTTAGCACGCCTTGCTTTTGCTCTATTGTGTCTGAACTCCACCCTAACTATGGCCAACCTATTCACAGACTTTGATTTACTTAACGATATGAGAAAGAAGGAAGCCTCTAATGTCTTCAATCTAGAAATTATCTCAGAGAGACTGGGGAACCCCAGTACAGATACTTTATTTAACAAACTTAAGGATTTACACTTTAATCAAACTAAGGCATGGTGGAACATTAGCTCCTTTGAAAACTATATAACCACTAAGATTATCCCAAGAGGACTTAGGAGCAGAGTATTTCCAGCCACCGCTCCCCCAGACACTCAATTTAAACAAGAATGGGAGTCAGTCCTAACCGACTGCTCGTTAAAACTAATGGGTATCTTAATTAAGCCTCCTCATACCACAGAATGGTTCACATGTACGGGTTGCCTGTATTACGCCCCCCTCAGAGTAAACGTCGTGAGGAGGATCAGGCAATCCAACAGAGACCAGGGGATCGGATAAGGTGCAGAAAATGCCGCAAGATAGCGTGTAAAATCAAGTTTGGCATAAATCAAATCATTCCCTCCATTCCTGAACATAATGATTCCTTAAATCTTAATACTCTCATGGAATTATATGAGATCTCCAATGGAATTAACTCGCAGACTCCCTCGAGTACACAAGCTCAATATCATGAATGCCCCCTGGAAGACAAAATTATCAAACTCAAATCTAAATACATGCCCGAACTTTCAAGTTTCCCTGCTGTATATTCATTTTTTAATACTGTTTGTGATATGGTAGTGAAGTCTCAAGAATCCTCTAAAGTCTCTAATCTCAATATAGTGCAAAAAAAAGCACTAAAAGAAATACAAAATTGGAATGATATATTAATTAAACCTTCAGACAAAGGAGGAAATGTTGTCATATGGCCCATAGAAATGTACAAACTGGAAGTCAGACGACAACTCTCAGACAGAACTACCTATACTAAACTGTCTGAAAACCCTTATAGGACATTTAATATCCAGTACCATTCACTCATTGATGAGGCGAAAGAACGAACCATCATCTCTGACAAAGAGTACAAATTTCTTTGTAAACCGATATCTCGAACAGCTACTCTGTACCTTCTCCCCAAAGTGCACAAAAATAAAAACATTCCTCCAGGGAGGCCTATTGTGTCAGGCAAGGATAATTTAACGGAGAAAGCAAGTCAATTCTTGGACTGTAAACTACGACACTTTGTTACCAACCTAAACTCACACACTCGTGATACTATGGATGTGCTATCCAAAATTGAATTTCTCTGATCAACGATATCTTTGTTTTACCAACTTCTGTGGCTTCATGTACAAATGTATGTGGCATACCAGATATGACATATCTATCCTAAGACGTATACTTACCTCATGAGGACTAGACACGTCTCTCTTGGTTCAGTTTGTGATGATGGAACATCGGCATTAATTATATGTTTTAGCTTGGTCCAGTGTGAAATTCAGTGTTCTTACTGACCAAATATATCTTACTACCTCATCTCAATCCCATATATGATTTCTCCGGAATTTTTGGACTTCAACTACAATCAACGTACTGGTTGGTTTCCATGGTTATAACCCACGCGCAGTACGTACCTAGTCACTTCGCTGTGGGAGGAGGGGCGGGGGTGTGTCTCACAACCCGCGACCCGATTGGGTTAACGCGCACCAATCAACAGCCCCAAGTCAGATGATTGGGGTATTTATACACGTACTAAGATAGCGACTCTTTCCAGCTATGAGTAAGTCCCCGCACGAGGGACGAAACGCGTCGGCTGTTTCTTGACATGTTCTTTTAATCTGTCATTTTCTGCATCCTATCCGATCCTCTGGTTTCTGTTGGATTGCCTGATCCTCCTCACGACGTTTACTCTGAGGGGGGCGTAATACAGGCAACCCATACATGTTAACCATTCAATGGTATGAGGAGCTTCCATACTAGAAGTCCCTCTTTCTTAAGACATATAGGGGAATCGGAATATGGGCTGTTTCTATTTTTCCGAGGCAAACCCGCACTGCTAGCAGAGTGACCACAGGGTAGGTCCTCTCACTCTCTGGACTCGCTACGAGATCTATCTCTTATGAGACTCCAGATAGGGATCTCTTTTCCTTTCCTAAACCATATTAGTTAGAGATGATCGATTTTTATTATTTTTGTGTTACTGGCTAGCAGCTAACCATCTTACAAGGTGTGCCACCACTGAGTAAGCCGAACCCTTAGGTACATTTAGGAGCTTTTTCTTTTGCTTGGGACATAATAGAAACAAAAAAAAAAGAATCTGGAGTATTGAACTCGTGACCTTCTAAATTTGTTTTCGGTAACCCTCGAATATACGGATCGTTTTCGCTAACCCTCGAATGTATCGTTTGCTGACCCTCGAAAGTATTGTTCATTTTCGGTAACCCTCGAATATACGGATCGTTTTCGCTAACCCTCGAAAGTATCGTTCATTTTCTGTAACCCTCGAATGTAAGGATCATTTTCACTAACCCTTAAATGTATCATTCCTTTTCGATAATCCTTGAAAGTATCGCTCGATTTCAGTAACCCTCAAAAGTATCGTTCGTTAACCCTCAAATTGGCTGTAACCCTCGAGTGTAGCTTGCGCAAAACCCGACAATTGCCCGCTCATGTTTAAGAAGTGTTTAAAACAGTTTTGGTGACAGTGACATGTTCCCCAGATCATTTCCCAGGTGCCACATCCATTTACAGTAAGTTACCATTGTTAGTTTAGCTGTAAATCATCTGGACTTTTCAAACTATCACTCTCCCAATGACTTTAATGGGTCCGAATTCGAACTGCTCTTTCTCCCAGGTTTATATCCTGTGCAACATGCACAGATAGAATAACAAACTGAGGAGTTAGGTAAAGAACTCAACCCAAAGTTTCACAATAACCTTCCAAAATGTTTTACTATTTTATTCTAAAATAGAATTTTCCAACATAGGTCTCCTTCAATAGGGTAATTTAAGCATTAAAATTCTGGAAGCTCTAGCTAAATCTGTAAAGCTCTGGTTAGTTTACTTTGCAACTGTGAAGGATGTTGTGGCAATTTTTAATTCTCAATATTTTTTATTAAATTATATTATTATATAAATTAAATTAAATTATATTTATATATATACAGTATATATATATATATATATATATATATATATATATATACACACACACACATACGAGTATATAAACATTGAGCATTCCCAAAAGGCCTTTGAGAAAGGTCCAAGGACACGTACAGAAACATTGCTTGTTGACCACGAATAAATCTATTATAAAGCCTTTTGGGAGTGCTCTATATTTATGTACCTGTAAGCATCCTATAGTAGCACCCAGGAATATACTTATATTAGATCTGTAAAACTGCCCAATACAATCAGCAAATATATCCAATCCTATGTATTTGGTTTGTGCTATGTTTGTGCTACAACAATTATGATATTAATATTTTCTATTGGAAATAAATAGCATTTTTTTGTTTTTAATTTTTACAAAGGTGAAAAGGTCACCAGTAGAGATGGCAAAATGAGATGGGAAAATCCCAAAGATCCGAGAACGGAACTTAAATTCGGGACTTCGGAGCACTATTTTCGAGTTTCCGACCGTATCGAGTATTAGCAAATGTTCAAAGTTTTTTTTGAAATAGCTTGAACGTAAAATGCGCTCCAAAGTACCGAAATCCGAATGATCTGTCCAGGTTTTGGACGGAACATTCGGATTTCGGAACCGAGGGTCGGACCCGGATCCCATCTCTAGTCACCAGCCCCCTACAACAGATAAATGTACCCCAAGAGGCATTATGTTGAAATGCAGAGTTTACTGTATTAGATTTTACTATACTTTAATTGTGATTTAGACACTGCACCCTGTATTTCCTTTACTACACTTATATTAATTAACCTAAAACTCTTTTTAATGATATTTTTATAATCTCATTTCTTAGACTGTAAATTAGAGGATTGACTAAGGGTGTTAATAAAGTATAAAGTACAGACACCACTTTATCTACTGCAGAATAATCCTTTACATTTGGGTGAAAGTAGCTAAAGAAAAGATTTCCATAAACTAAAAAGACAACAGTCAGATGGGAGGAACAGGTGGAGAAGGCCTTAGATCTCATGGCTTTAGACATCTTCATAATAGTGTTCGGTATAATAATATATGGGCAAAATGTGAGGGCAAAAATACTTCCACCAAGGAATATTCCAAGGATAAGAATGAGTAATACATTAATTAATGTGTCACTACAAGAGACCAGAAGCAACTGGGGCAGATCACAGAAGAAGCTTTGTAAAGGGGTTGAGATGCAAAAAGTTAATTTAAGTAATAAAAGAACATGTACCAAGGGATATACCACACTAAATATCAACACTCCTAATACCAGTAGAACACAAGCTTTCCAATGCATTATCTGTGTGTAGTGAAGAGGGCGACATATTGCAACATATCGGTCATAGGACATCACTGCCAGTAAGGATATTACTAATTCTGATTAAAAAAAAAAGAAAAAAGTATATTTGAGTTATACAAGCTTAAGAAATTAACTTTTTTTGTGTGTAAAAATCAAAGAGCATCCGTGGGATAGTGACTGAGGAATAGCCCATATCCAGACATGCCAGGGTTCCAAGGAAGAAGAACATGGGGGTTTTGAGATGAGAATCTGTATAAATTAGAAGGACATTGAGAAGATTCCCAGTCACAGTCATCAGATAGACCAACAGAAACACCAGGAACAGAGGAAGTTAGTGAATCGGATGATCAGATAAACCAGAGAGGACCAACATATTCAATACGGTTTGGTTTTCCATCTTACCTTTGTTTTACTATTATTGATTTATGTTACAAGAAAAACTTAAAGAAACAAAGCTTAGAAAATTGGGTTAAAAAATTAGTAAAATTAAAAGCAGTAAATAAATTTGCAGAATTTGAAAGAATCTTGTTTTGATAAGTTGAAAATGATAAGGAAAACATGTTGACATACTATCAAAATTCTGACGACTTGCTGCGGCATTTACTTTGCAATTAATATTAATTTACATTTTAAGGAATGGCCCAGACTGGGCAACATTGACAAGTAAATAGATTTGTCACCTGATATTAAATTGATTATGTGATAAAATAATAAATCAAACAAAATCAGATCAGTTTATGGTAAACAGTTGGTTCATTCCTAGGTAATATTGATTAAAATAAGTTATTTTAAGTTGTAAAGACCTTCATTGATCATGGGCAGTCAAACCTTGTCTTAGATATAGAAGCTAAACAATGTATTACAGCTTTCTTGAGAAACATATACATTTGTATAAGAAAACTATATTAATTGTAAACTTGCTTAACTTACCAAAGGATCATGTTTTACAGCTATGCTGTGGTTATAATGGATGAACGTTCTTTTCTAGGTGGAGAGGAATAATCTGTTAAATTTGTACTTATGTACTTCTGGTTGTAAGTTCTCACATCTGCTCTTTCTCTCTGGATCCTTTTCCACAGATAGAATAATAAGCTAAAGAATTTGAGTTAAGAACTCAAACCAAAAGTTCACAAAAACCTAGAGAAGAACAGGAGGTAGGAAGATTTGTTTCTTCCTCACAAAATATTTAACCATTCAGGTAAACTATTTTTGGAAAATAGCATTTGCCAACATAGTTTTCCTTTGAAATGGTATTTTAACTATTATAATTCTGGAAGCTTAAAGTTCTTATTGTTAAAATTGGTGCTAATTTTGCCACAACCAATCAAGTGTTAGCTTTCAAATGTTCAATAAGATCTGATTGGTTGGGGCAAAATTAGCACCAATTTAAACGATAAGAACTTTTATTGAATCTCCCTAATAATATTTACAACGAATTGTATTAAAACAAAAATAAAAGGTCAACTGAATTAGTCAGGTTGGTATACTGTACCAAGTAAATAAAACCCCTCATATGTAACCATAAAATATCAGATTTTTTTGAAAATGTCTCCTATACCTAAATGCATAAATCTTAGGATGTGCTAAACAGAATAGGAAATGATCTTAATTGTAACTTAAAATGGAGATATTGTAAATGCCTGTAAAGTAGAAATCAGAACCACTTTTTAAAAAAAATCTTTCTGTCTGTTGAACACATGAAAGGAATTTTAATTCCTCTTGGGAAACTCTACAAATCCTTTTCCAATGGTCCATATTTTACCTGTAATATGCAGATATCGGGGCATATTTATAAACATTCGTTAACTTTTTGCAGCCAAGTTTCCTGACAAAATCGCTATTAACGCGATTTATAAAAGGGCGAAACATGACCTCGAAAAGCTAACACCTTGTTAACATAGCATCAGTTACTATTCTCTTCTATTTATAAAGTGGCGGTAACTGACTTGCGGAGTTAATCTCGACCATTTCAATTCGCCACCTTCAAGGTGGCAAAAACAGTTGAGATGGCTGGGGGTCGGGTGCCCACTGGCACAGCTGGCTTCAACGGAGCCCATGTAGCTGGCCTCTTCTTTCTTCTGCCATCTACTGCGATGACTCCGCAGAGGTTTGCAGCTCTTTATATAATTTGCTCTACTTAGTAGGAATGCTTTAAAAATAGAGACATTGCCCTCCTCGCTCCTGCAACTTTCACTGTAGCCAGGGATTTGTCCCAGCAGACCACTCTAGTGGAGAACTGTCAGTCAGGATAAAAAATTCCCTACTTGTGTACCCAGCAAAACTCTACATACAGCTCTTTTTAATGATGTTTTCATTATCTTGTTCCTCACACTGTATATCAGAGGATTGACTAAGGGTGTTAATACAGTATAAAATACAGACGCTACTTTGTCAACTGCAGAATGATTCTTTCTATTTGGGTGAAAGTAGCTAAAGCAAAGAGTTCCATAAAATATAAAGACAACAGTCAGATGGGAGGAACAGGTGGAGAAGGCCTTAGATCTCATGGCTTTAGACATCTTCATAATAGTGTTCAGTATAATTATATATGGGCAAAATGTGAGGGAAAAAATACCTCCTCCAAGGAATATTGCAAAGATAAGAATGAGTAATACATTAATGAATGTGTCACTACAAGAGACCAGAAGTAACTGGGGCAGATCACAGAAGAAGCTTTGTAAAGGGGTTAACCTGCAAAATCTTAGTTTAAGTAATAAAAGAACATGTACCAAGGGATATACCACACTAACCATCAACACTCCTAATACCAGTAGAACACAAGTTTTCCAATGCATTATCTGTGTGTAGTGAAGAGGGCGACAGATTGCAACATATCGGTCATAGGACATCACTGCTAGTAAGGATATTTCTGATAATGCGAAAAACAGAATGAAGTATATTTGAGTTATACAAGCCTGTATAGTAATTAACCTTTTTTGTGTGTGAAAATCAAAGAGCATCCGTGGGGTAGTGACTGAGGAATAGCCCATATCCAGACATGCCAGGGTTCCAAGGAAGAAGTACATGGGGGTTTGGAGATGGGAATCTGTACAGATCAGAAGGACAATGAGAAAATTCCCAGTCAGAGTCATCAGATAGACCAACAGAAACACCAGGAACAGAGGAAGCTGGAGACTTGGAAGATCAGATAATCCAGAGAGAACCAATGTGTAGGATGTGGTTTGGTTTTCCATCTAAATTTTAACATTATGTATTAAAGGAGAACTAAAACCAACTTTTTACACTCCAGAATCTGAACATATCTCCTCTAAAAACCAATAAACTGAAAAATCCCACTACAGTAAATAGCATTGATGTAAATGTAAACCCTCTGAAAAACTGGATGAAGTAACTGTGTGTATGTACAGTGACTGACCCCACCCATGACCTCAGTCACATGCTCCATTGCCTAATCTGTCCTGTTAAAGGATTGGCTAGAGCTTCTAGTGGGTGTGACTAATTGTACCAACTGTAACAAGTTCCTGCAGTATCTTAAGACTGAGCATGTGTAAAGAACATAATAGTAAGTGGCCACACAAACACAAACCCCAAGCTAAAAAGGTAAATATTTCAACAACCATATAAAAAATTATAAAGGTGAGACACATTAAATTAAGGTGCTCTTCCTTCTGAAAAGGTGTTCTTCTAAAGCTTTAGTTCAGTTACAAGAAAAAAAACTTCAGGAACAATGCTTTGAAAATTAGATTCTCCCTAGATAAACAAAATTAAAAGCAGAAATAACATTTGCAGAAGGTGAAAAAAAAAACTGGAGGACAGTAAAGGAAAGTAAAATTAAACAGACCATTGCTTACACTGCCAATAATGCAGACCATACTGTAGTCAACTTACCTGTAGACATCCAATCAACATTCTATTCACCGTCTGTGGCATTTACTTTGCAATTGATAATTTAGCTCAAAAGGAAGGGTCCAGACTGGGGAATATTGACAAGTAAATAGATTATTTAGCCTAATATTAAATTAATTCCATTATTGAACAGTGTATGGTCATCATAACCAGTTTGGTACCCCAAGGATCATTCCTGGGTGATGATTGTTTAATAAATTAATTATTTATTACATTTTCTAGTTGTACAGAGCTACATGAATTACAGACAGTAGAAAAGTAACGTACGTCATAATTAAAGAAGCTACCCAATATATTATTTTTTTTGAGAAACATATGACTTCGTATGAGAATGTAAGGAAGGTAGAACTATATTAATTGCAAACATTCTTGATGTATCTAAGGACAAAGGAGTGGTTGTGGCATAAATGATTTCAAGATATTGAAATCCAGTCACTGGATATTGTGCTTCCTTGCTTAATCTGTACTGTAAAAGGATTGGCTAGAGTCTGCTAGTGGGTGTGACAATCTAAACCAACTGTAACAAGTTCTTGCAGTGTCTAAGGACTGAGCATGTGTAAAGAACACAATGGTCAGTGACCCACACTGTGTAATACTGGGATGTTGGGGAATAAAACACAATCCCCATGTTATGTTTCCCAACAACCATATTAAAATGAGAGGTGAGACACTGATTACTGATTTTACATTAAGGTGCTTTACCTTCTAAAAGAGTGTTGTTCTGAGGCTTTAGATAGTAACATAGTAACATAGTAATTAAGGTTGAATAAAGACATACATCCATCAAGTCCAACCTATTCACCCTCTTTATATATTTTTTTCCCCCTACCTAACAGTTGATCCAGAGGAAGGAAAAAACCCCAGCTAAAAAAGGGGGGAAACATCCTTCCTGACTCCAAACGGCAATCGGAAAGTATCCCTGGATCAACCAGATCTATATGCATTAATACCAGTAATTCTCAATATTTTTTAGTTTTAGAAACTTATCCAGGCCTTTTTTAAAGCTATTCAATGAACTTGCCATTACCACATCTGCTGGAAGACAGTTCCACAATTTCACTGTTCTCACTGTAAAGAAACCCTTCCTAACTTGAAGATGAAACTTCTTTTCTTCCAACCTTAGAGGATGTCCACGTATCCTCTGATATGACCTATTAGTGAACAATGCACCAGAGAGTTCATTGTATGGCCCATTAATATATTTGTATAAGGTTATTATGTCCCCACGCAAACGTCGCTTCTCCAATGTAAACAGCCCTAACTTGTCTAATCTGCCTGCATATTCGAGCCCCTCCATTCCCCTAATTAATTTAGTTGCCCTTCTCTGAACTGCCTCAATTTCCAAGATGTCCCTTTTGTATATGGGATTCCAAAACTGCACCGCATATTCCAAATGAGGCCTTACCAGTGCCTTGTAAAGAAGGAGAATAATATTTTTCTCTCTTGAATCTATTCCCCGTTTTATACAAGACAATATCTTGCTAGCTCTAGCCGTTGCTACCTGGCATTGTTTGCTAAGTCTGTTATCTACCAGAACCCCCAAATCTTTTTCCATTACAGATTCACTTAACACAGAGTTATTTATGGTGTAGGTGGCACAGGGATTATTAAATCCCAAATGCATCACCTTACATTTATCAACATTGAATCTCATCTGCCATTCTGCTGCCCATTTTGATAATCTATCTAGGTCTGCTTGCAGCACTTGCACATCATTGGAAGTTTCCAAAGCTCTGCATAGTTTAGTGTCATCAGCAAACACAGAGACCTTGCTCTCAATGCCCCCTTCTAAGTCATTTATAAACAATAAACAGAAGCGGCCCCAGTACAGAACCCTGAGGCACTCCGCTTAGAACTTTAGCCCACATGGATGTAGCTCCATTAACCACCACTCTCTGTTTGCGGTCCAATAACCAGTTCTCTATCCATGAACAAATGTTTTCTTCAAGGCCAACAGTCCTCAGTTTATACATTAGTCGCCTATGTGGCACAGTATCAAAAGCTTTTGCAAAATCCAAATATACCACATCCACTGCTGTGCCTGAATCTAGCTTCTTGCTCACTTCTTCATAAAAACCTATTAAATTGGTCTGGCATGATCTATTTCTCATAAATCCATGCTGACTACTACTAATAAGATGATCTCTGGAAACAAAGTCAAGGATATGATCCCTTAACAAGGTTTCCATCACCTTCCCTACCACTGATGTTAGGCTTACAGGTCTATAGTTTCCAGGCTGTGAACGACTACCTTTTTTGAATATTGGTATTACATTGGCTTTTTTCCAATCCAGCGGCACATCCCCAGACAAAAGCGAATCTGAAAAGATGAGAAACAGTGGTCTAGATAGAACTGAACTAAGCTCCTTTAAAATCCGAGGATGCAATCCATCTGGTCCTGGCGCTCTATTGATATTAACCTTGTCTAATTGTTTCCGTACCATATCCTCTGTTATCCAATGTGAAAACTCTTCATTTCTTCCCTGCATATTATTACAGTCCCTACTGTAAGGACAAGGATTCTCAACAGTAAAAACCGATGTAAAAAAACGGTTTAGCAGATTAGCCTTTTCGGCATCCTCTGCTACCACCTCAGCTCCATTATTTAATGGTCACACATTCTCAGTCCTCATCTTTTTACCATTTATATACTTAAAAAACATTTTGGGGTGGGACTTGCTTTGTTCGGCAATCCGTATTTCATTTTCTATTTTAGCTAGTTTAATTACTTTCTTGCACTCTTTATTACAGCTTTTGTACTCCCTGTAAGCCTGTTCTGTGCCTTCTGTTTTCAAAATTTTAAAAGCCTTTTTCTTTTTTTCCATCTCCCTTTTACCTGAGCATTAAGCCATGCAGGACTGGACCTTATTTTTTTGCACTTGTTACCTAAAGGTACCGATTTAGAAATGTAATAGTTTAATATCCCTTTAAAAGTGGTCCACATCTGCTCAGTATCTTTACCTAGAAACAGTTCCCCCCAGTCTATGAGCAGGAGCGATTCCTTTAACAGCATAAAATTAGCTTTCCTAAAGTTAAAAGTTTTTGTGCCAGTGCACTTTAGTTTTTTGCAACCTATATTAAATGACACTATATCATGGTCACTATTCCCTAAGTTTCCCATTACCTTCATCTCCAAAATGAGCTCAGGGTTATTAGATATCACCAGATCCAACAACGCATTCTGTCTAGTAGGAACTTCTACCATCTGTGAAAGAAAATGCTCATATAGGCAATTTAAGAACTTTATACCTTTTGTGGTGCTGGCAGTTCCCTTACTCCAATCTATGTCAGGGTAGTTAAAATCCCCCATAACCAGAACATGCCCCATACCAGCAGCCTTCGCCAACTGCATATGGAGATTCATTTCCACCTCTTTCCCGGCATTTGGCGGCTTATAACATACTCCAACAATTAATTTACCTACCTTCTTGCTTCCTGTACACAGTTCCACCCATAATGTTTCTGCCGTATCGTTTACTCCCCCATCTATTCCATCTTTTAAATTTGACTTCAATTCCTTTTTAACATACATACATACTCCTCCTCCTATCTTATTAACTCTGTCATGTCTAAATAAGGAGTATCCTTCAATATTTACTGTCCAGTCGTGTGAATCATTAAGCCATGATTCTGCTATACCAATTACATCATACCTTTCCTTTAAAGCTATTATTTCAAGTTCGCCGGTTTTTCCAGCCAGACTTCTTGCATTTGTAAACATACATTTTAGATTATCAATTGATTTACTTCCATACATTGTCGTACATGCCTTTAAAAAATATATATTGTGCCCTACAATAATTGTGACTGGATACAATATGTAGACACCCACCATAAAGACTCTACTTGGTTTACTATCACTAACTTGAGCTTTAAAAAAAAAAACATCCTATGCTGTATGAAAGATAGACATGTGCCTTCTATACTGCCCCTTTATAGATAGTATTTGATACTCTGTTAGTATAAAAGCTATTAAATATATAACATTTTGAAAATGTCACCTATACCCAAAGGCATATATATAAGGATGTGTTTAATAGGATAAGAAATTATCTTTAGCTAAATGTAAAATTCAATAGAAAATTGTAAATCTCTGTAAACAATTTCAAAGTAGAAGCCATCTCAATTCTTCATGGGAAACCCTACAAGTCCTTGCTTGTGAAGGTTCCCATTCATCCAGGTCATGGTATATCTGTTGTATTCCGTTAGATCAACTGGACCTAAAAGTTTAGTTCTTGAAAACGTTTTGCTGGTCATCCGACTGGCTTTCTCAAATCAGAATGACATGTACAAGACTCTGTTGGCAATTAAGACCAAGACAGCATCCTTACAGCAAAACAGATCTTAACCCAGAACAGGTGTGTTCCCTACTGGATGTGCTATGGAAACTCCAGTTTAACCCATCTTGGCAAACCTTTACACGGAGGAAGTGGAAACACAGATGCTTAATACCTTTAAGGGCATAGCACCCAGCCACTGGTTCAGATGACACCTGGGTTAAAATCCACCAAAAGGAAGAACAGGCTTTCACAGAACACATTATTGCGGTAGACCAAAACATCAAATTTACAAGGGAAGAGGTACAAGACAAAACACTGGCTCTCTTGGACTGCTTGGTAGAAGTTAAGGAAAATGGTAAACTGGAAGTAGAGGTTTACAGAAAACCAACCCACACAGATCAGTATTTGATGTTTGACTCCCACCACCCTTTAGATCACAAGCTGGGTGTCATCAGAACCCTGCAACACAGAGCAGAGAAAGTCCCCACTAGCACAGAGACGTAAAATTAAAGAAATTAAACATCTCAGTGGAGCCCTAAAAACTTGTTGGATATCCAGACTGGGCCTTTGTCAAAAGGGTTAAAAGGAAAGAAAGGGCACAAATACACAAATACCAACAGTAAAGGGGGAAAGCAAGACAGGAGAAAGAACATGGCCATCCCATATGTAGCAGAGGTCTCTGAAAAATTAAGAAGAATTTTCAAAAAACACCATATCCCTGTCTGCTTTAAACCGAACAACACACTGAGGCAGCAAATGGTACATCTGAAAGACCCAGTACTAAAACACAAGAAAAGCGACATCATATACACAGTGCAGTGCAGTGAAGAGTGCTCTAATTCGATGTGAGGGAGACCAATTAGCAACTGCATCAACGTATGGCCCAGCACAGAAGAGCCAATTCCTCAGGTCAGGACTCAGCCATGTACCTGCATCTTAAGGGAAAAGGACATACCTTTAAAGATTTTAATGTCAACATCTTGGAAAAGGAACAGGACTGGTTTTTAAGAGGTGTCAAGGAGGCCATTTATGTGAAAATAAAGAAATCAAGTCTGAATAGAGTTAGATAACCAACTGCCTGCCATGTACAATGCTGTTTTAACACCTTACCCTGTTCATTTTTGATAACACCTCTTGGCCTCAATGCATTGACACTTTGCATTCAGAAGGTCCCTAAAACCTGGCTCTCATATGTTAATTGGGACTTTCCAGGTATACTTAATTGCAGATTCGTGTACAAGTCATTCTGAATTGAGAAAGCCAGTCGGATGACTAGCGAAACGTCTTCAAGAACTAAATTTCAAGTCCAGTTGATCTAACTGAATACAACAGATATCTACAAGTCCTTGTCCAATGGTCCATATCTTACCTTTAATATCCATATATCATCTATGATCATAAAGGAAACCTCAGCCATAAATACTCTTCCTACCAAGCCTACTGAGGTTAATTACAATATAACAATATCCCAGGTCTCCCACAATGGGCCTGTAACCTACTGAGATATCAAACCCTCCTGTGTGATTCTCATAGTGATTTCTTGGTTCTTAACCCCTTTAACAACTGTTTCTTTCTTTCGTCCTGTACTGTATTATTACATTGTAAGACATAAAAAGTAAATTATAAGGACGTTAAAGTCACAGTGCTTTTAATCAGGGCATAGAACTCTGTTTTAAAGGAGAACTCCACCCAGAACACACTTCCCCAAGATTTACAGCCAATAAACTATTGCTTAAAAATGAGGAGATTTATGTAAAGGGGATTAAAAGGACAATTCACAGGGATGCGGTGCTCTTTTCCTTAGGATATTTACCAGTGGTTACCATGACTTTAATAGAAACAGGAATTGCGGCAGCAACGCTGGTGTCAAAAATGGCAACTGTGCCGCCGACTCTTAACACTTTTTGCGTGACTTATAAACGACGTCTCTTTACTGGTGTTAAAGTCACAAACAGGTTAATTCTGTTTGCAATATTAAATTGCTAGGAGATACAAAGACCGAGCACTTGCAGGTCTGGGTAAATTGCTCTATAATAGTGTTGAAGTGATACTAACTGATACTAATGTGCTTTCTGCAGTTAAATATTCTTTTGATTTCAGACAGGAATCTCTTTAGTTAGGAATTATATAGAAAGATAAGTGAGAAATAAGTGTAGATTGATGTTTCTGACTGTTTAAGGAAATCTAAAGTGATTTCTTTCCCCATTAAATCCAAATTGTATAAAAGTATATTAGTGTAGTAAATGTCTGACAGTTCTCCAGCCCAATAGTACCTTGTCCTCCTGGCTACCACTCCTGGGTGTGCATGATCACCTACTGGATAAATGGGAGGGACTGTCAACAAATGGGTTTCTATCAGGCTGAAAAGCTGTCTGAAGGAATATGCAAAAATTGCATATTTTTTTTACTCCAACTAACATATTTTTAAAGTAAGATGTACATTACACTTTGAGTCAAGTGAAAGTTAATTACAGGGTGGATTTCTCCTTTAGGGTAGGTGTTTCATTATTTCCTATACTACACAATGATTTCACCTTTTTTTATAACATAAATGTTAAATCAAAGAGTAATTTCCAAGTGGCACAAGATTGATAGTGGAAGTTCTCATTCATCCACGTCCTTCGCAATATTGCCAAGATCTGCCCTTTGCTCACTTTCTCAACTACTAAAATGCTCATCCATGCCCTTATAATCTCCTGTCTCTACTGCTTGGACTACCGGCCTCTCATCTCTCTCCTCTCCAGTCTATCATAAACTTGGCAGCTCGGATCATCTCGCTCTCCTCCAAAAGAGAACCCACAACCCCAATACTTCAGTCCATAGGGTGGCACTTATCCCCTTGTTTGTATTCTCTGTATTTTATAATGTACAGCGCTGCATACCCAAGCGGCGCTATATAAATAAAGTTATACATACATTATACATATTCATTCATCTAGATCATGGTATATCTGTAATATTCATCCATCCAGGTAATGGTATATCTGTAATATTCATTCATCCAGGTCATGGTATATCTGTAATATTCATTCATCCAGGTCACGGTATATCTGTAATATTCATTCATCCAGGTCATGGTATATCTGTAATATTCATTCATCCAGGTCATGGTATATCTGTA
This sequence comes from Hymenochirus boettgeri, assembly GCA_019447015.1. NCBI lineage: Eukaryota > Metazoa > Chordata > Amphibia > Anura > Pipidae > Hymenochirus > Hymenochirus boettgeri. The sequence continues at coordinate 730,255 of CM033477.1, read as the reverse complement.
ATATTCATTCATCCAGGTCTGTATATCTGTAATATTCATCACCAGGACATATGTAATCTGTAATATTCATACACCCAGGTCATGGTAATCTGTAATATTATCCATCCAGGTCATGGTATCTGTTATTCATCCATCCAGGACATTGATATCGTAAATTAATTCACACCAGGTCATGGTATACTGTAAAATTCATCATCCAGGTCATGGTATATCTCTGTAATTTCTCCATCCAGGTCAGGTATATCTGAATATCATTCATCCAGGTCATTGTATATCTGTAGTATCATTTATCCAGGTCATGGTATATCGTAATATTCATTCATCCAGGTATGGATATCTGTATATTCATCATTCCAGTCAGGAATATCTGTAATATTCATTCACCAGGTCATGTTAATATTCATCCATCCAGGTCATGGAATATCTGTAATATTCATTCATCCAGGTCATGGAATATCTGTAATATTCATCCATCCAGGTCATGGTATATCTGTAATATTCACCATCCAGGTCACGGTATATCTGTAATATTCATCCATTCAGGTCATGGTATATCTGTAATATTCATTCATCCAGGTCATAGTATATCTATACTAATAAAAGGCAAAGCCCTCACTCACTCACTCACTTACTCACTCATCACTAATTCTCCAACTTGCCGTGGAGGCAGACGGCTTAAATATGGCAGGCTCATTCATTGCACTTACTTACAAAAGTTAGCAGGTTTCGTTTCGAAATTCCACCTATAACGCCCTCACTCACTCACTCACTCATATCACTAATTCTCCCAGCTTGCCGTGGAGGCAGACGGCTTTAAATTGGCAGGCTCATTCATTGCACCTTACTACAAAAGTTAAGCAGGTTTCGTTTTGAAATTCACCGTAACGCCCTCACTCCTCACTCACTCATCACTAATTCTCCAACTTGCGTGGAGGCAGACGGCTTAAATTTGTCAGGCTCATTCATTGCACCTTACTTACAAAAGTTAAGCAGGTTTGTTTCGAAATTCCACCGTAACGCCCTCACTCACTCACTCACTCACTCCTCACCAATTCTCCAACTTGCCGTTTAGGCAGACGGCTAAATTTGGCAGGCTCATTCATTGCACCTTACTTACAAAAGTTAAGCAGGTTTCGTTTCGAAATTCCACTATAACGCCCTCACTCCACTCACTCATCACTAATTCTCCCAACTTGCCAGGAGGCAGACGGCTTAAATTTGGCAGGCTCATTCATTGCACCTACTTACAAAAGTTAAGCAGGTTTCGTTTGAGAATTCCACCTGTAACGCCCTCACTCACTCACTCACTCATCACTAATTCTCCAACTTGCCGTGGAGGCAGACGGCTTAAATTTGGCAGGCTCACATTGCACCTTACTTTCAAAAGTTAAGCAGGTTTTGTTTTTAAATTCCACCGTAACGCCCTCACTCACTCACTCACTCACTCATCACCAATTCTCCACTTGCGTTTAGGCAGACGGCTTAAATTTGGCGGGTCATTCATTGCACCTTACTTACAAAAGTTAAGCAGGTTTTGTTTCGAAATTCCACCTGTAACGCCCTCACTCACTCACTCACTCATTACTCATCACTAATTCTCCAACTTGTGGGAGGCAGACGGCTTAAATTGGCAGGCTCATTCATTGCACCTTACTTACAAAAGTTAAGCAGGTTTCGTTTCGAAATTCCACGTATAACGCCCCTCACTCACTCATCACTAATTCTCAACTAGCCGTGGAGGCAGACGGCTTAAATTTGGCAGGCTCATTCATTGCAACTTACTTACAAAAGTTAAGCGTTCGTTTCGAAATTCCACCTGTAACGCCACTCACTCCACTCACTCACTCACTCATCACTAATTCTCCAACTTGCTGTGGAGGCAGACAGCTTAAATTTGGCAGGCTTATTCATTGCACCTTACTTACAAAAGTTAAGCACGTTCGTTTAGAAATTCCACCTGTAACGCCCTCACTCACGCACCACTCACTCATCACTAATTCTCCAACTTGCCGTGGAGGCAGACGGCTTAAATTTGGCAGGATTCATTGCACCTTACTTACAAAAGTTAAGCAGGTTTCGTTTCGAAATTCCACCTGTAACGCCTCACTCACTCACTCACTAATTCTCCAACTAGCCGTGGAGGCAGACGGCTTAAATTTGGCAGGTTCATTCATTGCACACTTACTTACAAAAGTTAAGCAGGTTTCGTTTTGAAATTCCACCTGTAACGCCCTCACTCACTCACCCTCACTCATCTAATTCTCCAACTTGCCGTGGAGGCAGACGGCTTAAATTTGGCAGGCTCATTCCTTGCACCTTACTTACAAAAGTTAGCAGGTTTCGTTTCGAAATTCCACCTGTAACGCCCTCACTCACTCACTCACTCTAATTCGAGAGGAATAGTGGGGGGGTTGGGGGTGGACGGCAGCTCATTCATTGCACCTACTTACAAAAGTTAAGCAGGTTTCGTTTCGAAATTCCACCTATAACGGTGAGTATCTCACATTGCACAGACGTATGGTACCTAGCTTACAAGCTATACAAATCTATATGGTTGGTCCGATTTCAACCAAATTATGTATGCATATACTCCTCTACCAGTAAAAGGTTACAAAATATTTTTTTAGGGTGGGGGTGAATGGGGGGGAATAGAATTTTGAACTCCTGCAGCTAACGGCTGGACCGATTTTTACCAACAGCGGGGACTGGCTGAGAACCAACATTGCAGAAAGCCACAACCAACTCCGATGTTGCAATTAGCATAGTCCACTGTCACATCCCCGATTACATGCTGTCCCACATCAACATTGCCGGAAGAGAACGCTCATCCGAACACCCAACAGCATCCGTTACAATTAACAGCGAAACATAACAGAATTTTTCTGTGGTTGTTATTATAATTACAGCAATCTCTGATACATTATTGCTTTCTACTAAAAGGTTATTTCAAACATTGCGCTGCGAAGCGCGGGTATTTTGCTAGTCTGTAATATTTATTCATCTAGGTCATGGTATATCTGTAATATTCATCCACCACGGTCCGGTATATCTATAATATTCATCCATCAGGTCATGGGATGTATAGTAATATTCATCCATCCAGGTCATGGTATATCTGTAAATTCATTCATCCGGTCACGGTATATCTGTAATATTCATTCATCCAGGTCACGGTATATCTGTAATATTCATCCATCCAGGTCATGGTATATCTGTAATATTCATTCATCCAGGTCATGGTATATCTGTAATATTCATTCATCCAGGTCATGGTATATCTGTAATATTCATTCATCCAGGTCATGGTATATCTTAATATTCATCACCAGGACTATGTAATCTGTAATATTCATACACCCAGGTCATGGTATATCTGTAATATTATCCATCCAGGTCATGGTATCTGTTATTCATCCATCCAGGACATTGATATCGTAAATTAATTCACATCCAGGTCATGGTATACTGTAAAATTCATCATCCAGGTCATGGTATATTCTGTAATTTCTCCATCCAGGTCAGGTATATCTGAATATCATTCATCCAGGTCATTGTATATCTGTATATCATTTATCCAGGTCATGGTATATCGTAATATTCATTCATCCAGGTCATGGATATCTGTAATATTCATCATTCCAGTCAGGAATATCTGTAATATTCATTCACCAGGTCATGTTAATATTCATCCATCCAGGTCATGGAATATCTGTAATATTCATTCATCCAGGTCATGGAATATCTGTAATATTCATCCATCCAGGTCATGGTATATCTGTAATATTCACCATCCAGGTCACGGTATATCGTAATATTCATCCATTAGGTCATGGTATATCTGTAATATTCATTATCCAGGTCCTAGTATATCTATACTAATAAAAGTCAAAGCCTCACTCACTCACTCACTCACTCACTCACTCATCACTAATTTCCAACTTGCCTGGAGGCAGACGGCTTAAATATGGCAGGCTCATTCATTGCACTTACTTACAAAAGTTAGCAGGTTTCGTTTCGAAATTCCACCTATAACGCCCTCACTCACTCACTCACTCATCATCACTAATTCTCCCAGCTTGCCGTGGAGGCAGACGGCTTTAAATTGGCAGGCTCATTCATTGCACCTTACTACAAAAGTTAAGCAGGTTTCGTTTGAAATTCACCGTAACGCCCTCACTCCTCACTCACTCATCACTAATTCTCCAACTTGCGTGGAGGCAGACGGCTTAAATTTGTCAGGCTCATTCATTGCACCTTACTTACAAAAGTTAAGCAGGTTTGTTTCGAAATTCCACCGTAACGCCCTCACTCACTCACTCACTCACTCCTCACCAATTCTCCAACTTGCCGTTTAGGCAGACGGCTTAAATTTGGCAGGCTCATTCATTGCACCTTACTTACAAAAGTTAAGCAGGTTTCGTTTCGAAATTCCACGTATAACGCCCTCACTCACTCACTCATCACTAATTCTCCCAACTTGCCATGGAGGCAGACGGCTTAAATTTGGCAGGCTCATTCATTGCACCTTACTTACAAAAGTTAAGCAGGTTTCGTTTTGAAATTCCACCTGTAACGCCCTCACTCACTCACTCACTCATCACTAATTCTCCAACTTGCCGTGGAGGCAGACGGCTTAAATTTGGCAGGCTCATTCATTGCACCTTACTTACAAAAGTTAAGCAGGTTTTGTTTTTAAATTCCACCTGTAACGCCCTCACTCACTCACTCACTCACTCATCACCAATTCTCCAACTTGCCGTTTAGGCAGACGGCTTAAATTTGGCAGGGTCATTCATTGCACCTTACTTACAAAAGTTAAGCAGGTTTTGTTTCGAAATTCCACCTGTAACGCCCTCACTCACTCACTCACTCTTACTCATCACTAATTCTCCAACTTGTGGGAGGCAGACGGCTTAAATTGGCAGGCTCATTCATTGCACCTTACTTACAAAAGTTAAGCAGGTTTCGTTTCGAAATTCCACGTATAACGCCCTCACTCCACTCATCACTAATTCTCAACTAGCCGTGGAGGCAGACGGCTTAAATTTGGCAGGCTCATTCATTGCACTTACTTACAAAAGTTAAGCGTTCGTTTCGAAATTCCACCTGTAACGCCCTCACTCCACTCACTCACTCACTCATCACTAATTCTCCAACTTGCTGTGGAGGCAGACAGCTTAAATTTGGCAGGCTTATTCATTGCACCTTACTTACAAAAGTTAAGCACGTTCGTTTAGAAATTCCACCTGTAACGCCCTCACTCACCACCACTCACTCATCACTAATTCTCCAACTTGCCGTGGAGGCAGACGGCTTAAATTTGGCAGGATTCATTGCACCTTACTTACAAAAGTTAAGCAGGTTTCGTTTCGAAATTCCACCTGTAACGCCCTCACTCACTCACTCACTAATTCTCCAACTAGCCGTGGAGGCAGACGGCTTAAATTTGGCAGGTTCATTCATTGCACACTTACTTACAAAAGTTAAGCAGGTTTCGTTTTGAAATTCCACCTGTAACGCCCTCACTCACTCACTCCTCATCACTAATTCTCCAACTTGCCGTGGAGGCAGACGGCTTAAATTTGGCAGGCTCATTCCTTGCACCTTACTTACAAAAGTTAGCAGGTTTCGTTTCGAAATTCCACCTGTAACGCCCTCACTCACTCACTCACTCTAATTCAGAGGAATTAGTGGGGGGTTGGGGGTGGACGGCAGCTCATTCATTGCACCTTACTTACAAAAGTTAAGCAGGTTTCGTTTCGAAATTCCACCTATAACGGTGAGTATCTCACATTGCACAGACGTATGGTTACCTAGCTTACAAGCTATACAAATCTATATGGTTGGTCCGATTTCAACCAAATTATGTATGCATATACTCCTCTACCAGTAAAAGGTTAACAAAATATTTTTTTAGGGTGGGGGTGAATGGGGGGGAATAGAATTTTGAACTCCTGCACGCTAACGGCTGGACCGATTTTTACCAACAGCGGGGACTGGCTGAGAACCAACATTGCAGAAAGCCACCAACCAACTCCGATGTTGCAATTAGCATAGTCTCCACTGTCACATCCCCGATTACATGCTGTCCCAGCATCAACATTGCCGGAAGAGAACACTCATCCGAACACCCAACAGCATCCGTTACAATTAACAGCGAAACATAACAGATTTTTCTGTGGTTGTTATTATAATTACAGCAATCTTGATACATTATTGCTTTCTTACTAAAAAGGTTATTTCAATACATCTGCGCTGCGAAGCGCGGGTATTTTGCTAGTCTGTAATATTTATTCATCTAGGTCATGGTATATCTGTAATATTCATCCACCCAGGTCATGGTATATCTATAATATTCATCCATCCAGGTCATGGTATGTCAGTAATATTCATCATCCAGGTCATGGTATATCTGTAATATTCATTCATCCGGGTCACGGTATATCTGTAATATTCATTCATCCAGGTCACGGTATATCTGTAATATTCATCCATCCAGGTCATGGTATATCTGTAATATTCATTCATCCAGGTCATGGTATATCTGTAATATTCATCCATCCAGGTCATGGTATATGTATAATATTCATCCATCCAGGTCATGGTATGTCTGTAATATTCATTCATCCATTCAGGTCATGGTATATCTGTAATATTCATTCATCCATTCAGGTCATGGTAAATCTGTAATATTCATTCATCCAGGTCATGGTATATCTGTAATATTCATCTATCCAGGTCATGGTATATCTGTAATATTCATTCATCCAGGTCATGGCATATCTGTAATATTCATTCATCCAGGTCATGGTATATCTGTATTATTCATTCATCCAGGTCACAGTATATCTGTAATATTCATTCATCCAGGTCACGGAATATCTGTATTATTCATTCATCCAGGTCACGCTATATCTGTAATATTCATTCATCCAGGTCATTGTGTATCTGTGATATTCATTCTTCCAGGTCACGGTATATCTGTAATATTTATTCATCCAGGTCATGGTATGTAATATTCATTCATTCAGGTCACGGTATATCTGTAATATTCATTCATCCAGGTCATGGTATGTAATATTCATTAATTCAGGTCATGGTATATCTGTAATATTCATTCATCCAGGTAATTGTATATTTGTAATATTAATTCATCTAGGTCATGGTATATGTGTAATAATTATTCATCCAGGTCATGGTATATCTGTAATATTCATTTATCCAAGTCATGGTATATCTGTAATATTTATTCATCTAGGTCACGGTATATCTGTACTATTCATTCATCCAGGTCACGGTGTATCTGTAATAGTCATTCATCTAGGTCACGGTATCCAGGTCAGGGTATATCTGTTATATTCATTCATCCAGGTCACGGTATATCAGTAATATTCATCCATCCTGGTCATGGTATATCTGTAATATTCATTCATCCAGGTCACCGTATATATGTATTATTCATTCATCCAGGTCATTGTATATATGTAATATTCATTCATCCAGGTCACGGTCTATCTGTAATATTCATTCATCCAGGTCACGGTATATCTGTAATATTCATTCATTTAGGTCACAGTATATCTGTAATATTCATTTATGCAGGTCACCATATATCTGTAATATTTATTCATCCAGGTCACGGTATATCTGTGATATTCATTCATCCAGGCCACGGTATATCTGTAATATTCATTCATGCAGGTTATGGTATATCTGTAATATTCATCCATACAGGTCATGGAATATCGGTAATATTCATCCATTCAGGTCATGGTATATCTGTAATATTCATTCATCCAGGTCATGGTATATCTGTAATATTCATTCATCCATGTCATGGTATATACGTTATAATTATTTTATTAGATCAACTATACTTGAAGTTTAGTTCTTGCAGAAGTTTCGCTAGTCATCTGACTGGCTTTCTCAATTCAGAATGACTTGTACAAGAATCTGTGGCAATTATGTACCCTGGAAAGTTCCAATTAGCATAGGTGTTAATGACATTACTAATGCAAGGTGTGATTGCATTGTGGCTAAGGCGTTCCTAAATGTTGCTGCTCCTTTTTTTTATGCCCAGGCCATAATATTGATTTAATATTGCTGTGACCATATAACCCAGGAGGCTGCAGAGCAGGCAGAGAAGTCCAGAAGAAGAAGAATTAGAAGTAGGAAGCGGTCAGGGATTTGAAGTTCTGTAGCGATGGATTGCTCAAAAGTTAATTATAATTACCTTCGTTCCTGGCTCCTAAGTTATAGATTGAAGAACAGGAGGAATGGCATAGCTTCAATTAATACATTAAAGTTTAGGAGTGAACTATTCCTTAAAGGTTCTTGTCTAGGTGCAGAGCTATCATCTGTTAAAGTTGTGCTTGTGCACTTCTGGTTATAAGGCCCCACACCTGCTCTTTCTCTGTGGCTGCTCTCCTGTGACACATAGAAGAATAAGCAGAGGAGTTGAGTAAAGAACTTAAAGTTCACAAGAACCCGGAGAAGAACAGGAGGTAGGAAGACTCACTTTTTCCTACCAAAACATGCAACTATTTATTTACACTTTTTTTGCAAAATAGCCTTTGCCAACATAGTTCTCCTTTATGAGGGTAATTTAAGCATTAAAATTCTGGAAGCTCTATTTAAATTTGTAAAGCTCTGGCTAGTGTAATTTGCAACTGTGAAGGTGGTTGTGGCAATTTTTAGTTCTCAATATTTTTTTTGCCCTTTGTACATAAAAAAAGTTGCTATATTATTTTTTTATACAAATAAATTATCATCAGGATCACCTGATGATGGCCAAGATGGCAGCCGAAACGTGTTGATGTAGCGTGTTCATTTATTGAATAAACACCTTAATACTTTGTATCAAGACCTAGGAGTGCTCCCACCTCTTCTCTGACGATTTCTTACGCAACATTGGTGAGCACTCGGGAGGTTGTTTGGAGTAGCAGACAGTGCCACCCCCAACCCCAGATATATATATATATATATATATATATATATATATATATATATAGACTCAATATACAAACATTTGAACAAAATTATTTAGCATCCCTTGTGTATGATAAGAACAATGATCGGTGGAACAAATTAAAGGAACAAGTCGACAAGTATAAACAGGAACTCATCACGTTTAAAACCAACAAATGTAAAACAGACGATCTCGACTACAGTGACAGACGAGTCTGTCTGTGGCTGATGGGTCAAAAGCAACAGCCGAGATTCAAAAATCGTACAAGACGACTTCCACGTAAGTCTCCTTTCACTGTCGATAGTTCGGGGGACTCATCAGAGGGCGAGGGTATTCCCCCGCCAAATCAACCTCCAAATTTTTTCACCTCAACCACCAGCGGCATGAATACAAGAGCGGCAACAAAAACATTAAGAAACCCATCAGAAGGGGTAGGCATAACTATCACCAAACCGCCAAGACCACCACAGAAACGGTAGTCTACAATCTCAGTAAACATCAATTAACCGATTCAGAAAACAAACTTTTACATAAAGGACTTTCATTTGTACCGGCTAACCGTTTAAATCTATTCAATTTTGAAGTGGATTTATTCAAATTACAGCAAAATCTCAAATACAGAAATCCTTTCAAGGACAACCAAAAACAGATGATTTCACCATGGTATCATCACAAATATTTAACCAAAAAGAAACATGATCTCCCCAACACTCCAGCATCTTTGAAGGTGTTTAATCCTTTGGTTTCGAACTTGGTGGAGTCTTGCAGTCGTGACACGTCCTTTAAATATACGTCTAATCTATCTGATGAAGAAAGAATGGCTATAAAAACGTTAAGGGATGATTCTTCCATAGTGATTAGGCCCGCGGATAAAGGCGAAGCCATCGTTCTGCTTGATACCACATATTATGTTCAAGAACTCACTGATCAGTTGTCTGACACAAAGACATACATACCACTTCTGTGTGATCCCACTGGAGATCTAAAAAAGAAAGTGGATCACATCTTGAAAATCATGCTGGAATCGAATTGGATCAACGTGATTGAGTTAGAGTGTTTGAGTACGGCATTCCCGAAGTGCCCAAAAATCCATAAATCCACCACTCAGCCTCCGGGCCGCCCCATTATGGCAGCACGCGGATTGCTTTTTCAGCCTTTAGCGATTTATCTCGATTCTTTCTTGCAACCCTTAGTGCAGAAGATGCACTCTTACATCAGGGATAGCACACGCGTACGTGAAGTGATCCAAAACATCGAGATTTCACCCAGTATGATTCTCATGACCTGTGACGACACGAGTTTATATACCGTGATTCCTCAACTGGACGGTATTGATGTATGTCGGACAGCACTTATTAAAGCACACCACAAAAATCCGCCTAGAGAATGCCTCATGGAGTTACTTGAACTAATACTTACCAACAACTATTTTAGGTTCGGCAAAACCTTCTACAAACAAATTGCTGGTAGTGCCATGGGTTCTAAAGTAGCCCCGTCCATGGCAAATCTGTACATGCAAACCTTTGAAGAGAAATATAACTATATATCTTGACAGTTATAAGAAGAACATTGTCATCTACCATCACTATATCGACAATTTGTTCTTCGTATGGGATGGTACCAAAGCTGAAGCTAATAAGTTCGTCACCGAAATAAATGCTCTTAACACGCCCATAAAATTAACAGCACATATTGATTCAACGGCAGTGGAATTTCTGGACTTAAGAATTTTTATTTCTGACAACAAATTACATACAACGTTATATAGAAAACCAACCGATAGAAATTCCGTTCTCCATTACAAGAGTTGTCATCCTATATCACTCAAAAAATCCATTCCTTACAGTCAAGTACTACGTGTACTGAGAAATAACAGTAATTCCATTCAGGCTCATTCTCAATTGGAGGATCTCAGAAACAGATTGTCTGAAAGACAATATCCAAATCAGTTGATCAATTCTTCCTTTGAAAGCAAAGGAAACAGTCACCAATAAATATACAAAATCCAAGGTGGATCAAGACATGATTAGACTACACACAGAGTATAATCCCAGAAGCCCCATGGTGAAAAAAATTATTGATCAGCATTGGGATATGGTAAAAAAAGATAATTCTCTCCCTTTCAATAAGACGTCCATCCAACATACATTCAAACGTGGTCCTTCTTTAAGGAATTTGTTGGTTAACACGAACATACCCCATAAAGTAAATCCAAGGCAAATAGGGCTGTTTCAGGTGCCCAAACTGTACCACCTGTAATGGTATGCTGTCAGGGAATTCGTTCCCTCATCCACAGATGGGTAGACGTATCAAGATCGTGGGTAGATTCACTTGCACCAGTCGTAATGTCATATATTATATCGTGTGCCCATGTGGCCTGTTTTATATCGGGAAAACCACGACATCCTTTAGAGAACGCATGGCGAATCACCGCACGTCCATCAGACAAGCTAGTGCTGACAAAGGCATAAACATTCAGAGCAAATACGGTGATATGGCTGTGGTGAAACATTGCAGCCTCTTTAATCACCACATTAGCAGCCTGCGGTGGACGATTATAGATGGCTTACCAGCAAATGCTACACAAAGGATTGATTCTGAGAAAATTCTTTTGAGACGTGAAGCCAAATGGAAATATCAATTGGGGACTTTGGCCTCAATGAGCAAAGGTCATTGCAGTGTTTTTTATGACTTTTAAGATCTGACATAATTTAGATCTTTTTTCATAGGCTCTTATATACCAGTTGTACTGCATGCCCCCCAGTTTTTATACATGTTGCTGTTTGTTCCAACATCGACCTTACAGTTGCATTCCTATGGTGACTGTGACAAATTGTGACAAATTGTTATTGTTATTGTATAATAAATCTATGATACAATAACAGTTTGTCACCAAACCTGGACAAAATATGCTTATTTTCATAGTCACACATGTACAAATTGGCATAGGATGGCGCCATGGCAGCGCCCATCGCCGTCCCGGTCTTCTGTAAATAAAAATAATTTTTAAACCTAAAGTAAGTCTCTGAAAGGATACGTACCATGATTGGCTGTATTAAGGCAATTTCTGATAATATCAACGCCTTCTTTATGTGAAATGTTTGTATACAAACTAGAGACACCTAGGGTTACAAGCCAAATCTCTTCATTAAGAAGGTTTGGTGACAAATTGTTATTGTATCATAGATTTATTGACGATTTGTTTCTAATATGGCGTGGTACAGAGGAGACATTGGATTGAGTTAGTGAAAAGTTTGAACAGCATCAAATCTCCTATACGGTTCACCTATAAAAAAGTAAAGAAAAAATCGACTATCTGGATCTTCTGATTAAGATACAAAGTAATAAATTGGGATACACCTTACATACCAAGGAGACAGATAGAAACAAACTATAACATTATTCTAGTCACCATCCTGTACTTTTTAAAAAATCTTTACCCATCTTGCAATTTTGCAGGGTAATCCGCAACAACTCTGATGAGGATCAAAAAACAATACAACTAACAGAAATGAGACAAAAATTCCAGGCAAGAGGTTGTTCCAACAAAATACTTGAGCAAGCTTTAATCAAAGAAAAAACAAACAAACAGGACAATATACAAATGATGACTGCTAAAGGAACCACAGACTTTTTCTGCAGCATTAATTGTAATGACCTAGGACACACGGTCCAAAAATGTCTTAAAAAGAATTGGAAAATTTTATTGTCTGACTCCAATTTAAAAAAAGTGTTACCTGAAAAACCTACAGTGGGATTCGTAAGGGGTAAAAACCTACGTGATTTACTTGTGAAAGCTGATGTAAGGGATTGTTACACGGGTAATACTACTTGGCTACCTAACCGTAAACTAGGGTGCCACTTATGTCATAAATGTCTATCATGTAAATCTATGATTACTACCAACACATTAAAACATCCTCATACAGAAGAATTATACAGATTCTGCACTCTATAAGCTGTGCAACCACATTTGTCATTTACTTGATACAATGCTCATGTGGCCTTTACTATATAGGCAAAACAGATTTGACTCTGAGACTAAGGATTGACGGCCATCGATCGGCTATAAAAACTGCCTTTAGGGATAAAAAAAAACAAATAAACCAGTAGCGAAACATTTTTTACAAGAAAGACACAATTTCAGTACTTTTAAATACATGGCGATTGACCACGTACCCATGTCACCTAGTGGTGGAGATAGATCAAAATGACTTCTACAAAAAGAAATCTATTGGATAAAAAAGACTTGGAACTATTCATCCTAATGGCCTTAATGAACAATATTCACTGAAATGTTTTCTAAAAGATAGATATTAACTTAAAAATCAGTTAGTTTTTCTGATATAAAAGTTTTTATTGTAGAGGATTGGTAACTTTACATTTTTGGATGGTAGCATATTAAGTATAGCATGTCAGCCCTAGATTCAGCTAGGCTCTCTTCTTTTATATTGTTTTATATACTTTAAAATGCCGAGCACTTTATATTTGCACTTTAGCACGTGCACTTTGCGTTTTAACACTTTTTATGAGTATGGTCAAATTTTTTTTTTAGATATTTAATATTTGATTTGCACATCATTAATAGCATTGTTTGCACACAGATGAAGGTCCACCCATTATGATGTCAGTTAATTAGGGAGTGTCTTAAATTATATAGCTCGCATAGTGTGATGGTTATTTTAGCTTGATAAACGTCTCAGAACCAGACCGAAACGTTGCTGATTGCACTATTGTTTGCACTTTTTTTGATGCACTAGTAAACCGTGCACCCATTATTATTGCGTGTTGATACTTTCTTAGGAGTTGCACCAGGGCAAGTATTGATTGGAGGAGTGAGTGCCCATACTACCTATCTGTGTATATATATATATATATATATATATATATATATATATATATAGTATAACCAGGAAGAAGCGGCACTCTCCAATCTGTTTCAACAGCTGCCCAGGTGCTTCCGTGAGACACTTTTACTTTGTATTTATAGATGTGCAGTGTGCACCGCACGTATATCTTGAGAACGGCTCCTAGACGGGCCGAAACGCGTCGATTCACGTGTACTAAATAAAGATTATACTCACAAGATCCCCAGGAGTGCTCCGTTCTCTCAGCTACTACGTTACATTGTCTCACGGAAGCACCCGGGCAGCTGTTGAAACAGATTGGAGAGTGCCGCTTCTTCCTGGTTATACTATATGTTTCATCTGAGCGATGCACCCACGCCATTAAAACAACACCACACCTTCTGCCATTGATGAATCTTTGGTTATTAGGATTTGAACTGCTAACGATACAAAATGGAACCTGTGTCCCAAGAGCATTTCTCAGCCAAGGTAGACACAGAGAATGACTTTTATTTTTCCCAAGAGGACGTCCAGAGGATTCTCTTTACTGACACAGCTGTGAGGCTAAGTGATAAAGCAGATAACCGTGATGCCTTTTTTCAACTGCTTCGCTTAAAAAGAAGGGAGGTCGACCTACATTTACACGGCACCTTCCTGTCTGACTACCATCGGAGTCGTAAGTTACCCAGAGGCTTTAGGATCAGAAATGTACCCACCATAGGCCGGACTGACAGTGAATTTTGTTCCCGTTGGTGCGGCATACTTAACAAATGCTCGTTCGATTTACTGTTACTGGTTATCGAACAAGTGGGCAAAGAATTACAAAATATCAGAACTGAGCTCCGTACAGTGGAGTCGGAAAAGCACCCCCAACTCCAAGCCGATACTACCTGTGATTGGCTCCAAAAACTCAACGCCAATGTTAATAAATATAAAGAAGAGCTCATCGCATTTAAAAAGAAAAAACTAGCCACAGTGGAGGCAGACTACCGCAACAAAAATGTGTATGGATGGTTATATGGGAAGAACCCAGCGCGGGAATACCAGAGGAGGAGAGTGCGCCCTAGATCACTCAGAACAGTGGAGAGCTCAGACGAGTCCCAACACTCTGATAATGATGGCCCCAGTGCTAAGGGTGCCCCTGAGGCCTCACTGACCGGGGAATCCCCTAGTTCAGTGTCTTTTTTAGGAATGGGCACCAGTCCAGGGGACACGATAGCAGGCGCAAATGGAGACCGACGAGGAGGAGTCAATACAAGAAGAAGAGCAGGACGGCCCCCCCGACAGAGGAAACGAATGTGATTTACAATCTGAGCAAACATCAGCTGTCAGAAGATGAACAGATGGTCCTTAGTAAGGGTCTATCATTTGTGCCTAGTACTAGGGCAAACCCTTTTAGATCCGAAATAGATCTGTACAGGTTACAAAGAAAACTGATGCTCAGGGATATGTTTAGGGATAGCCCCCAGAGAAGTCTCCCATTTGCCCCCAGTAGCCAGTTTGACCCCCCAGTTACTTCCCCATCCATAAAAGTGTTTGCTAACATCATAAAAGCGGAAACCACTAAGATCCAGGTGGATGGCAGCCCTAGGGATAACTTAGAACTCCGAGAAAAGCAGGCCATTAGGTCCCTCCAAGCCGATAGGGAACTTATTATTAGGCCAGCTGATAAGGGGGGTGGGATAGTCCTCCTTGACAAGGACTACTATTGTGTAGAGGCTCTCGCCCAACTTAATGATAAATCAGTATATTTACCTTTGGAAGGTGATCCAACTGGTTCCTTCAAAAGATCACTAGATGAAAGAATACAGATGGGGGAACAGCAGGGATGGCTAGACCATCGGACTGCCCAATTCCTTACCACTAAATACCCCAAGATACCATTATTTTACACTGTTCCAGTGTCCATAAGTCCATAAGTCCCTGACAACCCCACCAGGACGTCCGATAGTGTCCGCCTACGGATCTTTATTTAAACCAGTCTCTAAGTACATTGATTATTACCTGCAGCCAGCAGTTAAAAACATGAAGTCATACTTAAAAGATAGTGGGACTTTAAGGGACATTCTCATTTCTATGGATAGACCGGAAGGGGAACACACTCTAATGACATGTGATGTACATAGCCTATATACTGTCATACCCCAGATTGACGGCATATCAGCATGCTGAGAGGCTTTAATAGGAAACCAACATACACACCCTCCAGTGGATTTCCTTATGGACCTCTTGGAAATGGTCCTAGGGAAAAAACTATTTTCGTTTTGGAAAGAAGTTCTTCCAACAGATCTTGGGGACAGCCATGGGCACCAATGTAGGGCCATCCTTTGCAAACTTGTACATGGAAGCATTTGAGGAGACTCAAATCTACCCCAAATTTGCCCATAAATTAATCTTGTACAAACGATACATAGATGATCTGTTTATTATTTGGGCTGGACCCATGGAACAGTGTACGAGTTTCGTCAAATATCTTAACAACCTGAATACCCCAATCAAGTTTACTATGAACTGTGATACATATACTATAGATTTCTTGGATCTTAGAATTACGACTACACCCCAGGGGTTCCAGACCACCTTGTTCTCTAAACCGACCGATCGGAACACAATACTACATGCCAAGAGTCATCACCCGATATCTCAAAAGAGGGGAATTTTGTTCTCCCAATTTCTCCGGGTCTTCCGAAATAATACAGATAGGACGCTAGCCGAGGAACAAGTTGTGACCATGGCACAGAAGTTTGCACAACGGGGATATAACCACTGCATGATAAACCATGAACTTGATAGGGCGAGACTGCACTTTAACAACCCTGAAAGCCGCAACAAGACATCAGAAACAATCCAGCCAATCACCTATAGCCTCGATTTCGCACCAGGCAACGAACAGATTAAAGCTAGTGTGGAACGAAATTGGAATATTATTCAGGCCGATGAGTCTTTACCATTTAAAAACACTAGACCGCTCTTGGCATACCGCAGAGGCAAAAATCTTAAGAACTTGTTAATTAGATCAGACATCAGTGAAGGCCCCACTGACACCCAGGATAATTGGCTTGGCATGGTTAAAAAAGGCTGCTATGGGTGTACCAGCTGTCAGACCTGTAGATATGTTATGAAGGGTCCAGATTTCCCCCACCCACATAGTGGGAAACGTATAAAGATCCGCCACAGACTGTCTTGCCTTAGCAGATATATAGTGTACATCATAATCTGCCCCTGTGGATTATATTACATAGGGAAAACTACGACCACAGTGAGGGAAAGAATGGCCAATCATAGAAGCTCTATCAGAACATCCCTAGCCACTAATCCCTCTATACCAGGAGCAGATGCCCCAGTCAAATTTGGGGAGCAATCGGTCCCTAAACACTTTAAGGAAGCCAAACACACTCTGGCCAACTTTAAATGGATGGCCATAGACCATGTAGTTAGGGCCGATGGACGAGATAGGGACCGAGCCTTGCTTCAATGTGAGGCATGGTGGATTCGCGAATTAGATACCGTGTCCCCAAAGGGCCTAAACGAGATATTCTCCCTAGCATGTTTTATCTAGTGACCAACCTCCCCCTATATCTATCATTGTATCGTTTGCTGTAAGCAGATCCTATGAAGAAAAAATTTTAATTAATATATTTTCTATATGTTTTAACCATCACTTTTATCAATCTTATGAATTTTCTATATATCACTAGATTTTTAAGATTCAACATGTGTTTTACTGGTTTTAAATATTTATCTCACAGCAGTATCCACGAGGGATCTATACCACATAGCGAGACTTTGGCACCTTATGAAATTATTCTAGTTTGCACAGTATGGACTCCATCTACCTCATACCCTCTAGGACCGCAGCGGACCTAGGAGCTATCCCGAGCCGTGATGACGCTCTCCGAATCCCAGCTGACTGGAGGGATTCGTGTGGTGATTTCCTACCGGGGGAGTGGTGATGACGTTGTCTGAGCCACTGGAACACCCTCCGCATCCACCTATCCATGACGCTGAACCGATTTGGGTCAGAGGGGGCGGGGAAGAGGGAGGACAGAGGGAGTGGACACTTTTACTTTGTATTTATAGATGTGCAGTGTGCACCGCACGTATATCTTGAGAACGGCTCCTAGACGGGCCGAAACGCGTCGATGCACGTGTACTAAATAAAGATTATACTCACAAGATCCCCAGGAGTGCTCCGTTCTCTCAGCTACTATATATATATATATATATATATATATATACACACACATACGAGCATATAAACATTGAGCACTCCCAAAAGGACAAAGGACACGGACGGAAACGTTATCTGTTGACCACGAATAAATCTATTATAAAGCCTTTTGGGAGCGCTCTATATTTATGTACTTATAAGCATCCTATAGTAGCACCCAGGAATATACTTATATTAGATCTGTAAAACTGCCCAATACAATCAGCAAATATATCCAATCCTATGTATTTGGTTGTGCTATGTTTGTGCTACAACAATTAAGATATTAATATTTTCTATTGGAAATAAATAGCATTTTTTTGTTTTTAATTTTTACAAAGGTGAAAAGGTCACCAGTAGAGATGGCAAAATGAGATGGGAAAATCCCAAAGATCCGAGAACGGAACTTAAATTCGGGACTTCAGAGCACTTCCGACCGTATCAAGTATTAGCAAATGTTCAAGGTTTTTTTTGAAAATAGCTTGAACGTAAAATGCGCTCCAAAGTACCGAAATCCAAGTGATCTGTCCAGGTTTTGGATGGAACATTCGGATTTCGGAACCAAGGGTTTCCGTGTCGGATCCGGGTCTGAGTAGGACCCGGATCCCATCTCTAGTCACCAGCCCCCTACAACAGATAAATGTACCCCAAGAGGCATTATGTTGAAATGCAGAGTTTACTGTATTAGATTTTACTATACTTTAATTGTGATTTAGACATTGCACCCTGTATTTCCTTTACTACACTTATATTAATTTACCTAAAACTCTTTTTAATGATATTTTCATAATCTCATTTCTTAGACTGTAAATTAGAGGATTTACTAATGGTGTTAATACAGTATAAAATACAGACACCACTTTATCCACTACAGAATGATCCTTTACATTTGGGCGAAAGTAGCTAAAGAAAAGAGTTCCATAAACTAAAAAGACAACAGTCAGATGGGAGGAACAGGTGGAGAAGGCCTTAGATCTCATGGCTTTAGACATCTTCATAATAGTGTTCAGTATTATAATATATGGGCAAAATGTGAGGGCAAAAATACCTCCTCCGAGGAATATTCCAAGGATAAGAATGAGTAATACATTAATGAATGTGTCACTACAAGAGACCAGAAGCAACTGTCGCAGATCACAGAAGAAGCTTTGTAAAGGGGTTGAGATGCAAAAAGTTAATTTAAGTAATAAAAGAACATGTACCAAGGGATATACCACACTAAATATCAACACTCCTAATTCCAGTAGAACACAAGTTTTCCAATGCATTATCTGTGTGTAGTGAAGAGGGTGGCAAATGGCAACATATCGGTCATAGGACATCACTGCCAGTAAGACTAATTCTGATATTAAAAAAAAAAGAAAAAAGTATATTTGAGTTATACAAGCCTGTATAGAAATTACCTTTTTTTGTGTGTGAAAATCAATGAGCATCCGTGGGATAGTGACTGAGGAATAGCCCATATCCAGACATGCCAGGCTTCCAAGGAAGAAGTACATGGGGGTTTGGAGATGGGAATCTGTACAGATTAGAAGGACAATGAGAAGATTCCCAGTCAGAGTCATCAGATAGACCAACAGAAACACCAGGAACAGAGGAAGTTGGAGACTTGGAAGATCAGACAATCCAGAGAGAACCAATATGTGAAACCTGGTTTGGTTTTCCATCTTAATTTTGATATTATTTATAAATATTACAAGAGAAAACACCAAGAAACCAAAGTCAGTGAAATAGATTTTCACCAGATAAAACACATTACAGAAGCTGGAAGAATCTTGATTTGATGAACTGTAGAGTTACCTGTATTAAGAGTAAGACAAACAAATAAACACCAGGGCAATCAATGCAGATTACCAGGGTTCATTAATCTGTTTGGGTTCATTTAATTGTTATTCATTATATTTTACATTTCTTTTAAGTGTGTAGGCTTTCATAGACCACTAACAGTAAAACACAACATGAGCCATAAACATAGAATCTGCACACTATATGCCAGTTCAATAAATGTAAACTGACCTTAGTTTTCTAAGACATTTCAGAATTCGTTTGAGAATGGCAGAGAGAAATACAACTTTGTTAAAGGAAATGGTAACCCTGCTATTTAAATTTTACATCCACAGCTTAAGGACTTAATGAAATTATTCAGGACACTTTTCAAATATAGATGGTCTAAATACTTGGATGACGAAAGAAACCCCTATATTATTAGACAAATGGCGTGGGAAAATCTCAATATTGGATGCAGAAACGGCTAGTGATCTCTTGGAAAGTCATAACCTCATCTCCACCAGCACAAAATAAATTAATCCAATTTTATATTTTGAACTAGGTATATATGAGACCCAGGAGACTACACCGTGCCGGAAGGCACACTGACTCAAAGTGCCCTAGATGTGATATGCCAGAGGGGATAGCTGGTACCTATTATGGACATTCCCATCATATCCAAACATACTGGAAGGCAATTATTGGGTTCATAAGATCACCCCTTGTCAATACCATATGAACCTGAACCATATGTTTCAGGGATAATACAATGGGATAAGTCCAAACTGACTCTATGCAGAGTTACTATTCTATGCAAGGAAGGCAATAGTATTAAAGTGGATGACACCAGAGACAACTATTACACATAACTGCATACAACTGGTCAACAAGGACCTAGCGTTTCAATGAATACTAAACAAACACAGACAATGTCCACAGAAATACAGGCTGGTATGGAGCATATGGTTGAAGCAGATTCAACAACCGGATCAGAACAACCAGACAATTTTAACGATAATATAAATTGGACATAAACTCAACTTTTGTTATAATTACCCTCTCGCAATTCCTTCCTTCCTGAATACTATTCCTCTTTTTCCCTCCCTTTTCCTCCAGTATGGATTGACTTAAAGGATGTCCATAATGACAGATATATAACCCTAAGCTCCCAGCTTGGTAAGATAAGAAATGATAAAACCAAGAGATACAACCAAAATCAAATTGAGGTAAAAGTTTATTGTTGTTAATAGTTAAACTAATTTCACAAAACTTTGTATACTTACGGTTTCAAACAGATATATATGGATTGATACATTATTGTTTAATCTAAATAATACATTGAACTGTCATCTTGTTATGCAACCTTTCTTTAAATAAACTGAATTTAAAAAAAAAACAAAACTTAGTATTTGGAATTATGTCCCATAACAATAACCTCCTAAAAACCTACATGAATGGAGGTCTGAATTATTTCAAGTCAAGAGAAAGACTTTCCATTACAGGAACTGTATTTGTTCAATTGAATTAAGGCTTCTCTGCCTTTCACCAATATTGATTTATTTATAAGAGCTTGGAGAGGTGGGAACCTTTAGAGAGGCAGAAGGAAGAGGGAGAAGAGCATTTTGCTGCAAAACAGGTTATTCCTACATGTGTCAGCTTTCTAACTATTGTGGTTTTTGAGTTTGGGGGTGATTTAACTATCTACATTTTTCAATTTGGGAGTTGATTTGCCCTTTAAAGAAAAAAGAAAATAACACAGCAGAAAACAAATAAATATGTACACAAAATATGCAACAGTAAAAAATATACAGAATAAAAGATTACTTTAATGAAAACCATTACTACCAGGAGAGGTTATAAAAATAATTTTAGGGTCATATAATAAGGCACACTATGCATTATTATGGGGTTAAAGTCACGGTTTACAATCGGTTAGAAATAGGCTTGCGACTGGTGTCGCAAGCCTATTCACCAGTGGATGTAAAGCTATGCACATGTTAGTATTCAATGCCAGCTGACAGCTGGAATTAGAAATGTTGGGGAGATTTGCCCAGAGCTGTACAACCACTGGTAATTCTGCTCTGGATGAATCTCCATGTTTTTGCTTTACAATTTACACCTTTTTTTCAAGGACTGCTTACATTAAACCTCTAAACAATGTTAAATCATATAAGCAATTGTCTTTCTCTAACTGTAACATTCCATCAGAGAGATTCCATATCTTACCTATAATATCCAGATACTGTATTTGCTATGATCATTTGAAACTGAACTGCTATTACCTGATGAAGTGGGTAGATCCCTTGTAAGCTTGTCAACTAAAATTGTTGGTCCATAAAAAGTACTCTACTTTTTAAATGATCATAAAATAACATATTGGCCATTTATATCCTTCCTACCAAACCTCCAGAACCTCCAGAGATTAATTACAATCTAACAGTATCCCAGGTCCCTCACAATTAGCCTATAACCTAATGAGATTACCAAAATCTCCTGTATGACTTTGTTGCTTGTTAACCCCTTTTCATTAGATTAATGTTCTACTATGTTATTGTACTTTGGAAACACATTTATATTAAATATATTAACAATGTCCTGTACATGGTATTTTATTTCTATAGAAGGACAATGTCTCAACAGTATTGTATTGATATTTGACAATGAAGATACACTTTTGTTTAATGATTGATGGTGGAAGAACAAAAATGTGAAAACCAAACCTTAGACTTCTAGTTACAATTCAACATCCCTAATAAAAATGGACAAATAGAAAAATGTGCTTTGCAGATGTGTTCAGATTTCTGGGTTCCTATATTATTAGGTTGGCTTCTAGCAGTACCTGTTTATAGAGATGAACATACTGGTATGTTTGGTTCTGACAGGTTCCATGGTACCTATTGAAGTTTTTCGATAATTCTATTTGAACTGAATTAAATCTGAAATTCCAAATATCATTTAATCTTGATAGCGATGAATAAAAATATATAGAATCTAGGGGCACTTTTAAAACTTTAAATTTTGTTGCACCATTATTTTTAAATGTAAGAAGGTATTATCATTCCCACCTAACTGTGAATAATAGAATGTTTGTGTAACAGAGTTTAAATTACCTACCTGCACTCCACTTGCATCTTCTCTCCAGCAGATGTTGCGCTCTAGAAGATGTCTCAACTGTGCTTCAATCCTTTGCGCATGCGTGCCGATATTTAAGATAGGAGCGCGATCTGGACAGTGTGTCTGTCAGCTGTTGAGAAGCTGCAAGTGGAGCGCCTGTAGGTCACTTAAACTCTGTTACCCGAGCAATCTATTATTCAGAGGGAGGTGGAAAAAGTGATCTCACCTCCCTGTCAATAATAGATACATTTGCAAGGAGTGTTAATAGGACAGTTTAGTGTCCCTTTTTTTAAAATTCTTTAATTAGCAGATTTTCTTTAAAAAAAAATGATAAAAAAAGGAAAATTAGAACAAAACCCCAAGAGACGTTAGAGAAGTTTAAAAAACCCACATCTGGAATTAAAATCGAACAATCTTCGAATCGTTTATGGGATAATCATCGAAAATCGCACGTGGGAGCTCGAGTTTTCGAAAGTCCTGGATATTGGAACATGTTCCCCAGACCATTTCCCAGGTCCCACAACCATTTACATTAAGTTACCATTGATATTTTAATTGTATTTCATTCAAACTTTTCAAACTATTAGACTCCCATTGGCTCCGTTTTCGAACTTTCCATATTGTTTGAAAGTTTGAAAAGGACCGAACTTTCGAAAGTTCGGCTATCTCTACCAATTATGTGTTAAATGGTAACTGTGCTCTTAAATTTCTCCAAACTAGTAAGAATGATATAAAAAGCCTTCCATCATACTTTCAAAATATAACTTAATTCACATCTCTAGATAAAATCTGTGAGAAGTTATTGCTGGAAAGGTTCAGCAATATTACATCCTGCTTGAACACTTCCTGTTTTCAGCCATGTGACCAGCTTGTAGTCATGTGACCAGCCTCTGTCTGCATTAATAGGCTCCACTCCTCAACTGCCAGTTTTTCCCCCCGGGTAATTCCTCATTTCCCCAGCATTGAGTCTTAACTGAGCAGGCTTCTCCCCCAGGCAGATGGGTGGGGCAGCGGTCTGGTGATGTCACTCAACCTACTGGAAGCAGGAAGTTTGAACATTTACCCCAATGTAATTTTCACTTGCTCCAGCCAGTTGTGATTGTTGGCTTAGTGTAAAGGAAATACTGCAGGCTTTTGTTTAACCCTAACTTGTTTTGAGACCACAGTTGCCCTTGGATTTGCTTGGAGCTTAAAACCCCTCCCTTGGTGCAGAGTCTTACAGGGAGAAACACAGAGAGCTGATAGCGGCTCTAGGAGCATCGCTATCAGCCATTTTTCTAGTTCACCACTTTTAATGGCAGCTATCAGCTGGCATTTAAAGTTCCGCAATAGAATGGTGCTTTTGGCATATAACATCACTTGCGGCGGCTGTGCGGTTGACTTTAGCATTAGCCACGCAGCTGCTGCAACAAATGAGTTTAAGTCATGCTAACCAATATAACATCGTTATTGTGCCTTTTAACTCCATTTTCAGCCACTGTGCCTCTTGGTGTATCTGGCTCTAAGTGTCTAAGTGTAAAAGAACATCCACAGGCCATACAATACTATGTAGTATTGTACAATTTCAACCAGTCATAGAAATAGTTGTTGTTAAAGGTGCAGTATTGTGATAATGCGCCTTTATACCTATGCCCCTACATTTCTCTATGTCCAGTACATAGTTACCATTATTTCCTCAGATGTCAATCATCCTCAACTTTCCCAATTCCTTTTTTGGCACTAGCCCTAATGGTTAAACAACCAGATTATTTAATTTCACTTTCTTAAAAAGACTTTACCTTCTTACTGAACCTATCTTCTGGTCCACTTTCTTTCATTTATTCCCCCCTTCAACTGCCCTCACAACTTTAAAACTGTATTGAAAACCTTTTGACAACCCAAGAATTTATTTATCTTGTCCAGTGCTATTGGCGTTTGTGCCTTTAGTATTTTGCCAAAAGAAATTTCTTTCTTGCTGAAATCACTTTCTTCCCATTCTTAAATTGCCCCTCCCCATGCTGAACATGCACATCTATAATATGTTAATATATAACTGTTTGACAGGAATTATGAGGAGTGTATAAAGTAAATGGAAACATTGGCAGTGAATTACACAGTAATACTGTATATACCCCACATAGCACATTCCTAATACACAAACAATATAAGTTCTTATCATTTAAAATGGTGCTAATTTTGCCCAACCAATCAGATGTTAGCTTTCAAATGTTAAATAAGATCTGATTGGTTTCGTCAAAATTAGCACCATTTTTAACGATAGGAACTTTTATTGAATCTCACTGAATAGTATTTAAGGTTGAATAAAGACATATGTCCATCCAGTTCAACCTACTTGGCGATATCCACGTTTCCTGCCTAACTGTTGATCCAGAGGAAGGTGAAAAAAAACCCACCAAATTTATGAAGGGGGAAAATTTCCTTCCTGACTCCAAGTGGCAATTGGAAATTTCCCTGGATCAACCCTACTTTATGTATCAATACCAGTAACTTGTAACATTCCTTGTTTTCAGAAACTCATCCAGATTTCTTTTGAAACTGACCAATGAACCTGCCATAACAATGTCCACTGGAAGACAGTTCCATAGTTTTACCATTCCCACAGTGAAAAACTCTTTCTGAACTTAAGGGATGTCCGCTAGAGATGATCGAACTTTCAAAAGTTCATTCCTTTTTTGAACTTTGAACTTCTAAAGAAGTTCGAAAGTTCGAAAGTCCAAAAACGGACCTGGGAGATGGTCTGGGGAACCTGTCCGTGCACGAGGAACAGTATAAAAACTGGATGTAGCGCACACGCGCGATACTTACTGTTTCCGCATGCCGCTTTCGATAACCCTTGAACATTACATCAAACGTTCGAGAATTTTCGAATGATTGGCAAAACTCAAATGACACTAAAATCCCGAATGTCCGGAGATTCCCAAAATCGGGAACCCAACTGGACGTTCAGGGGTCCCGCAACTCAAAACCGGTACCCCCTCCTGGGTCCTTACAAGGACCTTTGTGGCCCTTACAAGGGTCCTTTGGGGCTTAAGGGGTCCCACAGCTTGAACCGGGACCCCCTCCCCGGCCCTATCAGGGCCCGTGCGGCACTTATAAGTGCCCATGTGGCCGCACTTATAAGTGCCCATGTGGCCCTAACAAGGGCCCTTTAGGGC
The DNA here is from genome assembly GCA_019447015.1 of Hymenochirus boettgeri. Taxonomy (NCBI): domain Eukaryota; kingdom Metazoa; phylum Chordata; class Amphibia; order Anura; family Pipidae; genus Hymenochirus; species Hymenochirus boettgeri. The sequence goes on along the minus strand of CM033477.1, from coordinate 704,194 downwards.
TTAAGGGGTCCTGCAGCTCAAACCGGAACCCCCCTTCCCCGGCCCTATCAGGGCCCTTGCAGCACTTGTAAGTGCCCTTGTGGCCCTGACAAGGACCCTTTGGGGCTTAAGGGGTCCCGCAGCTCGAGCCGGGATCCTCCTTCCCGGCACTTATAAGTGCCCTTGCGGCCCACAGTAATCATATCCCCACGCAAGTGCCTTTCCCCTAGTGAACTTGATTGTAACTTATCCAATCTGTCTTCATATTCAAGCTCCCCCAATCCCCTTATTAATTTAGTTGCCCTTTTCTGAACCATTTCCATTTCCAAGATGTTTTTTGTTCACAGGATTCCAAAATTGCACTGCATATTCCAAATGAGGTCTTAACAATGCTTTGTAAAGAGGGAGAATAACATTTTCCTACCTTGAATCCATACCTCTCTTTATACAAGACAATACCATGCTGGCTCTGGCTGTTGCCGCCTGGCACTGCTTGCTTCCTTTAAGTTTGTTATCCACCAAAACTCCAAGATCCCTTTCCAACAGGGATTCACTTAAAGGGCATGTCCACCCCCAAAACTATGTTATGCTGTAGTGTAGGGATCGCTATCCTGTGTACTTTTGCCATATACTTTCATTATTTTTTTGGAACAGTTATCAAGTTATTTTCATTTTTGTGTTTCTTATGGGTGTAGCCATTGATTTCACTCCTCCTATAGTGGGTAGTGTGCTTGTAGTCTATGGAGATATGTCCACCAATCAGAAGGGTTTTGTATAATGGGTAAAATAGCCCTTGCTAATGCAGAATCTAAGCAACTGATTTGCAAGTGCCACCTGGGATTCTGGGATTTTACATTAACCCATTCCCTACTTCTATAGTCATTAGAACTACATGATCTGATATTGTTGTGTGCAAGTAGCATGTTGATGTCAGATTGAATCAGTTTATCAATGGTATATATATATATATATATATATATATATATATATACACACACACAGAAATACGAAGGCACTCACAGGTCTGAAACTTTTGAATGGCACCCAGGCATTTCCTTGCTTGGAATGGAGTGCTGATCGCTGCTGTTTGCTCTATAGTAAGACACAACAGTTGCTACAAGCAGAGCTGCATTTATTACAGACTGGTTGCATTCACACTCAGCTTTGTTGCATGTGTTTCTGATATCCCTTTGATTGCCATGTTGCTCTCTAGACTGGTTTGCAATCATCTCCCTCTGTTCTATTACTGGAGATTGTTTCTGGTGAAATTGTGGAACCAGATATTCCAATACATCAATAGCTCTGTTACTCAGAACTCCTGTTCAATATTTAGTTGGAACAGCAAACCAAACTTTTACTGGAATAATTTTTATCTTAGATACAGAAAGCCAAACACTGATCACTAAATTGAGAGCCATCTGAACTAAGGGCTGCCCATTCAAGCTACCCAGCCAGAATCACTCAATAAGCTTATATCCCAGTACATGCCTCAGAACAAAGCTATAACATCTCAGATGAAATGCAAAACTGAAACTAGCTCTCCTTACTGAACATTCACTATTTGTAGTGACTCCTAAACCCACCCCCAATATCTGATTGGTCCAAGAACCAAGATCCAATCAGATTTAAGATTGTATCTAGACCAATCAGATTTTGGGGGTGTGTTTATGAGACACTATAAAACAGCATGAAATCTTCAGAGTAGCTCAGTTTCTAATCAGCAGTCAAACAAGCAGGTCTTGCCTTTGTATTTAGGTTAGAGACTTGCAAGTAAATGGCTGGTTCTAGACTGCCCAAATGAATATTTTTTTTAGTGCCTGGGTTTCATACCTATGGTGTTGTATAGGAGTCTATAAACACACATAAATGTTGTAATAACAGATAAATGAAAATAAGTGTTTGGATTACAGAGTCTGAAATTACTTTCCTTTAGCAAAATAGTGACTAACCCAAGTGCCTATGCAGTTGCATTACTAGTTTCACCATTCCCTGACAAGCACTCTCAAACAGCAAAGGGCAGATAGGGAATGTATATTGAAAACATGCAGTGTAAATACAACCAGATTGTAATGAATGCAGACCTGCAACTTACATTTACTATAATCATCCCCCAAACAATGAGATGATCTAATAACTAAACATATATCCACTTACAATATAAGCTTATTATCAAATAAAAAATATGCTAACAAATGCAATGTGTTTCTCTATTGCCCCAGTGCACCACATAGCCAGGACAAAACCAACTTGTACACCTCATTATAGAGAAAATGAATGGTGGCAACTAAAGAGTTACTATGTTATTTATCATAGTAACTCTTTAGTTGCCACCATTCCCGTAGCAGGAAGGACATAAGTAAAAAGACCTTTCAAATGCAGCAACAAAAATCAAAGTTTATTGCAAGCACTTTCTGCACAAGTTTACAGGTATAAAAGGACATCTATATGGAAAAAATGTTATCTTTAGATATCCAATCCGAACTATCCTCTGCTGTGTGCAGATTTGCTATAACTAGAATGTTCATGCAAATCAAGTGAATTGCATGATGGGAAATTCCCTTTTCCAATGCTGCCTCTTAGGGATTACTGAGCATGCTTGCCCTCATAGAAACCTTGATGAGGAACAGTTACAGGCAGAAACAAATTACACTAGAAATGGCTCCTACTCTTTAATTTCTAGGACTTTCAACAGACATTGCAAGAGAACCATAAAGAGCTGAGCAGTAAGGTAAGGGTTTTTAAACACTGCACAGTGAGGCCAGTAGAAGGTTAAATTTTAGTTTTGGGGGTGGACATGCCCTTTAACACAGAGCCATTTATAGTATAAGCAGCACAAGGATTTTTAAGTCCAAAATGCATCACCTTACATTTAGTTAAAATAACCAATCAGATTCTTTTCCAATCAGAAGTGGTTACAATCCGATTCTTTTAGAAATAATTTGATTGGTATACAAGTATGACATTGTCTTTAATGGATTTTTTCGTAAATCTGCAAATCCGCAGGTGGATGATAGAGACTTTGGTAAGAAATAAATCAATTGTATCAAATTAGAAACTTGTTTGTTCTGGAAAGGTAAAAGCAAATATGCCACTTCTATGAGACAAGTTTAAAAAAATGCTCAGGGTGCTGGCACCTTGTTTAGTAATGTCTATGGAGTTGTGCTCATGATTGCAGGAGCATGTGAAAAGCACTTCCAAGTGGGGTGCTCTGGGGATATTTTTCTCCCAGTGATTCTCTCTTTCAGATGTGAAACTGCAGCCCCCTCTTAGCTTAGTGGTCAGACTCCTTACAGATACCCCTCCCCAGCAGCTTTGGGATAAAAAGTTGTTCACACGTATGCAGTAAAGATTTTAACATTTCAAACAGCTGACCTTATTTTTTATTGCATATGCGGGAGTCCTGTGGGGCTAGTGACCTTTAACCTTTGCAAAAAAAAAAAAAACTAACAGGGTTATTCAATAAAAGTTCTTATCGGTAAAAATGGTGCTAATTTTGCCCCAACCAATCAGATGTTAGTTTTCAAATATTAAATAAGATCTGATTGGTTGGGGCAAAATTAGCACCATTTTAAACGTTAAGAACTTTTATTGAATCTCCCTGTATATATCTCAAAAGCTTTTGCAGACAGAACTGTGAATCTTCTAAATTAAAAGCAGCCTTTATTTTTTTTAATCATGTTTGAATGTTTACTTGTGCCAATTGTAAGGGTCCAGCTTCCAGATTTTTGCCCATACTCTGTTGTAAGGGGCTGGGTGACATTCATTAAAAAAAAAATTGGGATTTCTGCAGCACAAACCAACACAAACTAGGCACTAACAAACCAGCCTTACTTGTCTATATAGTATTATAGAGGGACTGGGTGATGTTATTAAAAAAAAAAATTTAGAAAAGGGTATACATAATTTTTGTAGCACAAACCGGCACAAATGTAGCACTAACAAACAAGCCTAGTTTCTCATCCAGATTCTTTTGTAGAGGGGCTGGTGACCTTTTGACTTTTACACTATAACTATTACATAAACTTTATTTATTTATGGATTTATCATAGTTCTCCCATCATGAAGCCACACCTACCAATTGGGAGGGATTAATTCTGGGAATAACCTGTAGATCTTCAGATCTTTGAAATGACCACAGAAATTCTCTCAGCAGAACTAGTGGTTTTGCTCCATAGCAGAAACCAATCAGATGTTATCTTACTATAGTTACCCAGTAAAGCTTATGTTTGATTGGTTGATTGATTTAATAGCACAGGAAAACTATTTTGCTTATTATTGTCTCTGTCCATATGTCCAATCACTGATTAGCTTTACGAAGAAAAAGGATTGAAATGTTGCTGATTGTATAATATTGTCTTCTGCAAATTTATCATTTATGTTTGGGTGAAAACAGATAAAGAAACTAAAAAGGGCTAGGGCTGATCAAAAATTTACAGTACTGGGTTGTATTTGTGTAGGTTTCTTCTCTATAAATTAGAGCATAACATAAATATCTAGAGTGGGTCTATGCTTCAGCTCTCACAGTATCTATACAGAGGTTCAAGTCCACACATAGTTTTTTATACATTATGTTTGTATCAGTCTACATACAGCTCTTTTTAATGATGTTTTCATTATCTCATTTCTCAGACTGTATATTAGAGGATTGACTAAGGGTGTTAATACAGTATAAATTACAGAGGATACTTTGTCCACTGCAGAATGATCCTTTACATTTGGGTGAAAGTAGCTGAAGAAAGCAGTTCCATAAAATATAAAGACAACAGTCAGATGGGAGGAACAGGTGGAGAAGGCCTTAGATCTCATGGCTTTAGACTGCATCTTCATAATAGTGTTCAGTATAATTATATATGGGCAAAATGTGAGGGCAAAAATACCTCCAGCAACCAATATTGCAAGGATAAGAATGAGTAATAAATTAATGGATGTGTCACTACAAGAGACCAGAAGTAACTGGGGCAGATCACAGAAGAAGCTTTGTAAAGGGTTTAGTCTACAAAAAGTAAGTTTAAGTAATAAAAGAACATGTACCAAGGTATATACCACACTAAACATCAACACTCCTAATACCAGTAGAACACAAGCTTTCCAATGCATTATCTGTGTGTAGTGAAGAGGGTGACATATTGCAACATATCGGTCATAGGACATCACTGCCAGTAAGGATACTTCTGACACTGCAAAAAACATAATGAAGAAGATTTGCGTTATACAAGCCTGTATAGAAATTAACTTTTTTTGTGTGTGAAAATCAAAGAGCATCCGTGGGATAGTGACTGAGGAATAGCCCATATCCAGACATGCCAGGGTTCCAAGGAAGAAGTACATGGGGGTTTGGAGATGGGAATCTGTACAGATCAGAAGGACAATGAGAAGATTCCCAGTCAGAGTCATCAGATAGACCAACAGAAACACCAGGAACAGAGGAAGTTGGAGACTTGGAAGATCAGATAGTCCAGAGAGAACCAACATGTACAATACAGTTTGGTTTTCCATCTTACTTTTAATATTATTCATTAATGTTACAAGAAAAATATTTTTTTAAAAATCATAAAAAATTAGATTAAAAATCAAATTGCAGAATTTTTAAGAATCTTGCTTTGACGAGTTAAAAATCTAAGGAAAATAAACAGAAAAAAGACCATGGATGTAAGTGACATACACTAAGAGTAATGTTGGACATACATAAGTCAACTTAACTGTTGATATCCCAATGAAATTCTCACCACCCATTGATATTTAATTTCGAAAAGGAATGGTCCAGACTGGGCAACATTGACAAGTAAATAGATTTGTCACCTGATATTAAATCATATTATTTTGTTAAAATAATTTATTGATTACATTTTTTTTTTAAAGTTTTACTGGATCATAGGCAGTAGAAAATTAACTTAAGTCCTAAATATAAAAGCTACACAATGTATTACAGCTTTCTGTTTTTTAGAATGGAAGAGAATATGTAGAATGACTGGGCATGTGTAATAAAAACAAATAATTTAAAAAAAAATATATTTTCCACTGAAATGTCCCTTTAATTGTAAACTTGCTTAACTTACCAAAGGATCCCTTTTTCTTTTCTATGTGGAGAGCAATCATCAGTTAAAGTTGTGCTCATGCTTCTCTCCTGTGCTACATGCACATATAGTAGCACAAGCTGAGTTGAGTAAAAAACTCAAACCAGAAGTTCACAAGAACCTAGAGAAGAACAGGAGGTAGGAAGACTTGTTTCTCCATCCATAATCATTGAAATATTTACACTTTTTTGTAAAATAGCCTTTGCCAACATAGTTCTCCTTCAATAGGGTAATTTAAGCATTAAAATTCTGGAAGCTCTAGCTAAATTTTTAAAGCTCTGGCTAGTTTACTTTTCAAGTGTGAAGGTTGTAGCAGGTGAGCAGATTAGGATCTTCAGTTCTCAATATTTAGTATCCCAATATAACTTTATTATGTACTGATAATTAAACATAGCAGATGTAGTTGAGTTAAAAAACAAAACATTTTGTGCTATGTGAAAGATACATTTCTGTAAATAATAAGAATTTACTCCATGGTACATGGAAGGGGCATTATAACAGTGTATAACCCTAATACATACATATGTGGGTGTTATAAACAAAAAATAAATGATCTTTTGTAAAATTGTAAATAAGATTTAAAGAACTAAACTTCAAGAAACTTTAAATCAAAGTTTATGTTAATTACATAACAAATCCTTGTCCAATGTAGTGGTCCGTATCTTACCTGTAATATCCAGATATTATCTTTGAACATTAAGGAAACCTCAGCCATAAATACCCTTCCTACCAAACCTACTGAGATTAATTACAATATAACAATATCCCAGGTCTCCCACAATGAGCCTGCAACCTACTGAGATAATCAAACTCTCCTGTGTGATTCTCATAGTGATTTGTTGGCTATAAACCCCAAGCACTGGTTCTGTCTTTCATCCTGCACTGTATTATTACATTGTAATCATTGTAAAATGTGAATTTTAAGTATAATAAAAGCCACAATGACTTTATACAGGACTTAGAATCCCTAATATTATTACATTTTAAAGGAAAACTCCACCCAGATCATATTTTCCCTGATTTACAGTTCACAAACTGTTACACCTACAGGATAAATAGTAGGGACTGTCAGAGGATGGGCAGTTATAGGGCTGGAATTTGTATTACAGTAGACCTCTCTTTGAAATGTTATGTCAAGGCGTAATTTCCAAGTGGTAAAATATTAATCCAATATAAATAATAATAGTTAAAATATTTATCATCATAATAATAATCATAGTATATCTGTTGTATTTAGTTAGATCAACTGGACTTATCTAACTGATTACAATAGATATACCATGACCTGGATGAATGAGAACCTTCACAAGCAGTAATCATAGTAATAATAATAATAATAATATAGAGAGAGGTTGTACAACATTCTCCATTAACAATGGAATTATTATGCTCATAAAATCGTTCTTTTAATTGTCATTACGTTTTACCAATACATTGAGCTCTACACAAATGACAAGGTATAAAATATATTGGGAGTGACTATTGATGTATCATTGCATGTCTTACCCGTACTCATTGAATGGTGAAACACAATTCAAATGAGATCACACTTTTGAGTTGTTAAATGGCTGCCTCCAGTCATGCTGCTTGCCCTGCCCAGGCAGTAATCACTAAAAAAAGGAGGATGTAGTGCAGCATTAAGATAGGTCTATTGGAGCGAAACACACATGTTTCGGACTGAGTAGTCCTTTAGCAAGTGTGGACTACTCAGTCCAAAACATGTTGTGTGTTTCGCTCCAATAAAGAGCACCATTTGCAACTACAATTGTGTTGTGTACTAAGACCTCACTGCATTCTGCACTACATCCTCCTTTTTTCATTGAATGGAGATTTTCTTGCACATCTAAATAAACCATTAGACACTGACCAATTGTCCCACTCACCTTTACTATTGATATTGTACATACCAGATAAAGAGACTATACAGTATCTAATGCACTGGAGACTGGATACAGTACTGATATTGTTTTTCACATGGCAGAGCAAGAGGAAAGCCAAGGGAACAGAAATACAGAAGATTGAATATGCAAGCACAATCTGTTTTTTCAGGTGAGCTACATAATCAATTGTTTGAAGACTTTGATCATACTGTAGCTGCAGAAAGTTCATTAGAAAGTTAGAAAGTCTGCAAATAAAAGATATGAAGTTATGCCGCATCTTTGATTGGCTAGCCGGCAGCCAATCACACCCGGGGGAACAAAAAACTGTGAGTATCTTTCTGGGGCTTGTTTTACAAAAGTAAATCGGCAGTTAGGGGTGGGTGGGGTGGCGTACACTACAGAAATACATTTTAAATGGTAGGGGATACAGTCCTCAGTGAGGACAAGGAAGAAGCAGGGACCAGATAACTCACAGACCCCTCCTACACTACACAGTGGGGCCAGTTGCGGATTAAATCTCAGTTTTTGGGGTGGACATGCCCTTTAAACTTTTGAATTAATGCTTGAATTTTACACTGTATGCCCATTTCTTATATTTGGACTCAATACTTGACTTGGGGACAGGGGGACTAAAGCCTCCAGACAGCATTGCTACAATAGACAGAGCATATTCCCAAAAACACAAAAACTATATCTCACCTCTCCTTTTGCTGTGGCTTATTGGTGATTTATGAAAATAGCCTGTGGTTACTAGAGATGGCCGAATTCATCAAACTCTTTTCCTCTTGCAGATTTGCGAGATTTTGAAAATTCACAAGTGGACCCATTGAAGTCAATCGGAGTTTAAAAATCTGAAAGTTCTGCCTAAAATTAAGGTATAAATAGCAATGGTAACTTACTGAAAATGGCTCAGGGACCTGGGAAATGGTCTGGAGAACACGTATCAATGGCCAAAATATTTTTTTTTTTAAAAACACCGTCCAGTCCTGGAAACTTCATACGCTTTCTGTTTTGTCAAAATGTTTTGTCAAATATTTTGTAAATTTTTTCGAAATTTCAAATATACAAAATGTATTTTATTATATTTATATTAACAACTGAATACTCAGGATATCAATGTGGTTATTGATATATTGTGATCTGTTACACTTTGAGTGTATATTTTGTGAGAATGAAGGAGTGTGCTGTGTTGGAACTTTGGCTGGCACTTTTTTACTTTTGTTAACCCTGTGGCAAGGCGTCCAGTGAGCTAATCCCCACATATGGTGTTTCGGATGCGGGCACGTTCGTAAAGATGGATGAACTTATAAAACAATTGGTGCAGGCTAATGCAAACCTGCAACAAGCCAATGCTAATCAGCTACAAATGAATGCAAGTCTACAGAAGGTCAGTGCTCTACAAAGAAGAGTGCATGAGGAAGCCATGAGAGCACAGAGTGAAACCAATACACTGCTGGCTGAAACAAGCAAGGATGCTTTAATAGAGCAACAGCAAATAAAGCACCAATTGCACCTGCAGATGCAAGCACTGGCAGAGACTGTTCAAAGGTCCCAGTTGAAACTCTCAAGTTGTGGAGCAGTACAGGCTTTTATGAAAAAGATGACCCCCACAGACAATGTTGAGGCCTACCTGATGGTGTTTGAAAAGGTTGCCCAGAGGGAGAAACTGCCTACTGAGCACTGGGCAGAGGTCCTTGCACCCTTTCTAACTGGTGAACCGCAAAAGGCTTACTTTGACCTCCCTGAACGTGAAGCTGCAGGTTATGGGAAGCCTAAAGGGGAAATCCTAGCAAGGCTGGGAGTCACTACAGCAATACAGGTGCAACGTGTCTACAACTGGGTATTCTCTGCTAAACAGCCTGCAAGATCACAAATTCATGATTTAATACGCTTGATAAAGAAGTGGCTTCAGCCAGAGGTGTCTACTCCTGTACAGATGGTGGAAAAGGTTGTCATGGACAAGTTTATTTGGTCTCTGCCAGATTCCAGCGTTGGGTTGGGCATGGAGACCGCCAAAACGCCCAACAGTTGGTTAGTCTTGTAGAGAGATATGGTGCTACCGAGGGTATACTTCAAGATAAGTCTATTGTGCACTTTTTTGCCTGTGAATCCTGCACTGCACATTCTATTTATATAATTGTTATACTCTAATATTGTCTTTAATATCATAAGTTATATGTGTTTTAATAATAAAGTATTGTGGATTTTTGGATTGGTAGTGTGAATACACTTCTTTGTGTGGGATATCACGGAATATGGTTCCTTTTCCCACTCTAATTATAATTGCTAATGGTTTATTGGTAGCTGAGTGCCATGGAACTTATTGATCCATGTTATAGCGGAGTCCTTTCTATCTGTCCTTCTTTGTATTTTATCATTATTTCTATATACTCCGCATAGCACCCACCATAATTGGTGTATACCAGACCTCAGTTTTCAAGCAGGTGGCCTAGAAGTCACCATTTAATTAATCACAGTGTGTATAATTGTTTTAGTCATGGCTGTTGTGTGTCAGTTATGCATATTTAAATGCAGAGCAGGCTGTATATAATGTGTTGGGGAATAAATGTTTAAAGGGCATTTCACCCCAAAACTATATTTCATTTAGGTAGATCACACCCCCAAAAAGTTTGACCTCAAAAGTTCTTCTTTTACTCGTAAATCCCCAGATTTCTGAGAGCAATTCCCCTGAGCACCGCGCACTCTAAGATAGCTTTGCGCATGCTCAGAGGAAGAATACCATCTGAGATTGTGTTCAGGGGAACTTTCAGGGGGATTTACAGCTAAAAGAAGACATTTAAGGTCTTTAACTAAAACAGTTTTGGGGGTGATCTAGCTAAATATAAAATATTGTTGTGGAAGTGAACATGCCCTTGAATTCTAATATATATATATGAGTGCTGTGGCATAACTACTGCCCCAGTGACTGTGGGGGGATTTAGGGGGCCTGTGTCAAGTTTGGCTGTTCTGTACAAATCTTATTCCTCTTTGGGGAAGGGAGGTTCAGGCATGCAATGATGCTTGCAGACACATGCTTACTGCATTTTTTTTTGCAGTTTGGCTTTGGCAGGGGCCGGTGCTTGGATTGAGATCAGGTAGTGGTTTTGCTATCTGGTGTTGGTTCTGGTCATAGTTTTGCTGTGTTTTTGCTTTTTGCTTTTTCTGGCCTGTTCTTTCTGTGCTTTCTACCTAGTGCACTACAAACTTTTTATATTGTAAATTAGAGATAATGCAACAATCAGATCCTCATTTCTTCACACTAAACCCTTTTCTATAAATGTTAGACATTTAAAAAGTGTCTTTCCTTAAGGACTTCTGTATGTGGGTGTTTGAGTTTTAGGTCTGACAAGCATTTCTCAGACATTAATAAACTTGATATTTTGTTGTGTTGCCCTGCAAGTATCATTATGCTTGGTCAATGCTTAAGTGTACTCCTGACTGTTGCCTAAAAATTGCGATTCTTTCTATGCAGTCTATCCATCAAGAAAAGATCCAAACCCTCAGGGGCAGAATTTAGAAAACGAAGGAAACAGACAGAGGAAAATGCTCTGAAATGCAGAGGTAGGTTTTATGTACTATATATGGTAAACGTGGTGGTTTTTGACAAGCTATCCACATGTGTATCCAATTTGTAAATATTGTACATAAAAACCATTCTATAAAAACCATTCTAAATGCTAAATTTACAGAGGAAATTAAGACATTTTTGGAGTCATGTAAGACTAAATCGGTTCCAGATGCCACAGCTATGGATGCTGACAAGGGACCATCAGGCCTTATGGCTGACACAAGTATGTGTATTTGCTATTGTCTTCTTCTTTTCCTGTTCATTTTTATAAGTATCGTTGTCAAGGCTTTGATTCTACATACGATTACATCTCCCCTCAGGTGAAAGACATCCAAATGTTGAGTCTCATGGCACCTTGACAACTTTGTATGCTGCAGGGGCTACTTCTGAATATTATGAAGATGCAAGGACTTACTCTGAACCAGAGACTGTAGGTACCCATTATGAAGCACAGGAAACTAGAACTGACACCAATTGGGAAGAACACGAGGATACAGATAAACATTCTTATTTATAACCTTTCAAAGTAGCAAGTTTAGACCCTGCTGAGTGGTCAGATATAACCAATAGAATTAGGACTGAGTTAGTTAGAAGTGGACCATACCAAACTGAGTCACATTTCATATTTCCAAGGAAGAAAGATGTAGTCACCACCACTACTTCTACAGAGTTTTAACCAATGGTGACAAAATAAAAAGGAGCTGGTTGGTCTATCCCGTTAAAAATATTGTGTTTTCTGCTTTGCTGCAACTCTTCTCCAAAAAACAGTACAATCTTATTCATAATGGAGTTAATGATTGGAAAAATTACAGCAATATTCTCAAAAGCCATGAAAATAGTCCAGAGCATTCCATACACATGAAGTTGTGGAAAGAATTAGAGGTTCGTTTGCACAAGGGGCAAACCATAGATAAACAGGAAATGGAACTTTATGAAGCTCAAAAAAAATAGATGGCGTGCTGTCCTGACAAGGCTGGTGGCTATTATTATATCAATGGCAGAAAGAAATATTGCTCTGAGAGGAACAACAGACACTTTCTACCAGACAAATAATGGAAACTTTCTCCAAGAAGTAGAACTTTTGGCTAAATTTTGGGAGGGGGGGGGGTTTGGCGGCACCACCTGGAATCTTGCCTAGGGCACCAAGATGGCTAGAAACGCCCCTGCATTGATGTATGATGTAATACTTGGGAAAGACTTCCCACTGTTGTGGGGTAGAGGGAGAGAAAAGCCTGGAATCAAAAATGTTTCATCTCCAGTGATATTTGATATAGGAGAGGAAGAAAGGGCTGTAGAAGTGCTCACTAAGGAACCCACCAATTTACCCTGTGCCCTGATTACAGGTGACAGTGATAACTCTGCCATACCTGATGATATGCCTGGGTTGAACGTATTACCCGGAAATTTTGGGACTGATCAGTTAAGAGACCCAAAATTAACTAAAGCTTGGGAAAATATGCGGGTAATTAAAGGGATATCACAGGTGACAGGGGCCGAAACAAATGTTTCCACACCTAGCTGTTACGCAGAATCATGTATACCAGATACAAGGTGAGCAAGTAGAACAGTTGGTTGTCCCACAAACTTACCATAAGATGATTCTAGACATTGCTCACAATGTGTTAGGGGGACATTTAGGAAGCAGGAAAACAAGAGAGCAAATTTTACAAAGGTTCTTTTGGCCAGGGGTACATTACGATGTGAAAGGGTGTTGTGAATCCTGCTCCGAATGCCAGCTTACAGCTCCTAAGACTCACTTTCATAGCCCACTAGTCCCCCCCCCCATAATTGAAGTCCCCTTTGAAAGGATTGTGACGGATATAGTTGGGCCCCTAGTTAAGTCTGCTAGGGGGCACCAATATATATTGGCTGTATTAGATTATGCCACACGCTACCCTGAAGAGGTACCCTTAAGAAACACTGCTTCTAAAAATATTGCCAGAGAATTGTTTCATATGTTTATTTTAACTGGAATCCCAAATAAAATGCTTACTGATCAAGCCCTTTATGTCCTGAATAATTAAAGAGCTATGTAAATTGTTCAACATCACACATTTGAAGACACATCAGTTTATCACCTCCAGACAGATGGACTTGTTGAAAGATTAAATAAGACCTTAAAGGACAACTGTGGTGTCAAAACAAGTTAGGGTCAAATGAAAGCCTGCAGCATTTCCTTTAAAATGAGCCAACAATCACATCTCTGTCTGGAGCCTGTGAGAAATTACATTGGGGTGAATGTTCAAACTTGCTGCTTCCAGTAGGTTGAGTGCCATCACCTGACCTCTGCCCTGCCGTCCGCCCCAGGGGAGAAGAATGCTCAGTTAAGACTTAATGCTGGGGAAATCAGGAAGTACTTGGGGGGAAAATGGACATTTGAGAAGGGGAGCCTATTAATGCTGGCAGAGGCTGGTCACATGACTACAAGCTGGTCACATGGCTGAAAACAGGAAGTGTTCAATAAGGAAGTAATATTGCTGAACCTCTCCAGCAATAACTTCTTACAGATTTTATCTAGAGATGTGATTTAGGTTTTATTTTGAAGGTATGATGGAAGGCTTTTTATATAATCCTTACTCATTTGGAAGAATTCAAGACCACAGTTACCCTTTAAAGGGCAAGTTGAAAAGAGTGGTAGCTAAAGATGGCAAGAATTGGGATTGCCTGTTACCCTATTTAATGTTTGCAATAAGTGAAGTACCTCAGTACAACAGGATTTTCACCCTTTGATCTGGTTTATGGCAGGCATCTCCGGGGCATATTAGATATAGCTAATGAAACTTGGGAATATGAGGCTACTCCATAATTGAACAAATAACTCTAATGCAGAATAGAATCTCTGAAGTCATGCCAATAGTTAGGGAACATTTATTGGAGGCTCACAAAACCCAAAAACGAGTATATAAAGGGTCTGCCAAAACTAGAAACTTTAATCCTGGAGATAGGGTACTTGTTTTAGTACCCACCATTGAAAGTAAGTTTTTTGTGGCAAGGCCCTTATGAAATTGTAGAAAAGGTTGGAGAAGTAAATTACAGGGTATATCAGCCCTCTAAAAGAAAGCTGTACCAAATTTACCATGTGAACCTGATTAAAGCTTGGAGGATAGGGAGACCATAACTACAATGAAAATTTTATCCTCTAGGGAGATCCCACCTGTAAATAAAGCAGAATCGATGTCGGTAGGTCAAGTACAAGAAGTAAGGGACCTACTTCAAAGAAACAAAGATGTATTTTCTGAGTTTCCTGGTAGGACTAATGTAATAACACATGACATAATAACAGAACCTCATGTACGTGTGTATATGAAACCTTACTGAGTTCCTGAAGCCCGCAAACAGGCTATATCAGAATTAGTTAACAAAATGCTAGGTTATAGAGGAGTCCAAAAGTGACTGGTCTAGCCCTATAGTCTCAATTTCCAAACATGATGGTATGTTGCGCTTCTGCAATGATTTCCGCAAACTTCCGAAGTTTGATTCTTACCCTATGCCCTGGGTAGACGAGTTAATTGAGAGGTTTGGACAGGCCAGATATTTGACTACTCTGGAAAAAAGGGTATTGGCAGGTTCCCCTAACAAATAGAGCCAAAGAAAAATTAGCATTTAACTCCTGATGGGTTATATCAGTACACAGTGTTACCTTTTGGATTGCATGGGGCCTCAGCCACTTTCCAGCGGATGATGGACATAATATTAAAGCCCCATCGCTCTTATGCATCTGCATATCTGGATGACATGGTCATTTTTAGTAAAAACTAGGAAACCCATCTACCCAAAGTTGATGCAGTCTTAGAATTAGAAAGGCAAGATTGACTGCAAACCCTAAAAAGTGTGCTGTTGCATTAGAAAAAGCCCGTTACCTGGGGAACACAATTGGTAGGGGCCTAATTAAACCTCAGATAGAAATGAACGCAATTCGAGGTTGGGCACAACCAGTGTCAAAGAAACAGGTTAGAACTTTTGTAGGTATAGTGGGATACTACCATAGATTTATTCAAAACTTTGCAACTATAGCCGCTCCATTAAAAGATCTGACCAGGGGTGCTAGGTCAGGAATGGTTAAATGGAATGCAGAGGCAGAAAAAGCATTTCAGGAGTTAAAGGGGGGCTTTATATAACCAACCAGTGCTAATTGTCCCTGACTACACTAAAGAGTTTGTAGTGCAAACAGATGCCTCTAATGTGGGACTGGGAGCAGTACTTTCTCAGGTAGTTCAGGGTGAAGAACACCCAGTTGCATATCTTAGCAGAAAACACATCTGGAGAGAGAAACTATGCCATAGTTGAACGGGGGAGTGTTTGGCCATCAAGTGGGCTCTTGAGTCATTAAGATATTACTTACTAGGTCGGAAGTTTAGACCTAACAGATCACTCTCCGCTTACCTGGATGTGTCAAAATAAAGAAAGAAATGCAAGGGTTACAAGGTGGTTTTTGGAGTTACAAAACTTCAACTTCACAATCGAACACAGGGCAGGGAAATTACAAGGTAATGCGATTGCTCTATCTAGAACACATTGTTTAATAACTGAATATGTTCGCCTCCACGGGGGGAGGGTGTGTGAGAATGAAGGAGGAAAAGTGCTAGAGGCAAGGTATGTGTCCCCTAGATTCTTGCCTTATGCCGCAATGTTCTAGGTGATTCTTTTTTCTGAGTATTTATTTTTATACCTTTTGCTTTTTAGTTACGACAAACCAGAACTGGAGTAGGTATTTGTGGAACAGAGTCGCGTATACAGGGTGGAACTCAATTCCACTAGTCCAGGCTGGGTTTTAGTGTTTTCCTATCAAGTTGTGTGTGTGTGTGTGGTCTCTAGCAGGGAGGTGAACTGTTTTTGGAGTGGATACATAGCCTGCTAAGAAGTTCCCATTGGGAAACAAGTTGAAAGAAAGAAATTAGCCAAGGCCATTTTGCTGGTTGTTTTAAAAGCCTCAGGAGTGACCTAATAGTTTAAAGGTAGAGAAACGGCCTCTTTCGGTCTGCAAGTTTGCAGTGTTTGTTTATAAAGTCTATTTTTAACCCAAAAATTTTTGAATTTAGAGAAGGCAGGGAAAAACAAGCACCCAAGCCGAATTTCCGTTTTGGACTTTTGATCTTTACCTGTACTAGAGCCTCGCTGACCACCATGTCCTCTAGCCTAATAGTTCGCTGACTCTTGGGGCTCCTTTTTCAAACCCCTGAGGATGGACGAATACAGGAATTCTTTTGTGAACTTTTGAAAGTTCTACCAATGACCGAATCAACTAAGGCAAGTCTCATCCAAGATCTTCCAAAGGGCTGTTGGACAGTGGATGCCATCCTTGTTCGCTTGGGGGGCTAATTGCTGGAATACCTTTCAGTTGGCAACCCAGCACATAAAAGCAGTTGTGATGGACAGGAAGTAATCTGAAAGCAGACTCAGTGTCTTACTTTGCTAGCAACACCCCCCAGCAAATTTGTATGTGTGTGTGTCAGGTTAGAAAGCAAGAGAGATCTCCCCTGGCCTTTCTTTGTCTTAGAATATATGCAGTTTACTAAGTGGGCTGAATATTCCCACCCTTATACAGTATATCCATATAATGCAAGGTAGTTACACACAATCACCTTTGGGTGTTTAGGATATGGTTGCATTTCAAGGATACACAAATAAATGGATACTGACAAGACAGAGGTGCAAATACGGCAATAATGATAAGAACTTACAATAATCATTTTTAACAGTAATACTTTTTCGCTACTGGCTATATTTATACTGATACCACACATTTAACGAGCATTATCAAGATCATTAATTTACAATTGCTACCATAGATTTACAATAGAGATTTACAAATGGTTTTAAAGGGCATCTATAGTGAAAAAAACACATTGCCCCTTTGCAAAGTTAAATTTATGTACTCTGTGCTGCCTTAATCCTAACTCTGTAAGTGATTCTGTTTAACCATGGTGTCAGATCTGTGTGCAGCACTCCCCCCTTCCCCCTCCCCTCTGTTACCTCTTCCATGTCTCAACTCCGGCTAAACGACAAGCTTATCATGTGCAGTAGGTGTTAAAAGTTCAACATCCTGAAAAACACACCCACGCACAGTGGCCAATAGAAAGCAAGCTGTCCTGGAGACACAGAAGAAGAAGGAGAACAGTACAGTTTACCATCTCTCACTTTATGACCCATCATTAATCAGTGAAAGCTATTAGGAAGGGGGGTCAAGTGCAGCCTTATCTCTACCATCAAAGCTACCTCTCTCACCCTGCTAATGGGGGGATAACGTAACAGGGATTTGATTGACAGCCAAGTAGGAGTAGAGGAATGCAATCACGTATTCTTCTAACTGGTGTATCTCAGGACAGAAAGGGAATCTGAACAAAGTGAAGACACTCTGGGGGTTGTGGGGAATTATAGAACACATGGAAAGAAAGGAAAAAAAGTTCATTTTCCCACTATAGATGCCCTTTAGTGGCAACATTTTAGTTTTACTAAATATAGTATGTGGACCAAGGAAAAGACTCTACAAAATGCCACCACTGGGTCATTTTGTGCTTAACCTTCCTTATCATTAAACAGAAATATTCGGAAATTATTTTGCTTGGTTATGGACAACATTGAAATCCACATTAGTCAAACAGTAATTTTATAGGGATTCATACAATAAAACCAGTAATATAAATCTATATCTCACATTATCAAGTTTGTGGGATTTCTCAATGTATGTGAAATATTATTCAACTTAATAAATGTTTCCTTTCCAGAATTAAAAATTTCCATAAAGCTCTTTTTAATGATATTTTCAAGATCTAATTTCTCAGACTGTATATTAGAGGATTGACTAAGGGTGTTAATACAGTGTAAAATACAGACACAACTTTATCCACTGCAGAATGATCCTTTGCATATGGGTGAAAGTAACAAAATAAACCAGTTCCATAGAATAAAAACAGGTTCTGTAATATGGATGGAGACCACACATGTTTCACGGTACAGTCACAGCTTTCTCAGAATCAAGCATTGATTGTGCCCCCCTCCTGAGTACACATCTGATTATGTTTGTGATGCTACACAATAAAGTTAGATTTTCTAAGACAATTGTGGTCTTGGTGATCCTGAGTTCGGAAGTGGTCTCCATCCATATAACAGAACCTGTGACATGTTGAGCGGGTAGCTGGACCGAACCGAGGGCAAAAATACCTCCACCAAATAATATTACTAGGAAAAGAACCATTATCCCTATAAGATACCAGAAGCAACTGGGCAGATCAAAGAAGAAGCTTTGTAAATTGAATAAATTGCAAAAGGTTAGTTTCAGTACATCACTGCCATTAGGAATATTTCTGATAATGCAAAAATATAGAAATACTCTTTGTATTTATGTAAAAATTAAATAAAATGTGTAGGGTAGTGACTGACGAAAAGCCCATATCCAGACATGCCAGGGTTCCAAGGAAGAAGTACATGGGGGTTTGGAGATGGGAATCTGTACAGATCAGAAGGACAATGAGAAGATTCCCAGTCAGAGTCATCAGATAGACCAACAGAAACACCAGGAACAGAGGAAGTTGAGTACTTGGAAGATCAGATAATCCAGAGTGAACTATTGAACAGGATATTTGTTTAGTTTTCCATTCCACTTTAAATATGATTTTTTATGTTATTACAATAAGAACCATTAAGATAAAAATACTTACGGGGTTATTCAATAAAAGTTCTTATCGTTTAAAATGGTGCTAATTTTGCCCCAACCAATCAGATGTTGGCTTTCAAATGTTAAATAAGATCTGATTTGTTGGGGCAAAATTAGCACCATTTTAAACGATAAGAACTTTTATTGAATAACCCTGTTAGTGTATATCTATTTAAAATCAATAGTGTTCTGGAGTTAACAATAATATGCTTTAAAGAATCTTAGAGTAAAAATAAATGTGTTGGCAACATGAGATCTAGGAGTAGATCTTACAAGCATGTACCCTATTGGTTGGTTTGCTTATTCGTGAGAGAGTATTAATAGAGAGATTTTTACCTAGATATGTAGTCACTTTTCCATGCTTTTTGTTTTGCTATTACCATTGGTTCCTCAGTTGATAAAAGAGTTCCGATATTGAAGGAGGAGGCACCAAAATGTAATCCTTACCTGAACTTGCGGTCAAGCTCCCATGGGTTCCCTACTGTACTTTGTCTGTTTACATCTTGGAAATGGAAGCAGTTCAGAGAAGGGGCAACTAAAATAATAAGGGGAATGAAGGTGCTTGACTATGTAGGCAGATAAGAAAATTTATGGCTGTTTACACTGGAGATGCAGTGACTGTGGGGGGATATGATCACTTTATACAAATATAATATTTAATATAGAGTGACTGGGCATCCCCAGATACCAGATTAAAACTGGCGAGATAAGAGTAGGAGGCCACACGGACTGAAGAATATTATTACAGTAAAATTGTAACAGTAAAAAAAAGTGTATGTAATATGCAATAACATACAATACAATTATACTTATGGTACCTTTCCCATTCCCCTCCCCTTCTTTTTACCTGAAGTATCCAGGGTTAAGATCTAAACTTCTGAGTCCCCATCTCTTGGTTACACTCTCTATCAGCTGTAATACTTACCAAAAGATTCCCCCTCTGGTCCAGTCTATTTCTGCCTTTGCAGTCTGTCCGTGATCTAGCCAATAGGAATATGCTGGAGGGCATGACATTTTTCAATTGGACTTGTCACTGACAGTTTATGTAACCAGAATCATGAAAATTCAACATTGAGACTGAGAAAATTCAGGTTTCATCAATCTAAATATGGACAATTCTGCGTTTTTTTTCAGCGATTTTGACCATAGGAATTTCCTCAGCAGAACTGGTAGTTTTTACAAAAAAAAGAGGACATTTTCCCATTTATTCTTGTCACTGACAAGCAGAATTATGAAAATTCAATTTTGAGACTGTTAAAATTCAGTTTTCATTAGTTTGAGTTTGGAAAGTCCTGTTTTGAATTTTCAGCGATTTTGACCACAGAAATTCCCCCAGCAGAACAATGTTTGGGTCAAAACTCTTTTTCATCCCTTGCAGAATCCAATTGGATGTTATCTTACTATAGTTACCCAGTAAAAAGCTTATTTTTGATTAGTTAATGAAATTTAATAACACAGGAAAAGGATTGAAATGTTGCTAATATTGTCTTCTACAAATTTATAATTTGTGTTTGGACAACAGCAGATAAAGAAATTGAAAGGGCTAGGGGCTGATCAAAAAATAGAATGTACGGTACTGGGTTGTATTTGTGTATGTTCCTTCTCTATAAAGGGGAGCATGATTTAAATATCTAAAGTGGGTCTAGGCTTCAGCTCTCACAGTATCTATACAAAGGTAAAAGTCTATACACTGTATTTTATACATTATTTTTGTATCAGTCTACATACAGCTCTTTTTAATGATGTTTTCATTGTCTCATTTCTCAGACTGTATATTAGAGGATTGACTAAGGGTGTTAATACAGCATAACATACAGACACAACTTTGTTTACTGCAGACTTAGTCTTTGCATTTGGGTTTAAGTAGTTAAAGAAAGCAGTTCCATAAAATATAAAGACAACAATCAGATGGGAGGAACAGGTGGAGAAGGCCTTAGATCTCATGGCTTTAGACTGCATCTTCATAATAGTGTTCAGTATAATTATATATGGGCAAAATGTGAGGACAAAAATACCTCCACCAATCAATATTGCAAGGATAAACATGAATAATACATTAATGGATGTGTCACTACAAGAGACCAAAAGCAACTGGGGCAGATCACAGAAGAAGCTTTGTAAAGGGGTTAACCTGCAAAATGTTAGTTTAAGTAATAATAGAACATGTACCAAGCAATATAACAAACTAAACATTAACACTCCTAATACCAGTAGAACACAAGATTTCCAATGCATTATCTGTGTGTAGTGAAGAGGGCGACATATTGCAACATATCGGTCATAAGACATCACTGCCAGTAAGGATATCTCTGTCACTGCAAAATACATAATGAAAAAGAATTGAGTTATACAAGCCGGTATAGAAATTAACTTTTTTTGTGTGTAAAAATCAAAGAGCATCCGTGGGGTAGTGACTGAGGAATAGCCCATATCCAGACATGCCAGGGTTCCAAGGAAGAAGTACATGGGGGTTTGGAGATGGGAATCTGTACAGATTAGAAGGACAATGAGAAGATTCCCAGTCAGAGTCATCAGATAGACCAACAGAAACACCAGGAACAGAGGAAGTTGGTAACTTGGATGATCAGATAGTCCAGATAGAACCAACATATTCAATACAGTTTGGTTTTCCATCTTACTTTTGATATTATTCATTAATGTTACAAGAAAAAAAATCATAGAAAATTAAGTTAAAAATTATTCAAATCAATTTGAAGAACTTGAAAAAATTGTGCTTTGATGAGTTAACAATCAAACAGAAAAAACAGGAAATCAAACAGAAAAAAGATCATGGCTCTAAGTGACGTACACTAAGAGTAATGCAGGACATATATAAGTCAACTTAACTGTTGATATCCCAAAAAAATTCTCACCACCAGCTGGGATGTTTACTTTTCCATTGTAATTTAATTTCGAAAAGGAATGGCCCAGACTGGGCAACATTGACAAGTAAATAGATTTGTCACCTGATATTAAATTAATTCCAGAATTATATAATAAATCAAACAAAATCAGAACAGTTTACAGTAACCAGTTGGTTTATTTCTAGGTAATATTTTGTTAAAATAATTTATTAATTACAATTTTTTTTAGTTGTACTGGATGTTGGAAAGTAGAAAACTAACTTAAGTCTTAAAAATAAAAGCTACACAATGTATTACTGGTTTCTTTAAGAAGCATTTACATTTTTATGAGAAAACTATATTAGGGCAATGTTTAGAGCAAATACAGTATTTTCCCATTCCAATTATCTTAATCTGCACATTATGCATTTTGTCTGTGCATATTAAAATACTGACTTAATGTTTGAAGGACCCTAATAGAGACCAATATGTCCTTGCCCTTGACCCAGACCTTTGGTTGATTCAGTTGCTCAGTAGAGATCTGAACATATATAACCCATCCAACAGTCAGTCAATAGACATTACTGTTAGGAAAATTCCAAGGAAGTGTTGATGAAGGGCAGAATTTGAAATGGAAGCTCAATACTGACCCCAGCAAAGAATAGCAAAGGGGATGAAATCAACAGATTTTTTTAGAATAATATGTAGAATGACTGGGCATGTGTAATACAATTTAAAAAGAATTATATTTTCTACTGAACTGTCCCTTTAATTGTAAACTTGCTTAATGTACCAAAGGATCCATTTTCTTTTGTTGCGCTCATGCACTTCTAGTTATAAGGTCCGACACCTGCTCTTTTTCCCATGTTTCTCTCCTGTGCCACATGCACAGATAGAAGAACAAGCTGAGTTGAGTAAAGAACTCAAACCTCAAAGTTCACAAGAACCTAGAGAAGAACAGGAGGTAGGAAGACTTGTTTCTCCGTCCATAATCATTGAAATATTTAGGTACACTTTTTTGGGAAATAGCCTTTGCCAACATAGTTCTCCTTCAATAGGGTAATTTAAGCATTAAAATTCCGGAAGCTCTAGCTAAATTTTTAAACTCTGGCTAGTTTACTTTTCAAGTGTGAAGGTTGTGGCAGGTGAGCAAATAAGTATCTTCAGTTCTCAATATTTAGTATCCCAATATAACTTTATTATTATGTACTGATAATTAAACAGAGCAGATGTAGTTTGAGTTTAAAAAGAAAACATTTTATGCTATGTGAAAGATACATTTCTGTAAATAATAAGAATTTACTCCATGGTACATTTAAGGAGCATTATAACAGTGTATAACCCTAATACATACATACATACATGGGTGTTA
This sequence comes from Hymenochirus boettgeri, assembly GCA_019447015.1. Taxonomy (NCBI): domain Eukaryota; kingdom Metazoa; phylum Chordata; class Amphibia; order Anura; family Pipidae; genus Hymenochirus; species Hymenochirus boettgeri. The sequence goes on along the minus strand of CM033477.1, from coordinate 680,824 downwards.
TAAACAAAAGTAAATGATCTTTAGTAAAATATAAAACTGTAAATAAGATAAGATTGTACTGCAAAGAAAACCACCAGTTTTAAAGAAAGTCCAGTTGAAACTGAATACAACAGATACTTTAAATCTAATGTCTAGGTTAAATACATGATAAACCCTTGTCCAATGTAGTGGTCCGTATCTTACCTTTCATATCCAGATATTATCTATGTAAAAGAAACCTCAACCATAAATACCCTTCCTACCAAACCTACTGAGATTAATTACAATATAACATTATCCCAGGTCTCCCACAATGGGCCTGTAACCTACAGAGATGATCAAACCCTCCTGTGTGATTCTAATAGTGATTTGTTGGCTATTAACCCCAAGCACTGGTTCTGTCTTTCATCCTGTACTGTATTATTACATTGTAATCATTGTGGATTCTAAAATGTGAATTTTAAGTATAATAAAAGCCACAATAACTTTATACAGGACATAGAATTCCTAATATTATTACATTTTAAAGGAAAACTCCACCCAGAACATATTTTCCCTGATTTACAGTTCACAAACTGTCAACTGAGCCACAATGCTCTATTCATGTCTTACATGGGTATTACAAAAGACACCAGTGCAGCCACTGTAATTAATCCAATATTGCATTTGTGTTTTTTTCTGAAACTGGTGGGGAATCAAGGGGGCTAGAGGAAACCTGAACGATTGCCCCTAGCTGCCTTAAAGGGGCAGCATGCAGCAAAAGTGCCTGGTAACCGCTGTGACTCGAGTATAAGCCGAGGTTAGCTTTTTAGGCTCATTTTAAAAAATAAAAACCTCACCTTATGCTCGAGTATATATGTTATATTAGTTGAAGAGGTTGGAGTCGATATTTCCATCTCCCATTTCTGACTCTCTGACAGTTCTCCAGCCAAACAATAGCTTTTCCTCCTGCAAATTCCTCCTTATATGTGCATGCACAACTACAGGATAAATAGTAGGGACTGCCAGAGGATGGGCAGTTATAGGGCTGGAATTTGTATTACAGTAGACCTCTCTTTGGAATGTTACGTCAAGGCGTAATTTCAAACTGGTAAAATATTAATCAAATATAAATAATAATAATGAAAATAATTTTTAGCATAATAATAATAATCATAGCATATCTGTTGTATTTAGTTAGATCAACTGGACTTATTAAACTGAATACAGATATACCATGACCTGGATGAATGAGAACCTTCACAAGCAATAATAATAGTAAGAAGAATATTGAGAGAGGTTGTACTACAGTCTCCATTAACAATGGAATTATTTTGCTCATAAAATCGTTCTTTTAATTGTCGTTACGTGTAACCAATATATTGAGCTCTATAATCACAGATGACAAGGTATACAATATATTGGGAGTGACTATTGATAAATCATTGCATGTCTTACCCGCACTTGTTGAATGGAGATTTGATGATACAGTAATTAGAGTACAATTATTTCTTGCAATTCTAAATAAACCATTAGACATTAATCAATTGTTAGCTTTGGTGGACCCACTCACCTTTACTATTGATTTTGTACATACCAGATATAGCAAAATACATCTAATGCACTGGAGACTGGATACAGTACCGATAATGTTTTTCAACATGGCGAAGCAAGAGGAAAGCCAAGGGAACAGAAATACGAATATCCAAGCACAATCTGTTTTTTTCAGGTGCGGTACACAATAAAAAAAAAAGACTTTGATGGTAGCTGCAGAAAGTTCATTAGAAAGTTACAATGTCTGCAAATAAAAGATATGAAGTTATGGTGGAAGGTCTCCACTCCACAATGTTCACATCTTCCAAGTGGCTTACGTATATTAAAGATACCAAACATAGGTAATGTTTCTACAGAATTTATGAAAAAATGGAATTAATCTGATTTGATTAAACAGATGCTACTCTTGGTCAGAAGGCACAATGATCATTATAAGTCTGTCCAGAATGAAGTGATAAGGTGTGCTGTAGAGATTAAGAATACCTTCTCATGTCTGGCAAGGGATTTTTATGAGATATTATCTAAAATAAAACAATATATAGATAAACATATATTGTGATAAAGAGAGGGAGAAATGTCAGTGTGATAAGTTAGATTGTGAACCATATTAATGGTGGGAAAATCTAATCAATGTGATCATAAGTCAATTTAGAAACAATGGAGAATCTATAAAGAACTGATCAAGATTGATCCTATGGTAATGTAATCAATTTATCTTGTTATGACCTTTCATCTAATGAGATTAAAGGGTATCTCCACCCCTAAAATAAACTTTTTTACATAATGTAGGGCATCCCATCCCACCACCAACTGCCGATTTACTTTTGTAAAACAAGCCCAAGAAATGTATTTACAGTCCTTGTTCCCCTGGCGCTCTGCTCCAAGCTCTCTGCTAGCTGGAAGCAGCAAAGAGGGGCGGGACTGGCAGCAGCATCTTTAATTGGCTAGCTGACAGCCAATCACAGCCGAGGGAATGAAGGACTGTACAGTATCTATCTGGGGCTTGTTTTACAAAAGTAAATTGGCAGTTGGGGTGGGATGGTGGGCCCTACACTACAGAAACACATTTTTAATGGTAGGGGATACTGTCCTCAGTGAGGAAGGAAGGAAGAAGCAGGGACTGGAAGACTCACAGATACCTCCTACTCTTCAGGTTTTGCAACTTTGGGCAGACACTGCAGGAGAACCACAAGGAGCAGAGATGTAAGGTAAGGATTTTTTTAACACTACACAGTGGGGCCAGTAGCGTGTTACATTTTAGTTTTGGGGAGGGTATGCCTTCAACTTTTGAATTTAGGCTTGAATTTTACACTTTCTGCCATTTCTTATATTTGGACACAATAATTGACTTAAAGGGGAACTAGGACTTAAAGGGGAAGTCTTCAGACAGCATTGCCCCAGTAGACAGAGCACATTCACAAAAATACAAAAAAACTGTATGTCACCTCTCCATTTGCTGTGGCTCATTGGATATTCATGAAAATAGCCTGTAGTTACTAAAGATGGACGAATTCAGCAAAATCTTTTCCGATTTCGTACATCTGCAAGTGGACCCATTGAAGTCATTCAGAGTTAAAAAAAATCTTAAAGGGCATGTCCACCCTTATACAACATTTTTGACATATGCTAGTATGCCTTCCCCCAGCCCCAGCCACTATAAAATAATTTTAAGAAAGTGCCCCGATCTTTAATTACCTTCCCTCTGTCCTCCGACGCATTGCCCGGCCTTCTGCTTGCAATACACTGCAAGCAGGGGGTGGGACCGGCAGCCGCGTCCGTGATTGGCTGAGAGGCAGCCATTCAAGGACGCGGCTGCCAGCTTCTCAGAATGCCGGGGGAGAGAGGGAAGGTAAGTAGAGTTCGGGGGACTTTCTTAAAATTGTTTTCTAGCAATTGGGGCTGGGGAAAGGAACCCTAATATATAACAAAGGGGTTTTATGGTAGGAGGAGGGATCTCGAAATGGGAGGGAGAGGGAGGGAGAGGGAGGGAGGGGGAGGGAGGGGGAGAAGGGCTGCAGTACGCATGCCAAACTTCTCCCTGAGGCGAGACAGGAGGCAGAGTCCTATATGGACTCTGCTATCCTCCTGGTGGGCAGTTTTTGGGACTTTGGGGGGGACTACAGGAGAACCATATGGAGCTGGGATGTAAGGTAAGGATTTTATTACACTACATGATGGGGCCATTAGTGGGGGGGATTATAGTTTTGGGGGTGGACATGCCCTTTAAAGTTCTGCCTAAAATGAAGGTATAAATAGCAATTGTAACTTACTGTAAATGGCTCAGGGACCTGGGAAATGATCTGGGGAACACGTATCAATGCCCAAAATCTTTAAAAAAAAACACTGTCCAGTCCCGGAAACTTCATAGGCTTCCCGTTTTGTCAAAATTTCTAACATTTTCGAAATTTCGAATTTACGAAATCTAAATTTTTTTAAATTCTTACCGTATCAAATTGCGCTTTTTTATAAAGCAGCAATTTATGTTAATATTGATTACTTCTAAAAATGGGCTATTGATAGAATTAACTAATTGTATTGAGTTGTTTATTAATAAAATTATTTTTATATTAACAACTGTATACTCAGGATATCAATGTGGTTATTGATATATTGTGATTTGCTACACTTTGAATGTAAATTTCTAAACATTGAATGTTCTTTAATGATTTATTGTTTTAATGGTTATTCATCCCTTTAAAATATATTCCCTTTAAAACTATACCACATTACCTATAGGCTTCACTACCTTTCACTACCTTCGCCCTTAAGTGTTGTACGTTCAAAAGGTTGTTGTTAGGTATGGGGGTGGATTCCCTCTGATTAAGTGTCTGTGAACCTAACAAATGCATCAGTGTTTATGGTTTTTCATCTTTTATTCTTTTAAGTGACTGAATAAAATGTTATTATCATTTATTATTATTGTGGATTTATATAGCGCCAACATCTTCCATAGCACTTTACATGTATACATTCACATCAGGCCCTGCCTCGAAGAGCTTACAATCTAAGCACATTTATTTGACACATACAACCTATCAGTATGTCTTTATGATTGTGGGGCAAACCGCAGTGCCCGAAGGAAACCCACGCAAGCACGGGGAGAACATGCAAACCCCTTGTAGATGTGTCCAAGGGTGGATTCGAATTTAGGACTTCAGTGCTCCAAGGTATCAGTGCTAACCACTAATTCACCAAACCTTTTACTAATATTTCCTAGTCTGGGTCAATCTTGCCTGACCTAAACCAAAACAATCTCTATTTGCTCAACTTGATAGACTCTAATACTGTAGGGTTAATGTTTTGCGGGGTTGCAAAATGTAGTAGACCTACTCGTGCTTCTGCAAAAAAGGTACCTTTTTTTGCCCACTTTTCCTTAAAGGATGCTTATTCTAAGTGAGAGTAGCCAATGCGTTGTGGGGTACATGTAGTGCGGCCAAGCCTGTCTAGCTCTGCAAAAATGGTGACAAAGTGTAGAGGGCCTACACCTGTAGTCAGTGCTGCTGCAAAGAAATGGTACCCTATCATCAATCTCTTTTCCTGTGCAATGCATACTCTGAGGAAAAGTAGCCAGTGCAGGGTGGATTCCATTTAGTGCCTGGCTCTACAATAAAAAGAAATGGTACCCTAGCATCACTCACGCCGTTGAGTAATGGGTACACGCTTGTCTGGATCTGTAACAATGAAGAAAAGTGTTTTGCACCTATTCCTGTATTCAGTGCTGATATAAAAAAAAATGATACTGTATCATTATTATTATTATTATTATTATTATTATTATTTGTATTATTTTTTATTGGGCCATCTTCTGTAGCACTTTACAGTTGCATTAATATACACAAGGAAAACACATACATGTTACATATAAGGTGCAAGTTATAGAAAGTGCAAATAATTCAAGTGCTGGTCCAGCAGCATCCAGTGTGGTAAGTTACAGCATTACTGTGGTACAATAGGAAGAAGGGCGCTGCCCTAAAGAGCTTACAGTCTAGAGATGGGGATAAAACATAGGGTGAATCATGACCCGCAATCTCTGAGGGAGAGTAGCTAATGCGGTGTGAGGAAGCCTACCTAGCCCTACAAAGATGTCAGAATGGTAGACCCAACCAATGTGTGCATTAAATAATAAACACAGAAAATTGTGCAAACTGTTTACTGTATAGAATAAATATAAACCCATACTGGAAAACATAAGAATAATATTATTAATAAATAAACAACTGGACATTTACAGATTCAATAATGCAAAGTGGGGAATTAAGAGGAATCCCACGATGCAGTGCACGATTATGTCCATTATTGCGGGATCTTGTCAATGTGAAATGCACCTCTTTGCGCTCCTTTACTGACCAATTGCATTACCCTCTTAAGTTTCAATTTAAGAGGTAGCGCAAAACCTAACTTAAAGGGCATGTCCACCCCCAAAACTATAATTTCTCCCACTACTGGCCCCACTGTGTAGTGTAATAAAATCCTTACCTCACATCCCAGCTCCAAATGGTTCTTCTGTAATCCCCCACAAAGTCCCCAAAACTCCCCACCAGGAGAAGTACATATAGGACTCTGCCTCCTGTCTCCCCTCCGGGAGAAGTTTGGCATACGCACTGCAAGCCTCCCCCCTCCCTCTCCCTCCCCCTACCATAAAAACCCTTGGCCATATATTAGTATACCTTCCCCCAGCCCCAACCGCTCTAAAAGATTTTTAAGAAAGTCCCCCGATCTCTACTTACCTTCCCTCTCTCCCCCGGTGTTCTGAGCAGCCGGCAGCCGCGTCCGTGATTGGCTGCCTCTCAGCCAATCAAGGACGCGGCTGCCGGTCCCGCCCCCTGCTTGCAGTGTCTTGCAAGCTGAAGGCCGGGCAGTGCGGCGGAGGAGAGAGGGAAGGTAAGTAAAGATTGGGGGACTTTCTTGAAATTATTTTATGGCGGTTGGGGCTGGGGGAAGGTATATTATCATATGGCAAGGGTGGACATGCCCTTTAAGGTAATTTTGTCGGGAGCGATGTACTAGTTCTAAAAACATTTGGAAATGTTGCAACCCCTAAAATATTTGTAAAACCCATGTTAACCCAATATTACCCTGGGTGGTGTGGATTTTACTCTTTTTAAGTGTTATTGAATCTCTTTGTAAATACAGTATCATGGCATCGCCCATTTTAAAACAAAATTATTTTTTAAACTGTTTATAAATGAGAAAAAAAACAAAACGCTATGTAAGTATTTCAGCTGATCTATAAAGTACCATGAGGTGATGACAGATCCTCACTCTGGGTACTATGCAGGTGAGTATAATAAGTATTTATATTGATTTTAGACAAGAAATTAAACCATGTTTATTTTTGTAACTTTTAGAACTTTGACTCCTGTTGCCTCCTATTGGGTTTGTTTCCAGATTGTAAAGTTTTCAGAACTCTTCGAAATTCCGCTGAACCATTTTTAAAATGAAACTTACCAGTTTCATGTATTTTAGTACATTATTGCTCAGGTTCTATTGTAATTGTCTGTGTAAGAAATATTCATGTCGCTGAATTGTGATCATTCTGCTGGATATAAATTTTGCTTGTGTACAAAGTGGCTATCTACCCATAAACAGGCATTGTGTTATACATGTTATAACAACATTAACTTACTGTTGGTTCAAATGCACCAAACTGTCAGCATTTACTGACTTGGATGTACAGACTAATTATATAACATTGCCCCCCTACCCCCTTCTCTCTATATTGTAACTTTTGCTACCTCATTACTAGACCCCTAGCCTTCGTATTCTTCTCTTTGGAATAATGAGACTAGAAACCAAGTGATGACTTAATAACATAAATCTAATATATAAATGAACCTTGCAAATTACCATAACCTTGGTTGACAAAGCAACCCCCAAACCAGATGACACCAATCTGTTCTGAAACCTCCTTCTTTAAATGCCAACCTCCAGTTAGGGAAGGCATGTAAACCAACACCATGTCCATTTGCAAGGATCTAGGGACCACTAGGAGTTGTTGTAGGCCTACTAAAAGCACACGGACATCCCTTAAGGCTGGAAGAAAAGAAATTTAGTCTTCAAGTTTAGGAAGGGTTTTTCACTGTGAGAATGGTAAAACTGTCTGCCTGTGATGGCAGGTTCATCAGATGAAAAGAAAGCTGGATGAGTTTCTGCAAACAAGGAATGTTACAAGTTACTGGTATTGATACATAAAGTAGAGTTGGGAAAGGGTTTGTCACTGTGAGAACGGTAAAGCTATGGAACTGTCTTCCAGTGGATGTTGTTATGGCAGGTTCATTGGTCAGTTTAATAAAAAGCTGGATGAGTTTCTACAAACAAGGAATGTTACAAGTTACTGGGATTGATACATAAAGTAGAGTTGGGAAAGGGTTTGTCACTGTGAGAACGGTAGGGCATTGACTGTTTCCAGTGGACGTTGTTTATGGCAGGTTCATTGTCAGTTTAATAAAAAAGCTGGATGAGTTTCTCACAAACCGGAATGTTACCAAGTTACTGGTATTGATACATAAAGTAGAGTTGGGAGGGTTTGTCACTGTGAGAACGGTAAGCTAGAACTGTCTCGCGGCGTTGTTATGGCAGGTTCATGGTCAGTTAAAAAAGCTGGATGAGTTTCTGCACAAGGAATTTTACAAGTTACTGGTATTGATACAAAAAGTAGAGTTGATCCGGGAAATTTCTGATTGCCACTTGGAGTCAGGAAGGAATTTTTTCCCCTTGATAATTCTTCCCCCCCCCCCCCCCCCCCCCCCCTTCCTCTGGATCAAAAGCTAGCCAGGAAAAATGGTTATTGCTGAACTGGATGAACGTATGTCCTTATTCAACCTCAAATACTATACTATACTAAAAGGAGAATGTCAATGCCAATGTCATAGTGATGGATTCCGTCTGGGCTCAGAAGAGCTATTGTCTCCTTTGAGCTGACAGTGCCGAATGGCCACACCTCCAATGGAGTTAACAAAACGGATATACGAGTATTGAGGGTTTGTCTACTTCCCTCATTTGCCAGTGGGTCCCTCCTGCAATGAAAAATCAGTTTGTAACTAGCTTAGGGCATATGTAACGCACAACACAGTCTGATCGCACCTACCAATTTACTTTACTTGCACATTAGAAAATGCTAGTCTCCATCCCTGCACCGATGCTGAACAAGAGGGTCCCGAAATCCTGCAGATTCAACTCTAGCTCACTCAACACAAATTTTGGAACTGATTCAAACTGGTATTTAATGAGGGAAGACCCATCCTTATGGGTTAAGAGGTGCATCCCTGTGCTCCGTAAATAGAATGACTTAAAGGATAAGTGCACTGTAAAATCAAGTTATGTTTATTTGGAAGCTGCAGCTTTAAAAATACCATTGCCATGGTTTTTTTTTTCCCTATGTCCCTCCAGAGCCTAGCTTTGTGCCTTGGAAGTTGCTGACATCTTGTTACTGGTTTGCTGAATGTTAAGCTCCACCCCTCTGAGATTTCCTCTGCTTTCTCCTGCTTGAGGCCGCCCTTGTCCGCTTGGGGAGCTAATTGCTGGAATACCTTCTATTTGGCAATCCAGCAGATGGAAGCAGCTGTGATGGATGTGAAGTAATCCGAGGGCAGACTCAATGTCTGACTTTGCTATCAATGCCCCCCCCAACAAATGTGTATGTGTGTGTGTGAGGTGAGAGAGCAAGAGAGATCTCCCCTGACCTTTCTTTGTCTTAGAATATATGCAGTTTACTAAGTGGGCTGCAACATTCCCACCCTAATACAGTATATCCATATAATGCAAGTTAGTTACACACAATCACCTTTGGTATTTAGGATATGGTTGCATTTCAAGGATACACAAATAAATGGATACTGACAAGACAGAGGTGCAAATATAACAATGATAAAAAAATCACAATAAACATTTTGTCTGCCTCGATTACTTCACATCCATCACAGCTGCTTCCATCTGCTGGTTGCCAAATAGAAGGTATTCCACAATTAGCTCCCCAAGCGGACAGGGCGGCCTCAAGCAGGAGAAGCAAGGAAATCATCAGAGGGTGGAGCTTAACATTCAGCAAACCAGTAACAAGATGTCAGCAACTTCCAAGGCACAAAGCTAGGCTCTGGAGGGACATAGGTAAAAAAAAAACCATGGCAAATGCTCAATGTCTGACTTTGCTATCAATGCCCCCCCCCCCAACAAATGTGTATGTGTGTGTGTCAGGTGAGAGAGCAAGAGAGATCTCCCCTGCCCTTTCTTTGTCTTAGAATATATGCAGTTTACTAAGTGGGCTGCAACATTCCCACCCTAATACAGTATATCCATATAATGCAAGTTAGTTACACACAATCCCCTTTGGTATTTAGGATATGGTTGCATTTCAAGGATACACAAATAAATGGATACTGACAAGACAGAGGTGCAAATATAACAATGATAAAAAAATCACAATAAACATTTTCACAGTAATACTTTAATACAGCGCATTTAACAAGCAATTTACAATTGCTACCATAGATCTACGATAGTGATTTGCAAATGGTTTTAACAGCAACATTTTAGTTTTACCAAATATACAGGGTTATTCAATAAAAGTTCTTATTGTTTAAAATGGTGCTAATTTTGCCCCAACCAATCAGATGTTAGCTTTCAAATGTTAAATAAGATCTGATTGGTTGGAGCAAAATTAGCACCATTTTAAACGATAAGAACTTTTATTGAATCTCCCTGAGCGTGTAGACCAAGGAAAATACTCAAATACCACTGGGTCATTTTGTGCACAACCTTCTTTATCAATAAACAGAAATATTCTAAAATTATTTTGCTTGGTTATGGACAACATTGAAATCCACACTAATCGAACAGTAATTTTATAGGGATTCATAAAAAAAAAACAGTAATAAATCTATATCTCACATTATCAAATGTGTGGGATTTCTCAATGTATGTGAAATATTATTCAACTTAATAATTATATTTCCCAGAATGTACAATCTCCATAAAGCTCTTTTCAATGATATTTTCATTGTCTCATTTCTCAGACTGTATATTAAAGTATTGACTGTTAATACAGCATAAATTACAGATGTCACTTTGTTCACTGCAGAATGAACCTTTGCATTTGGGTGAAATTAACTAAATAAACCAGTTCCATAGAATATAAACAGGTTCTGTAATATGGATGGAGACCACTTCCGAACTCAGGATCACCAAGAGATTACGTGTTTCACAGCACAGTCACCGCTTTTTTAGAAACAAGCAGCAAATGTGCTGCGAAACACGTAAGGCTTGTTTCCCCTCCTGAGTACACTTCTGGTTATGTTTGTTTGTGATGCTAAACAATAAAGTTTGATTTTCTAAGACAATCATGGTATTGGTGATACTGAGTTTGGAAGTGGTCTCCATCTATATTACAGAAACTGTGATTTGTCAAGCAGATAGTTGGACCTGACATGGAGAGTAGGACCTGCACACCAGGACATGTAACTTCAGCATAGTCGGAGATGGATTCAGGAGTGCTCCTGTTCTGGCACTCGGAATATGAAGACAACAGTCAGATGAGAGGAACAAGGGGACTGCATCTTCATAATAGTGTTCAGAATAATTATATATGGGCAAAATTTAAGGGCAAAAATACCTCCACCAAATAATATTACTAGAATAAGAATGAGTAAACCATTAAAATGTCTGCAACTGGGGCAGAACACAGAAGAACCTTTGTAAATGGAATAAACAGCAAAATGTTAGTTTCAGTACATCACTGCCATTAAGGATATTTCTGATACGAAAATATAGAAAAACTCTTAGTGTGTTTTCAAAAATGTAATAAAATGTGCGGGGTAGTGACTGTTGATAATCTCATATCCAGACGTGCCAGGGTTCCAAGAAAGAAGTACATGGGGGTTTGGAGATGGGAATCTGTACAGATCAGAAGGACAATGAGAAGATTCCCAGTCAGAGTCATCAGATAGACCAACAGAAACACCAGGAACAGAGGAAGTTGGAGACTAGGAATGTCAGATAATCCAGAGAGAACTATTGAACAGGATAGCCGGTCCCCCACGGCTATTGGTATACATTGCAGTATAAGAAAATTCTCCAGCGCACACCAGTCTTGAATTCAAAAGTGTTTAATAACACATGTTATTTGTAAGAGAGTTTCAATAATGATAAGATTTTTACCTTGATATGTAGCCACTTTTTCTGTCCACTGGTCTTGTCACTGACAGTCTTTGTAACCAGAGCAACACATTGAGAAAATTCAAGTTTAATCAGTCTAAATTTGGAAAATTCTGTGTTAATTTTTCAGCAGTTTTGACCGTAGAACATTTCCTTAATAGAAACAGCAGTTTTGACCCCAAACCATTAGGGTCAGTAAAAAGGGCCAGTAAAAAGATGATGTTTGATTGGTTGATTAAATTCAGTATGGTGAAACTATTGGACTTATTTTTGCATCTGTCCATATGTCCAAACACTGATTAGCTTCAAGAAGATCCCAGGAAAAGGAATGAAATGTTGTTGATTGCATAATATTGTCTTCGACAAATTTATTATTTGTGTTTAGGTGAAAGCAGATAAAGAAATTGTCCCATGATTATATAATAACCATCAGCTGAGGAAAATGTGTGGAAAATATCTTAGACATGATACCTATGAGCTGTTAAACTATTAAAGTGCTCATTACAATTATATAAAGCGCAGATAGGCAACCAGCAGATCTCCAGATGTTTGAAAACTACAACTCCCAGCATTCCCTAATTACAGAGGGCTTGTAAATGAATGCTGGGAGTTGTAGTTTTCAAACACCTGGAGATCTACTGGTTGCCTATCACTGATATTCAGAATAGGGAAAGGGAAACATTACCAGTAATAAATGTGTCAATACAAGAGAAATAAAAAGGCTTGGGCAGATGAAAAAATAAAATTTATAGTACTGGGTTGTATTGTGTATGTTCCTTCTCTATAAACAGGATCATAATGTAAATATGGGTCTATACTTATATTCAGATCTCACTGTCTATACAGTGGTTAAGGGCCGCACACTCAGGGTTATGCAATAAAAGTTCTTATCGTTTTAAATGGTGCTAATTTTTCCCCAACCAATCAGATATTAGCTTTTAAATGTTAAATAAGATTTGATTGGTTGGGGCAAAATTAGCTCCATTTTAAATGATAAGAACTTTTATTGAATCTCTCTGACTGTATTTTACACATACACAGAGCGATTTACCTAGAGCCGCTATCGCTCTGCGTAAATCTCCAGAACAATAAAATATTGAGTTTGCGCAACTCCAAAATTAGCAGAAACGCAATATTGAATCGCGAGTTGCTGATGTGTGGGTGTATTTTAACTTTAATTGCATATAAATGCCTAGCGCCTCTGGGTAAATCACCCCCTATGTTTGTATTAACCTACATATAGCTTTTTTTAATGATATTTTCATTATCTTGTTCCTCAGACTATATATTAGAGGATTGACTAAGGGTGTTAATACAGTATAAAATACAGACGCCACTTTATCCACTGCAGATTGATCCTTCGCATTTGGGTTAAAGTAGCTAAATAAACCAGTTCCATAGAATATAAAGACAACAGTCAGATGGGAGGAACAGGTGGAGAAGGTCTTAGATCTCATGGCTTTAGACTGCATCTTCATAATAGTGTTCAGTATAATTATATATGGGCAAAATGTGAGGGTAAAAATACCTCCACAAACAAATATTACAAAAATAAGAATGAGTAATTCATTGATGAATGTGTCACTACAAGAGACCAGAAGCAACTGGGGCAGATCACAGAAGAAGCTTTGTAAAGGTTTTAAACTGCAAAACGTTAGTTTAAGTAATAAAAGAACATGTACCAAGGAATAAACTATACTAAATATCAACACTCCTAATACCAGGAGAACACAAGCTTTCCAATGCATTATCTGTGTGTAGTGAAGAGGGCGACATATTGCAACATATCGGTCATAGGACATCACTGCCAGTAAGGATACTTCTGATGTTACAAAATACATAATGAAGAATATTTGAGTTATACAAGCCTGTAAACTAATTATTCTTTTTTGTGTGTGAAAATCAAAAAGCATCCGTGGGATAGTGACTGAGGAACAGCCCATATCCAGACATGCCAGAGTTCCAAGGAAGAAGTACATGGGGGTTTGGAGATGGGAATCTGTACAGATTAGAAGGACAATGAGAAGATTCCCAGTCAGGGTCATCAGATAGACCAACAGAAACACCAGGAACAGAGGAAGTTGGAGACTTGGAAGATCAGATAATCCAGAGAGAACCAATGTGTACAATACGGTTTGGTTTTCCATCTTACGTTTGATATTACTCATTAATATTACAATAAAAATTTAAAGAAACATAGCAAAGAAAATTAGATTAAATATTAGCAAAAGTAAAAACAAAAAATCAATTTGCAGAATTTGAAAGAATCTTGCTCTGATGAGTTGAAAATTATAAGGACAACAAACAGAAAAAAAGATTATTGCTGTAAGTGATATCCAATATAGGACATACGTAAATCAACTTACCTGTTCATATTCCATCAAAATTCTAAACACCGGCCGGGTATTTACTTTGCAATTAATATTCACTTACAAAAGGAATGGTCCAGACTGGGCAACATTGATAAGTAAATAGATTTGTCACCTGATATTAAATTGATTCCATGATAAAATAATAAACCATACTAAATTACAACAGTTTGTGGTAGACAGATGGATCATTCCTAGGTAATATTTTATGTAAAAAAAATATATATATATTAATAACATATTAATTTATTTGTAAAGACCTTCATGAATCATGGACAGTAGAAAACTAACTTAAGTCTTAAATATAGAATGTACACAATGTTTTACAGCTTTCTTGGAGAAACATATACAATTTTATTAATTGTAACCTTGCTTTACTTACCAAAGGAAAACGTTGGACAGCTACAGAGTTGTTATAATAGATTAACTATTCAGGTACATTTTTGGGGAAAATAGCATTTGCCAACATATTCCTTCTTTACTTTCGGTAACCCTCATCATTTCCCAGGTGCTAGAGCCATTTACAGTAAGTTACCATTGCTATTTTATTTGTAATAAACTAGAACGTTTCAAACTATTTTGTCCCATTGACTTTAATGGGTTCATTTTCGAAATATAGAACTTTTACTAACGTTCTAAATTTCGGAAAGGAACCGAACTTTAGGAAGTTAAGCCATCTCTACTCTGAAGGAGGGTGTGGCAGTGCAGATTAGGATGTTGTTAGTTCTAATTTTTTTCCCCTTTGCTCATAAAAGCTATAACTTCTTTTACCCATTAAAAAATCATAACTAACTAGAAATTCATTTTGTATCACTAAATTGAGCTTTAAAAAGCATTTTGTGCTATATGAAAGAGAGACACATTTGGAAATAATAAGCATTTATTCCATGGACCATGTAAGGGGCATTATAACAGTGAATATCAACCCAAAACATACACATATGGGTGTGTTATAAACAAAAATAATTTATCATGGGCAAAATATAAAATTATAAATATGACAAGATTGTGCTGCAAAGAAAACCACCAGTAATTTCTTTATTGATTACATGACAAATCCTAATGGCCCATGTCTTACCTGTAATATCCAGAAATAAATTTATGATTGTAAAGGAAACCTCAGCCATAAATACTCTTCCTTCTAAACCTACTGAGGTTAATTACAACATAACAATATCCCAGGTCTCCCACAATGGGCCTGTAACCTACTGAGATTACCAAACTCTCTTGTGTGATTCTCATAGTGATTTGTTGGCTCTTAACCCATTTTAAAGGACATCTATACCGAAAAATAGGTTATTTTAAATTGACCATAACTGGAAGAAACTATCAAGGATATTCAATAAAAGTTCTTCAGGGAGATTCAATAAAAGTTCTGCAGGGTTATTCAATAAAAGTTCTTATCATTTAAAATGGTGCTAATTTTGCCCCAACCAATCAGATGTTAGCTTTCAAATGTTAAATAAGTTCTGATTGGCTGGGGCAAATTTAGCACTATTTTTAATAAGAAATTTTATTGAATAACCCTGGTTATCGTTTAAAATGGTGCTAATTTTGCATCAACTAATCAGATCTTATTTAACATTTGAAAGCTAACATCTGATTGGTTGGGGCAAAATTAGCATTTTACCATTTTAAAAGATAAGAACTTTTATTGAATAACCCTGTATAATTCTTCCCAACCACCACTGTATAATTTTTTTGTTGATCTGCCCCCTATTTTTTTAGATATCCAATCTAAAACTTCTTATATTTCAGCTGTCAATCAAGTTTCTTGTTCTCAAAAACTATTATTCTGGGAGTAGTTTTACTGTAGCTGGAATGGTGACAGAGTTTTGACAGTTGGAATGCTGTATGCTGTGTGCAGGCATAGAAGGGGGCCGGACCGGTCGCAGTGGCTGTGAGAGAGGAAGCCAATCACAGCCGCGGCTGCCAGGTATAGAGAATGCCACTGGAGCGAGGAGCTGTAAGTAGAGTTGTAATTATTTTTTTACATATCTAATCTAGCGGCTGGAAGAGGGAAGGGATGGCCAACATTATATAAAAAAAGGGCAGCCTGGGAGGGAGGATGGAGGGAAAAGGGCTTCCCTGTGCTTAAAAAAAGGCAAGTTTGTGTTATTTTATAAAAATGTCCCATGAAAATAAAATAACAATCCGCTGAGTTAAACAGGTAGAAAAGGCCTGTATAAGGCCTATGCACTGAATAACTATTATAGTGCTTAGTACAAAGATATACAGATATAAGTATAAAGAGAAACACTATAAGAGAAATAAAAGGCTAGGGTGGATAGGAAATTACATTTTCAAATACTGAGTTATATTTGTGTATGAACTTCCTCCTTTATAAACAAGAATACAATGTAAATATCTACAGGGCAATGCATAGAGAGGCGCTATCAGCTCTCCCGAAATGGAGCTTTACCGATGGCTGGCGTTTAAAAGTCCCGTAAAGGTAAGGTGCTATGCGAATGTAGCATCGCTTGAGGCGCCTGCATGGTTAACTTCCGCGTTAACCACGTAGGCACCACAATGCTGGAGATTAAGTCACGCTAACTGATATAACATTGGTTAGTGTGTCTTTAAACTACATTTTCAGCTGGTGCGCCTCTTGGTGCTTCTGGCTTCTAGTGTCTTCAGATTACACAGTAGCTATTTACTGGTTCAGACACACACACTATATTTATACAAAGTGAAGGTTATTCAAGGAACATTTTAATAGTTAGTGATAAGTGATACACTAAGAGCCTAGAAAACCATATTCACCAAAGGCTTTGCAGATGATTTTAAATGGGGTTTTAACAATAAGCAATAAGACCAGATCCCTAGCAGGCGTTAAAATGGCTCAATAGTGCTGTAAACTTAGCAAAACCTTTTTTAAAAAAACAATTGCCCGCAATAATTGCAATGTTATAAAACTGGTTTCAAAGCTTTGTACCGATTTTTGTGGTTGTGAATCTTGTGAATAACCCCCAAAATTTATAACACACTACACACAACTTTTTTTA
Organism: Hymenochirus boettgeri; assembly: GCA_019447015.1. Taxonomy (NCBI): domain Eukaryota; kingdom Metazoa; phylum Chordata; class Amphibia; order Anura; family Pipidae; genus Hymenochirus; species Hymenochirus boettgeri. The sequence goes on along the minus strand of CM033477.1, from coordinate 663,792 downwards.
ATGCTATTTTCACTATCTTATTCCTCAGACTGTATATTAGAGGATTGACTAAGGGTGTTAATACAGTATAAAATATAGATGCCACTTTGTCCACTGCAGAATTAGTCTTTGCATTTGGGTGAAAGTAGCTGAAGAAAATAGTTCCATAAAATATAAAGACAACAGTCAGATGGGAGGAACAGGTGGAGAAGGCCTTAGATCTCATGGCTTTAGACATCTTCATAATAGTGTTCAGTATAATTATATATGGGCAAAATGTGAGGGCAAAAATACCTCCACCAAACAATATTGCAAAAATAAATAAAAGTAAACCATTAATGAATGTGTCACTACAAGAGACCAGAAGTAACTGGGGCAGATCACAGAAGAAGCTTTGTAAAGGGTAAAGTGTGCAAAACGTCAGTTTAAGTAAAAATAGAACATGTACCAAGGGATATAACATACTAAACATCAACACTCCTAATACCAGTAGAACACAAGCTTTCCAATGCATTATCTGTGTGTAGTGAAGAGGGTGACATATTGCAACATATCGGTCATAGGACATCACTGCCAGTAAGGATATTTCTGATGATGCAAAAAACACAAGGAAGTAAATTTGCGTTATACAAGCCTGTATAGAAATTAACCTTTTTTGTGTGTGAAAATCAAAGAGCATCCGTGGGGTAGTGACTGAGGAATAGCCCATATCCAGACAGGCCAGGGTTCCAAGGAAGAAGTACATGGGGGTTTGGAGATGGGAATCTGTACAGATTAGAAGGACAATGAGAAGATTCCCAGTCAGAGTCATCAGATAGACCAACAGAAACACCAGGAACAGAGGAAGTTGGAGACTTGGAAGATCAGAAAGTCCAGAGAAGACCAACATATACAATACGGTTTGGTTTTCCATCTTACATTTAGTAAAAATGCTTAGAAAATCAGATTCTCAGTAGATGATCAAAATTAAAAGTAGATGAAGAATTTTGCTTTGAGTTGAAAATGGTAAGGAAAACCAACAGAAATCAGACCATGGCTGTAATTGACATACACTGAGAGTAATGCAGGCCAACGTACCTGTTGACATCCCATTCACATTCTGATGACCGACTGGGGCATTTATTTTGACAAATAAATAAATTAGTCGGCCTGATATTCTATTGTTTCCATAATGAATATTGAATCATACCAATATCAACATTTTGCTGATAAAATGTTGAATTAGCACTGTAAGAACAAATAGGAGAATCTTTATATAGTTGAGTAACTATGAGTGTAACTTTAAAGTTAATTTTTAGAGTTTACCTCACAATATAATTTTTTTTAAGGATCTGGAGCACCAACAGTTTTCACTGTTGTTGAAATAGTCTTGGACTATTCCTTTATTAAAGATAGTGCTGAAGCCAGGGGGAAGACTGGCAGAATCAGTTTTCTTTGGGCTGGTGCTCCTCACAGAAACAATATTGGGAGGTTTATCCCTGTCCCAAGTGCTTTTTAGTTTAACTGTTTTTTAAATAAACTTTACACACAATAGTTTTCCTTAAGACAAGAACTGAGTGTGCAAAAGATTTCTCCACTCATCCAATTGTTTTTTCCCCCCTTCTCTGGATCAACTGCTAGGACGGTATTATTGCTAGGGTGTGGAAAGTCCCTTAAAGCTGTTACAGGCTGCTAAACTGAACTGTGATTGGATAAAATAAGAAGAGTACCTACTATATTGACCTATAGGGAATGTGTTCTGCTCTGCTGTAAAACCTGGAATCCATCCTTAAAAGACTTTGATACAGCCCAATTCTAATTGCAATTCCGTGGGTTTATGGGGTAAATGTTCTGCCATTTTTAAACAAAAATGCTTATAGGTAACAAGGTTACAATATAAAACCAGACAGTGTAGCTATGCGGAATTTTTTGGAAATGTATTCTTTAAATTAGAAAGCATATTCTCCTTTGTACTTGTATGGGGAATTATAACATTTTTATAAACCCAATATATAATATAATAATATATATATATATATATACTATGAATTGTATTTTATATAATGGTAGGATACAAAGTAGCATTGTGTGACATGATGTTATCTCTCCTGTAAATAATCATTGTGGATCGAGCTGTCTCTCCTGATATGTTTCTCCCTCTGTAACGGCTGACACGTTTTGATGGGTGTCTGTGGATTCAATTGGTGAGACTCACTGACAGGAATGAGGCGTCAGGTACGCTATTGATGGCTGGTAGCTGTGTGTCCAAATGAGGACTCCATAGTGTGCAGTAGGAAACCTGGTCCAAGCCTTAATTATCCATCTGTCAGCTGATCTGATGAATCACGTTGGTTAAAGTAGCTGGTCCGGACACGCTTTGCACTGTGGTATACAGCAGTTTTGCGTTGGTGAGATTGCAACTATGGGGAACATGCAGAGGGACAGACGGTCTTGTTTGTGAGGGTGAGTGAGTTCTGTTTTTACTTACACAGTGTTGGGGCTATGGGTGGACGTACATTTGTACTGCTATTTAAGGGGGTGAGGGATTAGTATGTGGTATCCTGACAATGGCCTACGAGAGGGCTGAAACGCGCAGATCAGAATAAAGTTGTTGGCTACTTTTGTAAGACCCGTTGAGTGCTTTCTTTGTGTCGGAGATTCTGTGAAGTTTGGAGAAACATCCAGCTAAGCGAAAAAATAGAATAAGAAATAATCTTTAGCCAAATATAAAATTCAACATAGAAATTCTAAATAATAAATGTTACGCTGCAAAGGATTTCAAAGTAGAAAACATCTCAAATCAGAAACACCAGTTCTAAAATCTCAAATGTAATTTAATTTTAATAAACATATGAAGAGAATTTTGAGTCCAGATGGAAATCTCTACAAATCTTTGTCCAATGTAACAGCCCATATCGTGTTTTACCTGTAATATCCAGATATCATCTAAGATCATAAAGGAAACCTCAGCCATAAATACTCTTCCTACCAAACCTACTGAGGTTAATTACAATATAACAATATCCCAGGTCTCCCACAATGGGCCTGTAACCTACTGAGATATCAAACTCTCCTGTGTGATTCTCATAGTGATTTGTTGGCTTGTTACCATTTTACCAGTCACTTTCTTTCTTTCATCCTGTACTGTATCATTACCTATTGTATCATATAAAATATAAGGATAATAAGTAGAATTCACAGTGCTTTAAAACAGGGCATGGAACTTCTTATATTATTAAATTTTAAAGGCAAACTCCATCCCAAAACACATTTCTCCTAATTTGTAGTCCACAAACTGTTTATTAAAACAAGAGAGATTTATGCAGAGCTGCATTTCTCTATTCTCTCCTTAAATGGAAACTAACCTACAGCATTTACCAAGGGTTAGTGGCACTTTAAGAAGGAAATAGCAGCAGCTGCATGGGGTTCCCTATAGACACCAGTGCAGCCATCATCTAAGTGATCAAATGATTTCCTCCTTTCTTATCGTTAGTATCATGGCTTAACTACAGCAAGCAGGTTAAGAGTGTAATTCACTATAAACAGGGTTGGATAAGTTGAACGGCAAGGCTGCCTCTCTATCCAGGTATCTCTACATTCTGGAACCAGGTGTGAAGGTGTGTGGTAAGCGGCCGTATTTATATGTTAGATGGAACTAAGAGGTAACATGAGTGGAATCATTAGAAGGAATTGAACTGGAGTTACCACTAATACATACACCACATGGAATAGTGGTGGTGGCTGTGAAAAGAGAGGTTGTGTATGTAAAGCAGGGTGATGTCAATGAGAAACAACACAGGGCTACAATTTGTAATTAATGGTACATTTTTGTGATACATATGTGACCTTATATGGTTGGATGAATAGAATTCGGGAGATGCCCCTGCTCAATGTGACGGCCATGTTGTATTTTCTGAGCCATTTTGTTAGAACACTGGATGTGACTTGTTTATAATCTTGTTATTTAGAGTTTTATATCCTAATATTAATTATAGTTAATTTCCTGGGATTAGACCTTATTTTCCTAATTTATTTTTAACAATTTAGATATTGTCAATGTTGAGGGGTCATTAGCACCAATTGCTGCGAAAGGAAGGAATACAGACAGGGAAATGGGGAATCTGCTTTGGACTAACAGACATATTAAGGGGGACGTCTCTGTGATATTTTATTTATTCAGTTGAAATGAACTTAATATTGTTTTCACAGTCAAAAGTTATTTCCGATGCTCACTTATGAGCTGGTTCTCAAACCAGTATCCACTATATCTAAATTCCAAGAGGTTCTTTTGAAGGAACTCATGTTGGTTTCTGTATAATAACTGATGCATTATTTCCATCTTGTGTTGTCTTCTTCCAAAAAAAAAACACATTTCCCCTTTTGTCTGCCATTAGATCATCCCACTTTTTAAGAGTATCCTATGTTAATAATTCATCCTTTGATAAATTCCTTTCCTGTTCCCTTCTTTCTTTCATATCCTCATTGTATTTCACCTTACAAATAACTTAACAATAAAGAAAGCACTCAGAGGTAGACACCATTTTGACTTATTTTTAATCTGTGAATGAACTCTTTACCATCTCATTACCAGGTTGTCCTTTAACAAGAGTTCCTTCATCCACACTCTGAATCCAAATCATAGCATTCACTTTGTTATTACATAGGGGCTGGTGTACTTGCAGAATCCAGTGATTCAATTGGGCGGCCATTATCCCCACTCCCCACCTTTAGTACTTTAGCGCAGCAAAGCTGTATCTGTGTTCAGCCTTTCTTCAGTGATTCCTTTGCACAGAGTTCCAAACCCAATCATAGTATATTCCACATTACATTCTATTACTACAGTACAGACACACAGCCAGACTGTATCCATCACAACAGGATAGATATCACACAGACCTAAAGATCAGAAGGTAGGCTAACTGTGTCAAGTATCAATTCCATGAATGAGGGCCTTGGGTAGACCACTACCTACAGCCCACTTCACTCTTACATAAATGACTCGGGTCAAGTATTGTCAACCCTGGAGAAAATTCAGTTGAAGAGTGATTATACATGGGTAACGATGGATGTGAAATCCCTTTATACCTCAATAACCCATGAGAGAGTGTTACAAGCTATTAATAAGGTTTTAAGGGACTTAACTGTGCACTCTTATGAACTTAAGGATGTGATTCTTTTGTCAGTACATTTTCTGTATAATTTTTTTATTTTTGATGGGAATTTTTATCTCCAGAGATGTGGGACGGCTATTTGTGCTTATTTCCCTCCCATCTGTGCCAACCTTTTTATGGGTTGTCTCACATCTATGGAGAGGGAAAAATTGTCACTACATTTATGACCTTTTGATGATTATGGGGGGGTCAGATATCCACTGTTTCTAGTGCAGATGCAGATGCAGATGTCTCCACACCAATATGGTCCCTGATAACACATTGAAAGCTGCTTTTTGCCCAGCAGTTTATTTACTAGCCATCTTGAATTGCATACAGACTCAGATGTTAGCTTTCAAATGTTAAATAGCATCTGATTGGCTGGGGCAAAATTAGCACCATTTTTAACCATAAGAACTTTTATTGAATCTCTGTTTGTATTTATATCACCACCTGGCAGAGATGGATTAAGATCATATGGGGCCCAAGGCAGTGCCATCATTTAGGGCCCCCTTTTTTGTTACATATATTGTATAGACTGTTTTAGTTACTGCTTCTGAAGCTGGGCCCCCAGAAGTTTCCTAGGCAGGTGCCTAGGGTTGCCTTGTGGATAATCCTGCTCTGCCACCTGGTGTATGATTATTATGGATGTAAAATATGGTTCTAAATGCATTGTTTACTATTTAGGTATAGCATGTTAAGGCACAGGAGCTAAGCAGAAGAATGCAGAGGGAATGAAGGCTGGTTCTGTAAGTAGGTTTACCAGCAGCGTTGAAAACAAAGAACCTTGCGAGGTTGAGGTTTTGGGGTGCAAGTAGCCTAATACTAAAAAGTCTGTGTTGGGGGTGAACATATCCTTCAACTTTTGAGGGATATCTACTTTTAAAGGTGCTTAATCTACTTTTCATGATTATTTATTTTGATGGTTATTTACTTTGAGGGTTACTGAAATCCGAACAATCCCCCTGGAACATTCGGATTTCGGAACTGAGAGGTTCTGTGTCAGATCCAGGTCCGAGTTGCACCCGGATCCCATCTCTAGTAAAGAGTTAATGAAAACTGTTTGGATACTGTATGGCTGATGCAATAAATGATGCAAAGTTTGCCCATTTCATTAATCTGCAGCAATTTAAGATTTAGAAACATGATGGCAGTTCGTTCCTCCAGCAGTTCTTTGGAATAAGTAAAAGTTTTGACCTGAAATTCCAACCGGTAAAACCTAAGTTTCTTCATCAAAACCACAAAATACGTTGAAACTGTAAATTAAGGTTTTGCCTGTTGAATTTTTGAAACCGTGTTTTGAAGTTCCAGCTGTAGTTTCTGCCATTAAAATGTATCAGTGGAACCATAACAGAAGTGGTTCTCTTTGATTAAGTTTATCTGCAAGAGTTGTAAGGGGGTATGTAATGTAATTGGTGTTGATGGTTAATAACCTATATTTCTACAGTGAGGGGGATATGTAGAAGTTGCAATGGTCCTTAGAATCTGAATGGAATGTGAATGTATGGGTCCTTAGGCTTGCATTAAAAGGTGTATTTATGCACGTATGTATTTATGTATGTGTATAAGTAACATATGGTTATAAGGTTATTATGTCATGTAAGCTAAACTAACACTTGTATCAATTTTCTTTTAATAAATGAATGTTCCTTACAAATGATCGTAGTTACTAGTCTGAGCTGAGTTACCAGCTTGAGTATGCAATAAGGAAACTCTTCTTAAAACTCTCAAGACTAAGTAATTCATATAGTTTCATAAACTAGTAATTCATAATTTTTTTCGAAAATCCATGAATCCTCGAGGAATATGCCCCACTTTCGGGATTTAGTACCAGATTTGTGACTGTGGGTAAATTCCAAAAGAGTTTAACTCGCATTGCCCACAGATAACAGCAAGCAACAACAATACAAAGGAGATAAGTCTCAAACAAAGGTACCGGGAGTGGGTTAAAGTAACCTACACAAAATAGTAAGTAACCTACACAAAATAGTAGGAGGACCAGGTGGATCTACCACCGAACCTAATTGCTAGATCCGCCTGGATAATGCAAATCCACCATGGTAAATTCTTTGGTGGCCCAGGTGCATCAATGCCCTAGGCCCTTCGCTAGGCCAGACTCACAAGAACGTACAGGATACAACGAAGGAGCGGAGCTCATGGGCAAAACACGAACAAGTCAGATGAGATATACAATTTAAGGTTTTAAAACTGGTGATTCTGATTTGGAGACTATTTCTAAATTTTGATTTTCCCCATAAAGTACACTTCATCATTCATTGAATAAAAAGAAAAGGCTTCATCTCCTATTTATCCAATACCGTTTAGTTAACTTGCATTTTTTTTAGGTGTAGCGGCATTCTAATCTCAGGCAAAATTTCTCTATACACAACACCTCTCGTATACCCAAGACTTCACTAGTCACAGTCTTATCTAAGTCTAAACATTTATATCGTTCTCCAACCCATAATGCCACCCACCATTTGGTCCAGAAAAAGGAAAAAAAATGATTGGGTGGGAAAAAATCTTTCCTGTGTTGTTGTTGCTTATCTTCCATCCTTTAAGACACCACGACCACCGGAATATCTAATATTACTAATGAAATATAATAATATGTATTATCAGCTACTGAAAAGAGCCAACAAAATGCTTGGACCTACTTTTGTGTACTCAAAGTAGATTTTGGGAGGAAAATAATGTACTAGATGGAACATATTCCATTATAGATATAGTATAGAATAGAAGTCTCTCTTGGCTTTCACTGAACATAATTTAAACCATAATTTAATGCTGCGTTTCAGGTAATGTAATACGGAATTGTTATTATAGATTACAGTACCTCTGGTGTTTTAAAAGGATGTTTGACCACTGCAACGGAAAGAATGAACATATGCACCACCATATTTGGGATTTTATTTCTAACTTTTATTGCCAGGTTCAAGCTAAATTCTCACTCTATTAAAGCAGTTTTTATTTCTTCTTCTTGTCCAGAGCAATATTTCTACCAGAATATGATCCTTATTTCAAATGGTTACGATAGCTTTACTGAATTGTCCCTCTGTTGTAAGTGTTAGAGGTATTCTCGTCATTGTGACTTAGATAACAATAACATGTATATCTAAAAGGTCTTTACTTTTGCCTCCTCTGTTTGGAAGGTTGAGTAGTACTTCATGTGACATTGACTAACTAAAATGTATATCTATAGCTTTACCCTTTTGTCCCTCTGTTGTGAAGGTTAGAGGTATTACTGTCATTGTGACAATTAGATTAAAATAAATGTAAATACTATAAGGCCTTTACTGTTGCCCTCTGCTTTGAAAGGTTGAGGTAATACTGTCATTGTGACATTAAGATAAAATAGGAAATGTATATCTATAGGCTGTCAATGTTGTCCCTCTTTTTACGTTTAGATGTAATTCTGCATTGTGACATTAGACTAAAATCAATGTATATTATAGCTTTAACTGTTGTCCCTCTGTTGGAAGGTTAAGAGGTATTACGTGTCCTTGTGCATTAGAATATAAATAAATTATATCTATAGGCCTTTATCTTGTTTCGGCCTCTGTTTGGAACGTTTAGTAGGTATTACTGTCCATGTGACATATATAAAAAAATGTATATCTATAGAGGCTTTTACTGTTGTCCCTCTGTTGAAGGTTGAGGTATTACTGTCCATTTGTGACTTAGATAAAATAAAATGCATATGCTATCAGCTTGTATTACGCTTGTCCCTCTGTTTTTGAAGTTAGAGGTATTTACTGTCATTATGACATTAGATCAAATAAAATGTAATATCTATAGGCTTACTGTTGTCCCTCTGTTGGAAGGTTAGAGGTATTACTGTCATTGTGGCATTAGATAAAATAAAATGTATATCTATAGGCTTACTGTTGCCTTCCCCTGTTGGAAGGTTAAGGTATTACTGTCATTGTGCACTTAGATAAATACAATAGTATATCTATAGGCTTTACTGTTGTCCCTCTTTTGAAGGTTAAGGTATTACTGTCATTGTGACAGTTAGAATAAAATACAAATGTATATCTATACTTTACTGTTTTTCCCTCTGTTGGAAGGTTAGAGGTTATTACTCATTGTGACATTAAGAAACATAAATGTTATCTATCAAGCTTACTGTTGTGTCCCCTCTGTTTGGAGGTTTAGAGGTAGACTGTCATTGTGGCATTAGATAAAATAAAATGTCATGCTTCTTTGGGTAAATTCATCTCAAACAATTATTTTTTTCTGTTGGAATAAGATTTTTTTCTTTTATTAAGTGAGAACTATAGTGCATAATGAAACATTTTTTTTTCAAAACATTTAAAATGAAAATCCCCAGCACGAGGTAGGATTGGTATTTCCTAGCCTCCTATGACCATTTCTAGAGAGCGGCAGCACAAAAAAACCGCTCCTCTTCTCCAATCTTTACTTAGGTTTTCTTTATTGAGTAGTTAGTCCTTTGTTCCATGTCCAATGTGTTCCTTGTATAATCTTCTTTTATAAAAAAATAGTTTGAAATGTACTTGGTATCCCCGATTTGATTTTGTTTTGGTGTCCCATCATCCTTTCCTTTGGAGATGGTTTGGTTAGGTGGTGTATTGTTTGTCATTTTGCTTTATTGCTGAACATATTTGTCCTTTGTTTTCTATCGGTTGATGTGGATTTATTTTAGTTGGTTGGTGTTTCTCTCCATCTTAGTTGCCATAGGGGGTGTTACTCTTTAGTCCTCCATTTGTTTAGTTATATAGGTTCCAATGACCATATATTTCCCTGTATCTTTATATCCTCTCTAATCTATTTCCATGTTTTGTCTGAATTATCTCCATTAATTCCTTGTTTTAACTGTTTTATTTTTTTTTCTTCTAATTGTAGTTTTTATTTGTATGTCTTATTCATAATTTTTTGTTTTTTTCTTGTAAACACTTATATAAAGTAAGCTGGAAAACCAAACCGTACTTGTACATGTTTGGTTTCTCTCTGGCATTTCATATCTTCCAGTCCTTCAACTTCCTCCTGTTCCTGTGTTTCTTTGGTCTATCTGATGACTCTGACTGGGAATCTCTCATGTTCTTCTGATCTGTACAGATTCCCATCTCCAAACCCCCATGTTAGTCTTCCTTGGAACCCTGGCATGGTCTGGCACATGGGCTATTCCTCAGCCTATCCCACGATGCTCTTTGATTTTCACCCAACACCAAAAAAGGTCATCCTTTCTATACGCTTGTTCTCAAATCTTCTATTGTGTGTTATGTGCAACGGCGAAGTATCCTTACCTGGCAGTGATTTACTATACCGATATGTTGCAATATGTCACCCTCTTCACTATCACAAATAATGCATTGGAAACTTGGTTTCTCCTGGTATTAGGAATGTTGATGTTATGGTGGTATTTCCTTGGTACCAGTTCTTTTATACTTACGGCTAAGTGTTTGCGGTTAAATACACCCTTTGCAAAGCTTCTTCTGTGATCTGCCCCAGTTACTTCTGGTCTTCTTGTAGTGGCACACATTCATTATGATTACTCATTCTTATCCTTGCCAATATTCTTTGGAGCGAGTATTTTTGCCCTCACAGTTTGTGCCCAATAATAATTAAACTGAACACTATTATGAAGATGCAGTCTAAAGCCATGAATCTAAGGCCTTCTCCAGTTGTTTCCTCCTCCATCTGACTGTTTTCTTTATATTCTTGAACCGGTTTAAGTTTACTACTTTAAACCCAAATACAAGATCATTCTGTCGGTAGTGGCAAAGTGTTCCTCTTACTATTTATCTGTATTACAACCCTTAGTCAATCCTCTAATATACACGTCAGAATAAATAAATAATGAAATATTCTTTAAATAGAGCGTCGTAAGTTAATACAACATAATGTATGTAAATAGTGTGTGATGCCTGAACCATAGTCTGTGTATGTGAAACCACCGGATATTTTAACATATTGCTGGTTTTGTAGAGAAGGAAGGTGTCTATACCAAATAACAACCCCCATTTAATTTTTGATCTGCGGCCTTTATTAGGCTGTGTGTGGCCTGGGGGCGAGGGCTTAAGTCTGGGGCATGGTAGTGGCGCATCCTTTCGGGGGCTGGCTGGGGTGGGCTGCTGGCGCTTCTGGGGCTGCTCCCACGTGGGTTTACTTTTGGGACGTGCTGCTGCTTCGTGGGGCTGGGGCTGTGATCTTTGGCGGGGCGTGGCTGGCTGGTGGCTGGGGCGGGGCTGATCTGGTGGGGCTGGTCCGTTGCGTGTGCCTGGCTTGCTTGCGTCGGGCGTGGGTATCTGGCTGGTGCTGGGTCGGCTGGATTGGCTGGGCTCGGTGGGTGGCTGAACTTCTGTCTGGAAGGGCTTGCTGGGCATGGGCATTGGGCATGGCACTGACTGGGTGCTGGCGGCTGCGTGCTGTTTGGCTCGGGATCTGTGGGCGTGGATTCGGCGGGGTTTGGGGGGCTAGGACTGTGGGGCTCTGCTGCGGGCTGCGAGTGCTTGCTGGTTCTGGTTGTCGCTCTGCCTGCTTGGCGCGGTGCCTTTTATACTGATGTCTATTTTATATATTCAACCTATGTGAAAATCTAATTGTGGCAACATTATCTTGAATACCCACGTATTGAAATGGGGCATATTGGGACACGAAAAAATTAAATTCATTTAGTAATGGAAAATTATTCAACCTAAATAATGGTTTTAATAATAGCAGTGGTAACTTACTTAAAATGGCTCTGGGACCTGGGACATGGTCCGGGGACCATCCCCAGCGGGAAAACCGCAACAAAAATGCGCACATGCACGCTACTTCCCGGGTTTCCTGCAGGACTGGTTTTGGTATCTCAATGGCTTGCTTCAGATTCCTCGACATTCGAGGAGTCCTCAAGTTCAGCTGTTCATGGATACTTGTGACAGACGCTCAAGGACCATTATGTCTTGATAAGAAGTCTTCTCTTTCTTTTCACCGGCGACACCAACTCTGCAGATGTCTCTACAAAAGGTAATGTAACTGTTGACGTTTTCTTTCTTGTGCCATCATTGTGATCTACGTCTGAGTCTCCGTGGGGTTTCTACTCTTTTAGTATGTTTGCTGAAGGCACCAATCCAACTTGGTGACTGGTTAATATTTCAATGCTCCAATCATATCATCACACAGTTAGCCAATCATATTTTGAGTACATAAAATCCAAATATGTGTGATTGCAAGCACTGAGGTTGAATGTCGCCACGCAGTCGGTGTCCACTGGTGGCTCGTTTCACCCGGTGTTGGTAACATCATGCTGAGTTGTGTTCTAGCTGAGCGAAGAAAAAAATTTGGATCAAGACACAGGCAACACTGCATGAGTTGATGTCCGCCAGGCGCCGCAGTGTCACTGGCGCTGCAGTGACATCCCCCCGTGTTTGCAAACAATCATGGAGTTGGCATCACCACTTGTGAATGGAAAGCCATGGCCCCAAGACTCTTTCTAAAGACCAACGGGGTCCTGGATTCAAGCTGCAGGACCCCCAACAAAGGCACTCGCCAGTGCTTCTGCAATGGCTGGGGAGGGGGGTCCACCACCACCAAAGCACTTGGTCAGTGCCACAGGCCCTTCCCAATAGTCACAAGGGCACTTCTAGTGCAAGGAAGGGGACATTGGTGTCGATCTGCGGGACCCCTTAATAACGCAAAAGGGCAACTTTAAAATGCGGGGACGGGGAGCTGGTTCGAACTGCGGCACTCTTAAGCCCCAAGGGGGCTTAAGGAGGTGCTGATTGTGGCTCTCGTAATCCCCGCCCACACTGTACTGGAACAAGGAGCACATCACGCTTATGTGGTCCAGCCCCAAAATAAAAAACTTACATACACGGTAACTCACCACCCCCAAATCTCTAATGGAGTTTTGAATCTTAATTATAGTCTAACCTGAAATCCTGCACAAATGTCCGTTTCCCCTTCCTGTTTCTGCTTCCTGGTCCGTTCCATGTTGTAACTGTCAGTTTATGGATTTAGCACGTTGACATCACAGCCAAGCTGACTGAATGTTAATCCCGTCGCCCCTTCTGAGCTGCCCAAGCTCAGTACAAGGCTCAGTACACCAGGTTTTCTAAATGGCCTCAGTTTCCATTACGCACCCAGAAACATAGCAGGCATCAGTAATTGAATCATAGGACAAACTATGATATAGCAACCATATTTTAAGATGCCATTCTTTCTAAAAGATGTTCTTATAGGGTGGAGTTGTCCCTTTAAAATTCTAAATCAGGTTTTCTCTCTAGAATGCGTTATACAATGATGATGGAAATAGTTAATAAACAAATTGCATCTACAACAAAAAAGAAATTATAGCGAGATAATTTATTAAAAGGAACGTTCCCTGTCCCACCACTAAACCAATACTTTCCTTCCCTAACCTTCCCCACCCATCCAACACCCAAATCATCCTACTTACCCCCAGTGGAGCTTAAAGCTCCTTTACTTTCTCCTCAGCACTTAGCGCTGGTAAGTTCGTCCGGTCTTGTCTCCCCCCCAAGCTCACACAGAGGAGGTGCGGCAGTTTCAGCAAGTTATCTTAGCGGTATCACCTGAAACCGTTTTTTGGGAAGATGGTTGGCTTTAAACCATTGCAGAGACCAAGTGGGTAAAAGAAGATTTGCTGATGAAAACAGTAATAATAACAATGTCAGGGTTTTGGTGGGGAAAGTAAGTTAGGTTTTATTCCTGTAGATTGACATGACCTTATATATCCAATAAGAATTTGTGCCACTACATAAAAAACATGTTTTGGGGTTTGTTTCTTTCTCTTTAAAGTTTACCATAGTGTAATTTAACAAACATTTATATTTACCTATTAAATTACCAACCCACAACTTTACTCGATAACAATTTCACAACTACAGCATCAAACACTATGTTTCAACCCTTATATGGCAAAATCATGGAGAATTCTCAGTTAACTGATGGAACTTATAGGGGGAGATTCAATAAAAGTTCTTATCGTTTAAAATGGTGCTAATTTTGCCCCAACCAATCAATCTTTTTAACATCTTGTAATGCTACATGTGATTGGTTTTGGGGCAAAATTAGCCCCATGTTAAATGATAAGAACTTTTATTGAAATAACCCTGTATATATTTTTTAACACTTGTTAACCACTGTGGGAAATTACCCCCTTGACTTACATATGTTATCGAAAAAAGCCTATCATCATTATTAGAACCAAAAAAGGTATCCAAGAGTACCAAAGTAAAGCTAAGGGCACTCTTTTTTTGTCTGGTCTGGTTTTACTAGTGTCAAATAAAGCTCATGTTTAAAATAAACCTACCAGTACTTATGGCCGTTTTGGTTTGTTTTAGTCCATATGACTTGTATATGATTGAGGCGTGATGCTCTTATCAAATTTTGTGATTTAGAGTCAAGGGTACTTGGTATCTTGATACCTTTTTTTGGATTCTTAGTGTTTATTTTGGACCTTTATATACACCGTATGACTTTGTACTTTAGCTGCGTGTCCCATTCATACCCAGTAATTGTCTTTTATTCCCCCCAACATGAATCCGGGTCCGAATCCGAATGTTAAGAAGTACGAAAATCTTATGTGTCGTCGTTTTTCAGGACTTCGGAGAATCTATTTTCTATTATTATCGAACGTTCAATGCTATTTTCACTACATCCGCCTTTCACATGGATCAACAGGTAGGCGGAAATGAGGATATTGCTAGATGGGTTGGCCTGGATGGGACGTTAGGTCTTAATTCAACCGACACAATACTTACTATTCTATACTATACTATAACTATACTATCTACACGTATACTATACTATATACAACAATACTATACTATACGAACCTATACTATACATACACTTCCTTCTCTATCCAACATGTTATGCCCATTTTATGTCTCAAGAATGTCTTTCTCCCTGTTAATCTATTTTTGGGCTCTATTCCATCCGGCTGTATGGGCTTATAGGCCTCCTTGGAGCCCATGCCAAACTATGGCTAAAGATCCTTGCCATTGGCATCAATCCTGCATGTGAAACGCTAGAGACCCGTAGTAAAGACTGGGGACCTTTTAAGCATAATCTTTTAAGTCATTGAGTTTTTTAAACCATGAGTTTTTTTTGTCACAATGAAATGTATACTCAATTCCCCTCAATAACAAGTAATAAGAATATAGCAGGTCCATCAACTCAAAATATGGTCACCAAGAATGTAATCACAAGCATGCGTTCCATTCATATTGTACCATGATCCAAACTAATATTTGTTTGAGCTCCACAACCGATATTACTGTATAGCACTCTGTCTTCTGTCCAGGATACGGACAGTCATCCAACTCGGGCTCTTGGAGTTGAATACTGACAGGGCATTCCACCTTTATTTTCCCCCATCCACCCCATTTGCAATAGGGTAGTCAGTGATAATACAACAATAATGCCATATGGGGACTTCACATTTATATTTCACCATCAATGACACTTCATATTATTGTCACGTACCACTCGCCAGTAAACCACGGGGGGTCCCTCTGGTAGTCGCTGTTTGTGCCAGTCTTTCATTTCCTGCACACCAAAGTTCTGAGATTCTGTTGCTGGATCCCCTCACCCAGTTAAAATCCTCAGTTTGGAATAGTACATAGTATTGAGGTGATAAAAACATTTGTCCATCAAGTCCACCTTTTCAACCCTCCTTTTTAACCCTACTCTAACAGTTATCCAGAGAGAAAAAAACAAACCCAGATAAAAGGGAGCCGGAGATTCCTTTCCTGAACTTCAAATGGCAATCGAAGTATCCGGATCCTGGAAATGGTAGCGTCCGAAATGGTCCGGCCAAATGCGCAGGCTCACCTTTGTACCTATCTTCTTCGTTTCGCAATACCACAACTCTGTAACAGATTTCACAAAATTTTGGAAACTGGGGAATAAACAAAAGGGATTTTAAAAACTATGAAGTGTCATCTGACTGGTGAAATATAAATGTTAAGTCCCATAATGAGCATATTGTTGTATTATCACTGCTACCCTATTGAAAATGGATAATGAGCATATTGTTGTATTATCACTGCTACCCTATTGAAAATGGAGGTTGGATGGGCGGAATAAACAGGATCTTTAGCCATAGTTTGGCATGGGCTACAAGAGGCCTATTAAGCCCATCACATCCGGATGAATAGAGCCCAAAAATAAGATTAACAGGTATGAAAGACATTCTTGAGCACATAAAATGGGCATACATGTTGGATAGAGAAACAATTTTTTTTCCCATTGACTTTAATGGCGAAATTTTTGAATTTTTTCGAAAATCCATGAATCCTCGAGGAATATGCCCCACTTTCAGGATTTACTACCAGATTTGTGTCTGTGGGTAAATTCCAAAAGAGTTTAACTCGCATTGCCCACAGATAATTTATTTTATCTAATGTCACAATGACAGTAATACCTCTAACCTTCCAACAGAGGGACAACTATAGATATACATTTTATTTATCTAATGTCACAATGACAGTAATACCTCTAACCTTCCAACAGAGGGACAACAGTAAAGCCTATAGATATACATTTTATTTTATCTAATGTCACAATGACAGTAATACCTCTAACCTTCCAACAGAGGGACAACAGTAAAGCCTATAGATATACATTTTATTTTATCTAATGTCACAATGACAGTAATACCTCTAACCTTCCAACAGAGAGACAACAGTAAAGCCTATCATTATAGTAATAAATATTCCGGTGCTTCGTGGTGTCTTAAAGGAGGAAGATAAGCAACACAACACAGGAAAGATTCCCCCCCGACTGTGACCTAGTTAAGTCTTGGGGATAAGAGAGGTTTTTTGTAATAGAGAAATTTTGCCTGAGATTAGAATGCCGCTACACCTAAAATGCAAGTATACTAAACTGTAATTGGATAAATAGGAAGATGCATCCTTTCTTTTTATCCAATGAATGATGGAAGTGTACTTTATGGGGAAAAATCAAAAGTAGAAATCGTCTCAAATCAGAATCACCAGTTTTAAAACCTTAAATATAATTTTTTTGTCTGTTTAACACATGAGAGGAATTTTCAGTTCTCATGGGAAACTTAAAATCCTTGTCCAATGTAACAAGCCCAATGTCTTACCTGTAATATCCAGATATCATCTATGGTTATAATGAAATACTCAGCACTAAATACTCTTCCTACCAAACCTTCCGAGGTTAATTACAATCTAACAATATCCCAGGTCTCCCACAATGGGCCTGTAACCTACTGAGATTATCAAACTCTCCTGTGTTTCCCACCGTCCCCTTTATCGGGGTGTCTTTTTTCCTTCCTCTGGATCAAATGTTAGGTGGTTAAAAAGGGGGGTGAAAGGTTGGACTGAGGACAAATGTCTTTATTCAACCTCAATTACTATGTTACTATTCCAAACTGAGGATTTTACTGGGCGGGATCCTTAAGGGAGCCTAGAAAGTTCAGGTTAATACACCACCATGTCTAACCCAAAGGGTCCAGTGTCAACAATGGCATATCGGAGATTTAACATTAGTCTCTTGTGATCCTTGGACAGAGCAGTGCACTTGGTGAACTCCTTGAAAATCTGACATTTGACACAGGTCAGCCTACAGATTACTTCCCATTATCGTAGTGTTTTCACCTGCCTGGCGGGAGAGAGGAAGGTCCGAATGCAGATGTGGTGAAAGAACTCACACCTGGCAGTACTTTGGTGGGGGAAACGTACAGACTGCAAACAGCGCTACTACAGAGGGAGTTACTGGCGAGTGTTAACGCTGACAACTATGAAGTGTCATCTACTGGTGAAGTATATAAATTAAGTCCCCATAATGAGCATATTGTTTGTATTACACTGACACCTATTGAAAATGGAGGTTGGATGGGCGGGAATAAGGTGGAATGCCCTTGTATTCACTCCAAGAGCCGAGTTGAATGACTGTCCGTTCCTGACAGAAGACAGAGTGCTATACAGTATATCGGTTGTGGGAGCTCAAACAATATTAGTTGGGATTCACTAGTACAATATGAATGAACGCATGCTTGTGATCATTCTGGTGACCCTATTTGAGTTGGATGGACTGCTATATTCTATTACTTGTATTTGAGAGGAAATTGTATATACATTCATGTGCCAAAAAAACCTCAATGAGTTTAAAACCAATTGAATTAAAAGATAATGCTTAAAAGGTCAGTTTACTAGGGTCTCTAGTGTTCACATGCAGGAGTTATGCCCATGCAGGATTTTAGCCATAGTTGGCTGGGCTACCAGAGGCCTATTAAACCCATCACATCGGATGAATAGAGCCCCAAAATAAGATTACAGGTTTGTAAGACATTGTGAGCAATAAAGGGCATACATGCTGGATAGAGAAGGAAGTGTATAGTATAGTAAGTATAGTATGTTACGTACAGTACAGTACAGTATAGTATAGTATCGTATAGTCTTGTATAGTTAGTATATTAGTATACGTACAGTCAGTCCACTCAATATATCTAGATGGTATATTACGCTAGTATATACTAGTACCAGTATAGTAT
This sequence comes from Hymenochirus boettgeri, assembly GCA_019447015.1. Classification (NCBI taxonomy): domain Eukaryota; kingdom Metazoa; phylum Chordata; class Amphibia; order Anura; family Pipidae; genus Hymenochirus; species Hymenochirus boettgeri. The sequence goes on along the minus strand of CM033477.1, from coordinate 645,192 downwards.
ATAGTATGGTAAGTATAGTATAGCATATTCTATCGTATAGTACAGTCGTATCTAATAGTATGGTATAGTATAGTATAGGATAGTATAATATAGTACAGTTATAGTATAGTAGTCTAGTATAGTACAGTTATAGTAGTCTAGTATAGTATAGTACTTGTCAGTATAGTAAGTATAGTACAGTATAGTATAGGATAGTATAGTCTATACAGTACAGATGTATAAGATATAGTATGGTCAGTATAGTATAGTATAGTCGTACTATAGTTATAGTATGGTATAGTATAGTATAGGTATAGTAAAGTTTTGAGGTTGAATAAAGACATACGTCCATCCAGTCCAACCCCATCTAGCAATATCCTCATTTTCCTGCCTAACTGTTGATCCAGTGAAAGGCGGATTAGTGAAAATAGCCTTGAACGTTCGATAATCATAGAAAAGTTCTCCGAAGTCCCGAAAACCGAACGATCCATCAGATTTTCATACTAACATTCGATTTCGGAACGAGGGTTCTGAGTCGGACCGATTCCATCTCTAATACTGATGATATGGATATAATAAAAGACAATGAACTGGGTATGATGACCAGTCGTACCGGTGCACAAATGTGTCAAAATCAACACTAAGAACCAAAAAAGGTATCAAAGATACCAAGTACCCTTTACCCCAGGGGCACTCGCCTGCTAATATATACAAGTCATATGGACTAAAAACAACCCAAACAGCCATAAGATCGGGGTAGGTTAAACATGAGCTTTATTCTTACACTAGTAAAAACCAGATAGACCCAAACACTCCCCACACATTCCCATACATAAACAATGAACATAGTACACACATAAAATAGGAACAGTAGTCTTGTATATGATTGAGCGTGATGGTACTTGGTATCTTTGATCCTTTTTTTCTAATAATGATGATATGGCTTTTTGATAACATATGTAAGTCAAGGGGTATTTCCAAGTGTTCTACGTTTAAAATGGGCTAAGTTTGTTGCCCCAGCCAATCAATGTTAGCTTACAAATGTAAATAGATATGATTGGTGGGGCAAATTATCACCATTTAAACGATAAGAACTTTTATGAATCTCCCTGAATAGTTCCATCAGTAACTGAATATTCTCATGATTTTGCCATTATAGGGTTTGAAACATAGGTTGATGCTGAGTGTGAAATTGATTATCAGTAAAGTTGGGTTTGAGTTAATTTAATAGGAAATAATAATGTTTTTAAATTACACTTTGGTTAACTTTAAAGGGAAATAAACCTAAACATTTTTTATGTAGTGGCACAAAATTCTATTGGCGTAAAGGTCGTGTCAATCACATATAAAACCTATACTTACTTTCCCACCAAAACCCTGACATTGTTATACTTACCTGTTTTCAATCATCAAAGCTTCTTGTATCCACTTGTCTCTGCCATGGTAAAGCCAACATCTTCAAAAATTATTTTCTTGGTTCAGGTGATACCGCCAATGACTAACTGCTGCAAACTGCGCACCTTCTGTGTGAGCTTGGAGGGGAGACAAGAACCGGAAATACCAGCGATAGTTGAGAGATAAGTATAAGGAGCTTTAGCTCCACTGGGAGGTAGTAGAATGATTTGGGGCTTGGATGGGTGGGGAAGGTTAGAGGAGAAAGTATTGGTTTTAGTGGGTGGCACTGGACACGTCCTTTTAATATAATTATCTCTGTTTAATTTATTTTTTGTTGTAGATCCTTTTTATTAACTATTCCACTCATTCTTTATAAGCATTCTAGAGAGAAAACTGATTTAGAGTTTAAAGGACAACTCCACCCTCATAAGAACATCTTTTAGAAAGAATGGCCTCTTTAAAATACTGTATGTCGTGCTATGCTTCTGGATGCTCATGGAAACTGAGCAATTTAGAAACCTGTACTGAGCCTGTACTGAGCCTGGGCATGCTCAGAGAGGAAGGACAGGGGATTAACATTCAGTCATTGGCTGTGATGTTCAACTGTCAAACCTAACGACAGTTCTAACTGGAAAAACAGGAGCAGAAAGAAACAGGGGCAACAGGGCATTGTGCAGGATTTTCAAGTTAGACTTATTATTTCACATTTCAAACTATTACCATTTAGGGTTTCGGGTGGTGATTTACCTGTATGTAAGTTTTTTATTTTGGGGCTGCGTCATAAGCGTGATCGTGTCTCCTGTTCTCCAGTACAGTGTGGGGATTTACTGAGAGCCCAATCGCACCCTTAAGCCCCTTGGGCTTAAGGGTGCCGCAGTTCGAACAGGTCCCCCGTCCCCAGCACTTTAAGTGCCCTGTGGCCTTGGAAGGGCCCTTGTGGCCTGAAGTGCTATGGGGTTACGGGTCCACGCAGCTAACCAATGCCCCCCTTCCGCCACTAGAAGTGCCTGTGCTCTTGGAAGGGGCTTGTGGCACTTGACCGCGACCCCCTCCCCAGCCTGCAGCACTGACAAGTGGCCTTGGTGGGGCCCGCAGCGTGAATCCAGACCCCATTGGCTCTTAGAAGAACCCTGGGGCCATGGCTTTTCCTTCCGAACTGGTGATGCAACTCACTGATGTTACACACCGGGGTGAATCACTGCAGCCGCCAGTGACAACGACGGCGGCTGGCGACATCAACCTCAAGTGCTTGCAATCACACATATTTGGATTTTATTACTCAAATATGATTGGCTAATGTGTGATCATATATGATTGCAACATTGAAATAATTAACCAATCACAATGGATTTGGTCCTTCAGCAAAATATATAAAGAGTAGCAAACCCACAGAAGAGCTCAGAAGTCATCACAGTGATGGCAGAAGAAAAAAACGTCTGCCACAGTTACATTGCCCGGTGTTGGTGACATCTGCAGAGTTGGTGTCGCGGTGAAAAGAAAGAAGAATTCTTATCAAGACATAATGGTCCTTCTGAGCGTCTGTCACACAGTATCCATGAACAGCTGACTTGAGAATCCTCGAATGTTCGAGGAATCTGAAGCAGCCATTTGAGGATTCAAAGCCTGCGGAAACCGGAAGTAGGTGCATGTGCGTACTTCTGTTTTTTTGCTGTTTTTTCCGCGCGGGATGTGTTCCCCGGGCCATTTCCCAGGTCCCAGAGCCATTTACATTAAGTTACCCATGCTATTTAAACCATTATTTAGTTTGAAATTACAATTTTTTTTTCCCATTGACTTTATGCGACATTTTCAATTTTTTTGAAAATCCATGAATCCTCGCAGGAATATGCCCCACTTCGGGATTTACCAGATGACTTGTCCCTGAACGTTGTGTAATGTGATCCAATAAAAGAGTATTCACGAAGAGTGCCCCTCTCAGACTTGTTATGCTTGTGCTATACTTGGGTCCATGTTAAAAAGAGAAGGACACTCATTTGAATTTGGGCTAAAACTGTCAAAATAGAATGCTAGGGAAAGTGTTGTATTTGTATAGACTTCCTTCTCTACAAAAGCATATAGTAAAAATATCCAGGGTGGTTCACATTACACAATATGGTTCAGGCTCACACACTATTTCATAAATTATATTTGTATTAATCTACGTACAGCTCTCTTTAAAGATATTTCATTATTTTATTTCTCAGACTGTATTATGAGGATTGACTAAGTTGTTAATACAGTATAAATTACAGAGGATACTTGTCCACTGCAGAATAGTCTTTGCATTTGGGTGAAAGTAGCTAATAAAAATTCATCCATAAATATAAAAGACAACAGTCAGATGGGAGGAACAGGTGGAGAAGGCCTTAGATCTCATGGCTTTAGACTGCATCTTATAATAGTGTTCAGTATAATATATATGGGCAAATGTGAGGGCAAAAATACCTCCACAAGGAATATTGCAAAGATAAGAATAAGTAATACATTAATGAATGTGTCACTACAGAGACCAGAAGTAACTGGGGCAGATCACCAGAAGAAGCTTTGTAAAGGGTTTAACCTGCAAAATGTCTAATAAGTAATAAAGAACATGTACCAAGGAATATACCACACTAACAAACACTCCTAATACCAGTAGAACACAAGCTTCCAATGCATTATCTGTGTGTAGTGAAGAGGGCGACTATTGCAACATATCGATATAGGACATCACTGCCAGTAAGGATATTCTGATGATCAAAAAAAATAAGAAGTATTTGAGTTATACAAGCCTGTATAGAATTAACCTTTTTGTGTGTGAAAATCAAAAGCATCCGTGGGATAGTGACTGAGGAAAGCCCATATCAGACATGCCAGGGTTCCAAGGAAGAAGTACATGGGGGGTTTTGAGATGGGAAACTGTACCGATCAGAAGGACAATGAGAAGATTCCCAGTCAGAGTCATCAGATAGACCAACAGAACACCAGGAACAGAGGAAGTGGAGACTTTGAAGATCGATAATCCAGAGAGAACCAACAGTACATATGTGGTTGGTTTTCCATCTTACTTTCATATTCATATAAGTGTTACAAGAAAAAACAAAATATGAAATAATGCTTGAGATAATATTCTCCCGCACATGAGCAAAATTAAAAGCAAACAAAAAAGCAATTTGTAAAGTTGAAAGAATCAACTTGCTCCTTAAAAATTGTAGGGAAATAAACAGAAAAACAGACCATGACTGACATAGCCTGAGGGTTATACAGTTATAAAGGACATACACATAAACTTACAATCACAAGAGAAAAAATAAACATCTAAACAAGGAATAATGGAAGTTAGTCAGAAAAAAATGGAAAAAGATAGAGAGGATTATAAGATACAGGGATATATATGGTCATTGGAACCTATTAACTAAACAAAATGGAGGACGAAAGAGTAGTAACACCCTAACTGTCACAATGACAGTTACTATGTTACTATTTCCAAACCTGAGGATTTTACTGGGCGGGATCCCAAAGGAGCCTAGAAAGTTCAGGTTAATACACCACATGTCTAACCCCAAAGGGTCCAGTGTCAACAATGGCATATCGAGAGATTTAACATTAGTCTCTTATGTATCCTTGGACAGAGCAGTGCACTTGGTGAACTCCTTGAAAAATCTGACATTGACGACAGAGCAGTGCACTTGGTGAACTCCTTGAAAAATCTGACATTGACACAGTGTCAGCCTACAGATTACTTCCCATTCATCGTAGCTGTTTTCACCTGCTGGGCGGGAGAGAGGATAGGTCCCGAATGCAGCATGTGGTGAAAGAACTCTACACCTGGCAGTACTTTGGTGGGGAAACGTACAGACTGGCAAACAGCGCTACTACAGAGGGAGTTACTGGCGAGTGTTAACGCTGACAACTATGAAGTGTCATCTGACTGGTGAAGTATATAAATTTTAAGTCCAACTATGAAGTGTCATCTGACTGGTGAAGTATATAAATTTTAAGTCCCATAATGAGCATATTGTTGTATTATCACTGCTCACCTATTGAAAATGGAGGTTGGATGGGCGGAATAAAGGTGGAATGCCCTTCAGTATTCACTCCAAGAGCCGCCTATTTGAGTTGGATGGACTGCTATATTCTATTACTTGTATTTGAGAGGAAATTGTATATACATTTCATGTGCAAAAAAACCTCAATTGAGTTTAAAACTCATATATACATTTCATGTGCAAAAAAACCTCAATTGAGTTTAAAACTCAATTGAATTAAAAGATAATGCTTAAAAGGGACCGTATTTGCAGTTGGATGGACTGCTATATTCTATTATTGTTATTTGAGAGGAAATGATATAGCCATTTTCATGGGCAAAAAAAAACAAAAATAACCCTCACATTGAGTTTTTTAAACTCAATTGAATTTTAAAAAGATAATGCTTCCTTTTTAAAAAGGACCCAGTCGTTACTAGGGTCTCTAAGTGTTCACATGCAGGGATTATGCCCATGGGCAGGATCTTTAGCAATAGTTTGGCATGGGCTACACCAAGAGGCCTATTAAACCATCACATTCCCGGAAGTGGAATAGAGCGCCCAAAAAAAGATATTAACGGTTTGTGTATTTGGAAGACATTGTAGAGCAATCATAAAATGGGCCATACATGCTGCGGGGGATTAGAGAGCGGAAAGTGTATATATAGTTATAGGATAGTTATAGTCATAGTACAGCATACAGTACAGATAAAGCTATATATAGTAAGTATTAGTAGTGTATAGTATAGATCAGTATTAGTATAGTACAGTACGGTAGAAATAGATAGGTATGAGGATACTAGTATAGTAAATTATAGGACAGTATAAGGTATAGTATGGTTAAGTAGAGTTATTATAGATCGTTGTATAAGTTATAGTACAGTACAGATACCATATCGTCTGGTTGATAGTATTAGTTAGTTATATAATATAGTAAGTATAGTTATAGTCTATATAGCACATGCGGAGAAATGGGAGAAGAAGAGATAAGGAGGGAGAGGATGGGAAGAGGAGGTTATGAGGGAGAGAGGGATACAGGGGAGAAAGAGTAAAGGGGGGGGGGAAGTGAGGTGAAAAGCGGAGGTAGTTAGTGGGTAGAGGAGGAGGGGTGGGATGGACTGAAGGGAAAAAGGGTGGAAAAGAAATGGAGAATGAGGGTTGAGGGAAAAGAAAAAAAAAAGTAAATGAAAAAGGGGGGGGGGGGGGGTAGAAGGAAGGGGAAAAGGGGAAGGGGAGGGAGGGAGGAAAAGGGGAGGGTGGAATAAAAAGGGATAGGGAGGAAAGGGAATGGGGAATTGTGTATGATTATAATGGGGGAGAAAAGAAGGGGTTGAAGGGAGGGGGTGTAAGTGATGAGGGGGTAGGTAGGGTAAGGGGGAAGAAAAGGGGGGTGGTAAAAAGAGGGGTGGGGACTCGGAGAAGGAATGGGGGTCAAGAAGAGAAGGGTAAAAATAAAGAAAAAAGGAAGAACTTTAAGAGGGGGAAAGTAAAAAGGTGGGAGGGCAAAAAGAAGAGTAAGGTGGAATGAAAAGAAGGGAAGGAAAGGGAAGGGGGGCAGAGAAGAAAAGGGGGGGAAAAGTAGGGGGGGGTATGGAAGATATGTACCACGGGCAAGGAAGGAATGCCACAGTAGGAGCAAACGGTAGAAGAAACACGAGAAGTGAATCGTATACGGTGTAGCACAAAGAGCACTATAATAATACAGGGGAAAATCGCTGCAGGGTAGAATAAGTAAGTGACCTGATCGTACACACTCTGGGTAAGTATTTCTAACTCTCAAAATCGTAAGATTACACTTATAGAATAACTAGCACGGAGCTGTAGGGGAAGGTATAAAGTGAACCTGATCTTAGCACAGCTCTTGTGTAATGTATTTCTCAATATCACACGTTAATAGTTTACACTTTATAGAAATAACATAGCACAGAGCTGTAGGGGAAGGATAATAAGTTGAACCTATCTAGCACAGCTCTGTGCAATGTATTTCTCAATATCACAAACTTTATTAGTTACACTTATAAAATACATAGTACAAGCTGCAGTGGGAGGATATGAATGAACCTGATCTTAGCACGCCTGTGTAATGTATTTCTCAATATCAGCAACTTTAATAGTTACACTTTAGAAAATCATAGCACAGAGCTGCAGGGGGAGAATATGAAGTTGAACCTGATCTTAGCACAGCTTTGTGTAATGTATTTCTCTATATTGTGCCTATCTGAAAGTAAATGAAACCTTCACTATCTGAAGTGAATAACCTTAAGCGATCAACCTGGCTCCACATTTTTGTTAATTACTCAATGAAGCCCTGACACGACGGACCATGCTAATGAGAACAGTATGAGATCGTCACTGAATTACATTAAGAGTGAGAACTACTATATCAATGGAGGTTTGATTGGGGAATTAAATGAAAACTATGAAGTAGGAAAAAACATAATGTGAGTAAAAAGAGTGTGAATGTGCATTTAATACTGGGTCGATCTGAGAAGGCCGAAACTCACCAGTTTTTGTTCTGTTTTCAGATTCCCAGTCTTGGGAAATCCCAATTAATTTTTTGATTAATTATCGAATGTGCGAGGCTATTTTTAAGGATTATTGAATAGCCTTGAAACGTTCGATAACCTCTGGAAAACGATTGGACTATTTTCGATTTCCGATCTATTTTTTTTTATGATTACGAACATTCTATGCTATTTTCGATAATCCTTGAGCTTGTCGATAATTATAGAAAATAAGTCCCAAATCCGGACGATCCGTCCGATATTCGGATGGATCATTCGTATTTCGAACCAGGGGTTCCGTTTCTATTCAGTAGGGAAAAGAAGACACAAGGTGTTAAGTAAATTATCCCCTTCCATTGAATTTGAATTGCAGTTTTAGCAGTGCACATCCCATTCACAGATTTTATCATCTTTCCTTAAGTAAAATGGTGATTTTATTACCTTGTGCTGCATCTACACATTTCATGGCTGGCAGCACCCTGCAATGGGAATAACACATATATCCTTCATCTGCCTTCTCTGAATGTCTGGCAGCCAACTGCTAAAACTGTGGATTCCCCTGGATAGACAAGAGGCCATGACCGGGAACAAGGTAGATAATGTACATCTCTGGGCTAATTTTAAGTTTTTCAAGATAGCTTTAGCATAAGAAGAAACCTGCATGTTAACATATTGATAACAATTCACTATGAGAATCACACAGAGAGATTTGATAATCTCAGTAGGGTTACAGGCCCACGTCGTTGGACCTGGGATATTGTTTATAATTGTAATTAATCTCATAGGTTTTCGTAGGAAGGGTATTTATTGCTGATATTTTCATTATAACCATAGATGATATCTGGATATTACAGGTAAGGCATTGGCTTTTACATTGTACAAGGATTTTGTAGTTTCCCGCCATAAGAACTGAAAATGTCCTCTCATTTGTTTAACAGACATGTACATTTAATACATTAAAGTTTTATGAACTGTGATTCTGATTTGAGACAATTTCTACTTTGATTTTCCCCCATAAAGTCACTTCCATCTCTATTACAAAGAACCTCTCCTTATCCCCAGACCTAACTGGGTCACAGTCTTATCTAGTCCTAAACATTTATCCCCAACCCATAATGCCACCCAACATTTGGTCCAGGGAAAGGCAAAAATATTGTGGGGGGGGGGGGGTTGGAATCTTTCCTGTGTTGTGTTGCTTATCTTCCTCCTTTAAGACACCATGAAGCACCGGAATATTTATTACTAAATGATATAATGATATGTATTCAGCTACTGAAAACGAGTCATAAAATGCTTGACGTTACTTTTGTGGACTCAAAGTAAGATTTTGAGAGGAAATAACTTACTAGATGAGCTATTATCTACCAGATATGATCCTTATTATAAAATATATATATAAGGCTTTACTGTTGTCCCTTGTTGGAAGGTTATTATTATTATTATTATGGATTTATAACGCTAACATCTTTCCGTAGCGCTTCATTATACCATTTATACATCAGGCCTTGCCTCGAAAGCTTCCAATCTAAGCACATTTATTTGACCATACAACCTATCAGTATGTCTTTATGATTGTGGGGGAAACCGGAGTGCCCAGAGGAAACCCCCACAAGCACGGGAGAAACATACAAACTCCTTGCGATGTGTCCAAGGGTGGAATCGAACTCAGGCCTTAGCACTGCAAGGCATCAGTGCTAACCACTGAGCCACCGTACGCCCTGTAAGACTGTTCTGTTCCCTCTGATTTTCACAACTTCAAAAGCCTTTTTCTTTTTTTCCATTCCCCCTTTTAACCTGAGCATTAAGCCATGCAGGAGACCTATTTTTTTATTACACTTTGTTCCTTCCCTAAAGGTACAAATTTAGAAATGTAATAGTCTGATATCCTTTAAATGGTCCACATCTGCTCAGTAAGATGGCCGAACTTATAAAGTTTTCGAACTTTCGAACTATTGGGGAAAGTTCGAAAGTTCGAAAGTGGACCCAAGTCATGGGGAGGCAATAGTTCGAAAAGTTTGAATGAAAGTACAAATAAAATATCAATGGTAACTTAATGTAAATGACTGTTGACTGGAAATGGTTTGGGGAACACGTTCAAATATCCAGGACTTTCAAAACTCAATTTTACTCTCACATGCACTACTTTCGAGCTCTCCGCGTTCGAACATTCGATGCTCAGGAGAGAAAGAGGGCCACGCTATGGTATCATGTACATTTTCACTCGCAGATTCGTGCTCGCAAGCATAGGTTTTAATGGACATTTTCGGCTATGTCTGTTCCTAGGTCATTTCTGTTATTTTCCTTACAATTTTTTAATTGACCCATCACCGAACGTAGTTATACTCCATTATATTTCATGCTCATCCTCTAAGACTGTAAGGTTACAATCTGGACATGGACACTTTTTATCCATCTTACTGACCCATCACAGACCCGCTAGTTATAATCCACTGACAACTTAGTTACAGCTGCTGATCTGCTTCACCTATATGTTTCATCCCCATCTCCTCTAGACTGTAAGGTTACAATCTGACCTGTGACACTTCTACCCCTCTTACTACCCATCACAGACCGACTATTATAATCCACTGACAACTTATTATACAGATACTGCTCTGTCACCTTATGTCTCATCCCCATCTCCTCTAACTGTAGGTTTAAAATCTGGGCCTGGACACTCCTACCCCTCTTACTGACCCATCACCGACCGACTGATTTAGTAATCCACTGACACTTAGTTACAGATACTGATGTGCTTCACCTTATGTTTCACTCCCCATCTCCTCTAGACTGTAAGGTTACATCTGGACCTGGACACTTCTACCCCTCTTACTGACCCATCACGACTGACTAGTTTTAATCCACTGATAAATTGGCGCTTTATACTGTAAAATCCACATAATAATAATAATAATAATAATAATAATAATAATAATAATAATAATTAATAATCTGCAGAACAAGATTCTTTCAAGTCTGCAATTGCTTTTTTTTTGCTTTTAATTTGCTCATGTAGCGAGAATATTTATTTCTAGCATTATTTCATTTTTTTTTTCTTGTAACACTTTTGAATGATATCAAAAAGTAAGTGGAAAAACCACGAATTGTATATGTTGGTTCTCTCTGGATTATCTGATCTTCCAAGTCTTCATGCTTCCTCTGTTCCTGGTGTTTCTCTGTTGGTCTATCTGATGACTCTGACTGGAAATCTTCTCATTGTCTTTTCTAATCTGTACAGATTCCCATCCCAAACCCCCATGTACTTCTTCCTTGGAACCCTGGTCATGTCTGGATATGGGCTATTCCTCCTGCATCCTAACCCCACGGATGCCTTTGACTTTCACAGACAAAAAAGTTAATTACTATACATGCTTTGTATAACTCAATTTACTTCATTGTGTTTTTCGTTGTGTCAGAATTATCCTACTGGCAGTGATGTCCTATGATCGATATGTTGCAATATGTCCCCTCTCTCACTACACACAGATATGCATTGGAAAGCTTGTGTTCTACTGGTATTGAGGAGTTGATGGTTAGTGTGTTATATCCCTTGGTAATGTTTCTTTTATTACTTAGACTAACTTTTTTGCAGGTTAACCCCTTTACAAAGCTTCTTCTGTGATCTCCCCCCGTTACGTTCTGGTCTCTTGTAGTGACACATTCATTAAATGTATTACTCATCTTATCTATACAATATTCCCTGTAGGAGGTATTTTTTTCCCTCACATTTTGCCCATATATAATTATACTGAACACTATTATGAAGATGTCTAAAGCCATGAGATCTAAGGCCTTCTCCACCGTTCATCTCATCTGACTGTTGTCTTTATATTTTATGGAACTAGTTTAATTTAGCTACTTTTCACCCAATGCAAAGCGATCATTCTGCATGGACAAAGTAGCGTCTGTATTTTACCACTGTATAACACCTTAGGTCCATCCTCTATATACAGTCTGAGAAATAAAATAATAAAAATATCTTTAAAGGAGGCTGTACGTAGATTAAATACAGATATAATGTATGTAATAAATACAGTGAGTAGCCTAAACCATATACTTGGTAATGTGAATCACTCGAGAATTTCCATTAATATTCCTGTTTGTGAGAAGGAAGTGTCGTATAGAAGTACAATCCTACCATATTGATTTTTATCTCCCTTTTTATTACTGATGTTTCCTTTATTTATATATTATTGTACTACACATGTATAGTTATTCAGTCTGTAGAATAACTTATTTATCTGCAGGCAATGTGCTAAATAAGTGGATAACACGTGTGCTACCCTACTGATTATATTGGCACGAGTCTTACCCCTTTATTGCAAAAGACACCCACCACAACTGCCTTAAGGTACTAATACTAGGGTTTACACTCCTTTTTTATCACTACTATTTAACGTCCACACCACAATTCTAGCATCAAAATCACCTTGGTTTAAATCCTTTCGGGATTTACCTACAGCCAAGTCTCGTATTAATACTGGAAGCCACTTTGCCTAGAGGGATTGTAAATATAGCCCTAAATATCCATTGCCCTTTCCCCCCCTGAGGTTATTTAAGTTTTCATGGGACATTTTTTTTCTGGCCTCACCAGACACAAATAAACATTTGCGTGAGATAATGTTTGTGCAATAGCCAACATTATGTTTTTTTTCCTGGAATATCTATAGCTAATGGTTGTTTGAACATATGGTCCTGATGCAATAAAAGTGCAACTTTGCCCTAGGCTATTAATTTTAATGACCCAATCAAATGTTAGCATTTTATAGGCTACTGCAGTTATACATCTGATTGGTTGCTGCTAGGAGGAACACAGAGTCTTTGATCTGAATGTTGTTTCAAGCCAAAACTATCAGTTCTGTACTGATCATTTTCGACAAAAAGAAACTCTCAGCTAAGTTTCTAAAAACTCGACACAAAACCTGAAATTTCAAGTTACATTGTATTTTGTGATATTTTAGTTTTGAGTGGTGAATTTAGGTTTTAAACGGTTGGGATTCTAGGAAACTTTTGTTCATGTACACGGAACTGCTGGAGAAACTATAAGGAGATTATGACATGGCAAACTTTTCCATGTTTAATTGCATCAGCCATTAGTAACCCAAACATTTTTCATCTCCTTACGATGATTGGCTGTACTGGATAGGCTTAACTATTGTGATAACAAAATGAATGGAATATATTTATAATATTATATTAATGTTAAAAATATTTTTTTTTCAGTAATAAATTAGCTATCAACAGTTTGCTGTGTTAATATTACAACAAGTAAACGGAAATATATCCAAATAAATTATAAAAAAAAACACTCACCAAAAATCTTATGAGCTAACCGGTAAATAATTATGCTATATTAAATATTATTGAAATAAATATCAAAGATCTTTAGAGATTTCAATTACGAAAATGGTTTTACAATTATTTTAGGGCCCGCTGCCATTCCAAGTTTTTTTAAAAGTGCAGCGCTCCCTGTATAATAACATTTAAGATATGTTTGTGCTACCTCGTAGTGTGAAACTTTACATGGTATTGTAGGAGACTTTATAGAGCGCAAAGCCGTGCGTCTTACCTCACCACGATCCCGCGATTGCATCCCTGACGTATATAGTGAATCTTTCCGCTTACTTTTTATTGACGCCATTTGAACCCCGGTTAATTTGTTTATTAACAAAATTTAACAGAAAGAAAAAAAATTAAACAAAATAACTTTAAAACACAATTTTCTAAAAACCATTTAAATAATCCAGAAATCTTTATTAGGTCACTATAAACTATCCTTACACAAAACATGTAACTATGTATGGGTTTATCATAGTAATTCCAATCATTACGCAGCCCACACCTACCTATTAGGAGGGTTTAATAGTTATTGTTATGCAGTTTAGGACTCTATGGTACTATTTTTAAAAGGGAAAGCTGTTTTCCACACTGTTTTTTGTTAACAAGGAGCAAAATCAGACCTATTGAAAACCTAAAGGAACCGGGTAAGTAACCGACGTATCCGACATATTGATATAAAATGTAAACCTCCTGGAGAGTTTTAAAGTATGTGTACGCTAAAACCAGAATATAGTTATAACTGTGTTTGTTCTGTACTAGCCTACTGGGGTATTCTAAGTAAGATATTATATAAAAGAGCTGTAAAGTCTATCCTTCCTTGTAACATGAAGTCCTGGCTGTGTGTATCGCACTGTAATGGGATATACAGTGGAATATACTAATATTGGGTTTGGAGTCCTGTATGGAAATGTAAGTATAAACGTTTTTAAATGTGGGGTTGACATGCCCATTTTAAATACGGTTTTGATTAAATTTTTGCCGACTAGCTTAAAAAAAAACATCTTTGTGGATTAATATTTTTGGGTTTATTTCTCCTTTAAATAAAGTTGACAAAATGTAATTTAAAACACATTTAATAGTTTCCCATCGAATTTACTCAAACTCAATATCTATGTGATCCGCAATTTTCGAGAAAATTCGAAAATCCACGAGCGACCAATTAAAAACCTATTAAAATGAAAAATCCTCGAAATACAAGGATTCTTCGAAAATACGGACCGGGAGACGTATTTTCAAATGTTCTCGAAGAACGAGCCTTTCTAGAAAATCGAGAATCTAGACTAATTCAAAATTTACGAAGGAACACAGTTTCGTAAAAAAGGTTTACGGAGAACGCGGGAGGAACGGACGAAAAATACCCGCAGATAAGTCCACCCGAAAACCGGGTTCATTGAACGGGAGTTAAGAGTCCGTTGTTATCTATGGAGATGCCTGCGGTAACGAAATGGGGGGGGGGGGTGGAGTCCCATGCGGACTAAGGGAGGGTATATTGTGTACATGGAAATAATGGTAACGGGGGGGCCCACCTTCACGGAACAAGAAAAATCCAGATTATTCTTGGATCTGCAATAAAACTGCGCGCAAAACAATTACCGTTTGTAAATGTTGTTTTGTAATAGGAGCATGCTTATAAGGGAGCGATCGAAACGATTACAATATAACCCATAGTAGGTCCCATGTACATTGTGGTAAGGGGGGGGGGGGCCCAAACCGAATATTGAGGAGGTGGGGGTCCACCTCTGCAGTTAGTGCTGTAGTGTCATTGCATTAAAAAGCACACAGCGTGGACATAGCGACGGGTGTGCTAAAGTATAAGTCATTGCGAGGCAATACAGCACACTCATAAATGGTAGTGGAGGAGGAGGGGAATCGTTACCGGGAGGGGCTGCATTTCTGGCTGCTGGCCTTTTAACAGTTACTGGGACCAGTAGGATCTCTGGTTTTCTGACGTTCTAGTTCTGCCACCGGGATAATTGTGCCATTACAGCCTGTGCATTGCGATAGCACAATGTAAAGACAGGGAAGACACTGGACGCGGGGGAATCGGGCTTGTACATTTCAGGGACAGAGTGGGTGGAATTAAAAAAAAATGTAACGAAGGAAAAATCAAAGCCCTTCATATAGAAGTGGTATGAATTGTAACATTAGCCCAGATCCCAACAGGAATGCTAGTAACCAGCAATATACACCCCGACAGAAAATTGGCAGATGATGCAAACCATTTCTTATTCCGAGAATATTTTAATCCGATGCACCATGTATATACCAAAACAATTACCGCCCAAATATTGTGATCGTTGGATTACTTCATTCCAGAATAACAAATAATCAGATTTCATTATAATCCAGTGGATAAATCGACTGGGTGAATCGGGGGTGCGGCACCCTCGGGGCAGACAAATTAATTGTAAGGGACATAACTCGAATGGACCGGGCAGGGTTGGATGAGAGAATATAGATAATATTAACTTTCCCCATTTTTATGCAGTAAAAGCAAAAATGATTGTGTACTTGGGAGCGGGTTCGGGGGGTAATCCGATGGTGTCCAAGCCTTAGTACAGTTGTTGCGGTAAACTGGGACGGGGGGGGAAAATGCAGTAACGGGGGGGTCCACTGCAGTCATGTAAATGGGTACGTCGGAGAGGGGGTGGGGGGGAACCGAAAAGGGGGGACCCTGCGGGGGCTCACAAAGGTCGACGTGAATGAGCTGGGGATAAGAAAGAGACTGGGTCGGTGGGAAGCGTCACGTAGGACGGCCTGGAGAGGAAAGGGGGCGGGGCAATGTCTGGGAACAGTGAATGATGCGTTTTGGTCGCGGAGATGCGAGGGAAGGAGAGAGGGTGGGGAGGGATCATGTCCAAGTAAGGAGGGGGAAGATGTCGCTGTTGGTGTGGTTCGAGGGGGAAAAACATTTTCAGCTCGGTTGGGACATGAGTGTTGGGTGCGTAAGGGGGAAGGTGCTGGGGTGGTGTGCCCATGAGAGGTATTAATGGGTCCTATCTCGGGATAACTAGATAAAAACGAAGGTAACAAACAGGGGTGGCAGGTTAACGTTCACGAAAGTCCTGGGTCATGGGGAGTGGGAAGAGTGAAGTTGTGGGGGGTTAAGAGTTTATATAGGGAAAATAGTAACTGGTAGTAAATGCAGTATCAATCGTGAGGGGGATATAATAAATTTTCGCAGTGTTGTGTGGCATACATAGCAAAAAGTAGCGATCATAATCCGGAATATTCAAAGTGCTGTTAGAGTCCATGGTATAACAGGAGTGGGTTTGCGAAAAAGAAGAAAGGAATGGACTTGCGGAGAAAAGCGAGAGGGTAAAAAAAAGAAGAACGCTGGCATGACCAGGGGGGGGGTGTAGATGAAGGAATCGGAAAAGTGGGCCAGTCGTCTTAGATACAGCCAAATGGCGTCATAAAGGGAGAACCAAGAGATGGGATGTAAAAAGAAATGGGGTATAGGGGGGGGGTATAACGGGTCTTATGTATGTCGTATTCCAAAACAATCTACAGAAAATGTCACTGTGACACCGGGGAAGGGGGGGGTTCGCAATAATCTGGCCGCAGCAGTGGTCTGAAATGGGCTGAATCAGAATATGAAAAAAAAAAAATGGAAAACGTCTTAGGGGTGAAACTGGGGTTTAAACATCAGAAGGGTGACGTGGGTGTGGTAGGAAGTGAACTGGGAGAAAACTTAAACACGGGAGCAATGAACGATCGACACGGGTCCTTCAAGAGGTGGCCATATTAGCGGTAAAATAGGTGGACAGAAGGTGAAAATGTTAATCTGTAATGGGAGCCGGGCGGGTGTGGGGTACATAAAACAGCTGGGGGGCTGTGTATAGGGAAATAGGCACTTGAGAAAGGGTCAAATGGATATGATGATAAGCGTCGGGGAGGCGGAGAGACAGGTTAAAGTGAAACGCAATTTAATTTGTCGGCCTTGGGGAAGTAAAAGAACAAAAACAAGCTCGTGGTATTGAAGTAGTTCAGCGCGACAACCACAAACGCCTAATTAAGCTAATTACATGTATTTTTATTTAGATTAAGATAAGACAACATCACTTTTACAGTATAGTTGCCCTTTAACATTATTTAATTTCATGCTGGACTGAAACAGCTTCCTACCAGAGTACAATAGTTTTGTTACAGGCCGTTTCTAAGCATAGGTCACCTAGCAAATACCTAGGGCACTGCAGTAACAGGGAAACCGTCAGTCAAGAGTCTCCTTTAAACACTTTCCAAGCCACAATCTTAAAGGGAAACGTTGCTGAAATAGCCAAACCTATATGAACAGCCTTTTTCTTAATTCTCCAATGCTCCCCACTTGCGTGCCTCATCTGCAGCCGTTGGTGAATATTGTGTGGGGACTGCCCCACCTCAAGACAGAGAGCACCTGCTGCCGCGCGCTGATTAGAATGCGGTGCACACATACAACTAGCCTGAATGTAGGAAGTCAGTGTGACGCCATGGAGCGTCCACCCATAATGCAACCAAGCCATCTCGCGTGTGCGGAGCCGGAACCATCCTGAAACTCAAATCCTAAGGTATAACTGGAACATTGCCGGAATGAAGACCAGTCAGTTGTTGGGTTTACGGTTTGTACATTGTTGTAACAGTAAATTACGAGGTGAAGTCCCTGCAGTGCTGCCAGTGACTGGGACAGAACTTTATCATTGAACTGGACTGGAATCACCTCGACTGCCTCTACCTCCATGGGATACAGGATATGGACGATCTGTATAGGATTTCCTGTGTAAGGAATTGAGGTACAGAATCGTCCCAGGCCCAACATCTACCATTAGGCAGAGTGAGACATTTGTCTCAGCAGCACCCCTGCACTGAAAAGAAAGGGGGCAGACAGGTATGGTAAAAAAAAAAATTTCCCTTGACCGGCAAATGTGCACGCACAGCCAGTGAGAAGTGTGAGCGCCGCCTGCATGACTCCAATAGACGATTGCTTCAACTTCACTTCTGCTTAAGAGTCAGTAGTCAGCACACACACCTTACTGCTCAGCATAAGATACAGCTCCTAGTCAAGGAATTCAGTGGTACCAGACTCCGCCCATAGTGCACAGCACTATTCATTCTTACTGCATATTGGTCCTCTGAGGCTCCTCTCTGTATCAGGTGATTAACAGTCCAGCGCCCGCGGATGATTTTGCATAACCCGCGCATCCGACGCTAAATGAAGTTAAAGTCGCTCTAACTGGTAGCAAACTGATCAGCGTGACTTTAACTCCATATATTTGCCCTGCATCCATGAACAAAGCCACACCCATTTAACGTGGCAGTGCACGAAGGGCGGCATTCAAAAGCTTCTCTCGGGCAGCAAAAACCCTAGAAGTGCCCCTGGAGATGCTGAAAACTGACACCAAGATGCTGCTGGAACTGTATGCTGGATGACAGGAAAGAACCGGAGACGGCTAGGATTAGATCACTGGATCAGCAGGTTAAGTAGACACTGGAAGGGCTAGGTAAGTAGTCCACAGGAACAGGCTAGGTAAGTAGTCACAGGACCAGGCTAGGTAAGTAGTAGTCCCAGGAACAGGCTAGTAGTAGTGTCCCGAGCCAGGGTAGGGAAAACTACAATTAGGCGCCGAGCACAAGAGACGTCGGCATTTGAATCTTTGCGTCCCTCGGCGCCTGGGGTCCTGACGTCATGACGCCACCCACCTGGAAGAGTCTGCTATCACAGGAGGGCGATGGATCGGAGTGGCAGGTAAGTTTGTGACAGTACAGTGATAAATTTGGGGGGATCAGTATGGAATGTACATTGATGAATGGAGGAAATCAGTGTGGAATGCACAGTATGAATGGGTGTGTGTGTTTGTTTTGCCTAGGGCACTAAAATGGCTAGAAACTGCCCTGGTTTGTTCTCACAACCAGACACCATTTCTATGTATTGGTAAAACTGCTGAGTTATGGCATTGATGAAACTGCCTTGTACTGTATTTTGTGTGTTCTTTAAACTGTTTCAATCAACATAGAAAATACTTGGTACTAGCACAGTATACGGGGTTGATGTTTTTTCATGATCCGACTGCACCTGCAACTAAAATTTACAGACCCGCTACCTGTCCCGACCTGCACCTGCAGCTTTCTAACCAAATCTGACCTACATCCTATTCTAACTCACTGTGGTTTACAAGAACGTACAGGATACAACGAAGGGGCGGAGCTCATGGGCAAAACACAAACAGGTCGGATAAGTTAAAATTAAATTTTGCCTCAATAAAATTTAATTTTATCTTATCGGACCTGTTCGTGTTTTGCCCATGAGCTCCGCTCCTTCATTGTATCCTCTACTTTCTTGTGAGTCCGGCCTAGCGAAGGGCCTGGGGCATTGATGCACCTGGGCCACCCAAGAGAGCCGGTGAGTAACCACTTTTAACTGTGATTTACCATGGTGGATTTGCATTATCCAGGCGGATCTAGCAAATTAGGATCGGGGGTAGATCCACCCGGTCCTCTTACTATTTTGTGTAGGTTACTTACTATTTAAAACCCACTCCCACAGCAAGCAACAACAATACAAAGGAGATAAGTCTCAAACAAAGGTACTGGGAGTGGGTTAAAGTAACCTACACAAAATAGTAAGAGGACCGGGTGTAAGAGCACCATGGGGGTCATGGATTCGAGCTGCAGGGCCCACACACAAAGGCACTTGTCAGTGCTGCAGGGTCTGGGGAGGGGGGGTCCCCAGGCATCAGTGCCACAAGAGGCCCTTCCAAGAGTCACAAGGGCACTTCGTAGGTGCGGAAAGGGGGAGCATTGGGGTTTGAGAGCTGCGGGCTAACCCCATTGCTAATGTCCAAGCCTTCAGGCAAAAGGGGCACTTAAAATGCTGGGGACGGGGGGACCCTGGTTCGAACTGCGGGGGCACCCCCTTACCCGGGGGCCCCAAAGGGGGCTTAAGGGGTGCTGATTGTTTGCGGCTCATAAATCCGCCCACATCGTACATGGAGAACAAGGAGACACGATCACGCTTATGCGCCAGCCCCCAAATAAAAAAACTTACATACAGGTAAATCACCCCCAATACCCTAAATGGTAAATAGTTTGAAATCTGTCATATAATAGTCTAACTTGAAAATCCTGCCAATGTCACCTGTTCCCTTTCTGTTTTCCTGCTTCCTCTGTTTTTCCAGTTAGGCAAACTGTCATGTTTGGTTTGACAGTGACATCAAGCCAATGACTGAAATTTGAATCCCCTGTCTGCCCTCTTCTGAGTCAGCCAGCTCATATCAGCTCAGTCAGCGTTCTAAATTGGCTCATTCCATGACGCACTCAGAAGCATAGCAGCATACATATGATTCATAGAATATGATATCAATTTAAAGAGGCCATGTCTTTCTAGAGTCTGTTCTTATGAGGGTTGAGTGTCCTTGAACTAATAAATCAGTTTTTCCTCTCTAGAATGCTTATAAAGATGAGGGAATAGGAATTCTAAAAAGGCATCTACAACAAATAAAATAATTATAAGACCGAGATATTATATTAAAAAAAAAGGACGTGTCCCTTCCCCACCGACTAAAACCATATTTTCCTACTCTAACCTTCCCCAACCCATCCACAAAGCCCCACAGATCCATTCTACTACCTCCCCCAGTGGAGGCTTAAGAAAGCTCCTTTACTTATCACTCTCAGATACTATCGCTGGTAATTTTCCGGTTTCTTGTCCTCTCTCCCCTCCAACTCACACAGAGGAGGGTGCAGGCAGTTTGACAGCAGTTAGTCATATGCGGTATAATCCAACTGAATACCAAAGAATATTTTGAGAAGATTGTGGCTTCTTTACCATGGCAGAGACAAGTGGGAAAAGAATCTTTGAGATTGAAACAGGTAAGTATAACAATGTCAGGGTTTTGGTGGGGAAAGTAAGTATAGGTTTTATATGTGGATTGACACGACCTTATACCAATTAAGAATTTGGTAGCCACTATAAAAACAATGTTTGGGTTTTATGTTCTCCTTTAAAGTGACCAAAGTGATTTAAAAAACTTGATTATTTCTATTAATTACTCAAAACCCAAACTTAACTGAGATAATCAATTTCATATCACTCAGCTCAAACACTTAGTTTTCATACCATACCCTATAATGGGCAAAACATGGAGAATATTCAGGTACTGACTGGGGAACTTATATCAGGGAGATTCAATAAAGTTCTTATCGTTTAAAATGGTGTAAATTTTGCCCCAACCAATCAGATCTATTTAAATTGAAAGCTTAACATGTGATTGGTGGGGCCAAAATTAGCACCATGTTAAATCGATAAGAACTTTTATTGAATAACCCTTATATATTTGATTAACCATTGTACCACGTGGAAATTACCACATTGACTTAAATATGTTATCGAAAAAGCCATATCATTCATTATTAGAACCAAACAAGGTACAAGAGGATACCAAAGTAAAGATAAGGGCACTCTTTTTTGTCTGGTCTGGTTTTATTTTTACTAGTGTAAGAATAAACGCTCATTGTTAAACCTACCCAAGTATATTATGGCCGTTTGTTTGTTTTTAGTCCTATATGATGTATATGATTGAGCAGCGTGGTGTTGAGTGCGCTTATCAAATTTTGGATTTCGAGTAAAGGGTACTTTGGTATCTTGATACCTTTTGATTTGAGTGTTTATTTTGACCATTGATAGCACCGGTATGACTTGTATTTAGCCTGCGGTAAGTTCATCCCAGTTCATTGTCTTATTATACCCACATGGAATCCGTGGTCCGAAATCCGAATGTTAAGTACGAAAATCTGATGGATCGTTCGGTTTCAGACTCGGAGAACCATTTTCTATGTATCGACACGTTTCACCGAGGCATTTTCACATCCGCCTTTCATGGATCAACGTTAGGCAGGAAATGGGGGATATTGCTAGTTGAGGGTGCTGGATGACTATGTCTTTTATTCAACCTCAAATAATGTACTAGTTATACTTATACTATACCACGATACTAGACGACAACTATACAATACTATATGGACACAATACTATATTACGAGACACCTAGACTATACTATACACTTCTTCTCTATCCAAAGTATGCCCATTTTATGTGCTCAAGAATGTCTTCATACCTGTTTAATCTTATTTTTGGGCTCTAGTCATACGGATGTGATGGGCCTTAAAGGCCTCTTGGAGCCCCATGCCAAACTAGGCTAAAGATCCTGACCCATGGGCCATAATCATGCATGTGAACGATAGAGACCCTAGTAAAAGACTGGACCTTTGAAGCATATCTTTAAGTAATTGGTTTTGTTAAACTCAATTGCAGTTTTTTTGCAATGAATGTATATATACAATTTCCCCTCAAATACAAGAATAGAATATAGCAGTCCATCCACCTCAAATAGGGTCACAAGAATGTAATCACAAGCATGCGTTTGTTCATTCATAATTGTACCAGTAATCCAAAACTAATATTGTTTGAGCTCCAAACCGAATATACATGTATAGCACTCTGTCTGATCTGTCAGGATACGGACAGTCAATTCACTCGGGCTCTTGGAGTGAATACTGAAGGGTCATTCCACTTTATTCCGCCCAATCCAACCTCCATTTCAATAGGGGGTTAGCAGTGATAATACAACAATATGCTCATTATGCGGATTTTAACAGTTATATTTCACAGTCAGGTGACACTTCATAGTTGTCAGCGGTTACAACTCGCCAGAACTCCCTCTGTTAGTAGCGCTGTTGCCCAATCTTTACATGTCGCCACCAAAGGTACTGAATTCTTTGGGATCCCACCCAGTAAAACTCCTCAGTTTGGGAAATAGTAACATAGAATTGAGTGTTGAAATAAAAGACATTTGTCCATCAAGGCCAACTTTCCCCTCCTTTGAAACCCTCTTAAAAGTTGATCCAGAGGAGAAAAAACCAATAAAAGGGACGGAGATCCTTCCTACTTCAAATGGAACGAAAGATCCTGGATCCCCTGGAAAATGGTATAGCTCCGAAAATGGTAAGGCCAATGCCGCAGGCTCACCTTTGTATCTATTGCTTCTTATGCAATACCAGCAACTCTGTAACAGATTTCAAATATATTGGAAAACTGGGGAATAAACAAAAGGGATTTAAAAAAACTAGATGGCGTCCATTGTTACGGGCGGCTGGGTTTATATATCTGGGCACATTTGTATGTACCAGTCCCAGTGTGTGAACTCGTGTTAGTACCGTTACATGGTGGACACCACTTTATATACCAGTCACAACTGTTGGCACACTGTTTATATATCCAGTCACAGGGTGGGCACACTGTATGTTTACCAGTTCAATGGTAGGCACAATTGTAGCACCATTCACAAGTGGGCAAACTTGTTTTGTACCATCACCTGTGGGGCACACTTGTACCTACCAGTCACACTGGGCAACTTGCATGTACCAGTCACACTGGGCACACGCATACGTACCAGTCACACGTAGGCACACTTGTATGTAGCAGTCACACTGTGGGCCAACCTTGTATGTACTAGGCACTCTGTGTGCAAATTAATAACTTTTAGCCTTGTGTAGATAGGGCTTTGCGCTGGCATTGACTAATGTTGGGTTGTTGGGTCCATTTGTTATATGGGAATAATTGTTTTAGAGAAATAAAGCAAGGATGGCGTTTCCCTTGACGCCTTGTCTTTGACACCCAGTCGGAGGGCTGTCTGACTTCAATATGAAAGGGAAGGCGGGGTTCCGGATGAACTTAAACTGGTCAGTGCAAAGGTTCCTTGACTTGTTTAAAGATTTCAAGGGTCTGCAGTCTGCAGTAGAATATGCATTAGGCCTACCACCTTTCCTGATAAGAGCTAGGATGGAGAAATATAGATTGAGACCCCTTTGATGAATTGTCTATAATAGTTGGCAAAGCTGAGAATCTTTGCATGCCTTTGGTTCCCATTGGAAAGAGAAAAGTTTCAAGAAAGTTCAAAGAGGCACTTTCTAGTTGCATATAAATTATTTTCTCCTAAGTCGCAGTAAACTGTTTAGGGAGTGATGGGTCGATTTTGAGAAGGTTACAATGTATCAGATATACGAACTATGATATGAACTATACAGGTCTCGGGAAAATGTCATTCACAAATTCTTGGAACACTGCTGGAGCATTAAATAGACCAAAGGGCATAAAAAATTTCGTCGTGACATCCCAAGTTTTTAAAAGCAGTTTCCACTCACACGTTGCGTATGCAAAAGTAGGGTGTATGCCCCTCTATAATATCTTTGCCCCTGATCTGATTCTCAAAGAGTTCAGAGATGAGAAGAAGAGGACAACAATGTTAATAGTAAGATTATTAGACACGGGAGTAATGCAGGGACGTAGACCGCTCCCGCAGGGGGAAGTGGAGGGTCGAATGAGCCCAGGACAAATGTTCTTTAATGTACTCTTCATGCTTGAGCTTAGAGGGGACAAACAGTATCTGCTCCTTAGGAGGCATGGTACCAGGAGGAAAATCAATGGGGCGGTAATCATTAGGGTTAGGTGTGGTGGTAATTCCTCCGCTCGTTTTTTGTAAAAAAAACATCAGAAAAGTAATGATAGCATGGGGAAGAAGAACTTATACAGATTTAATTTCACAGTTAATGGGGAGCAAGAATAGGGGAAGAAGGAGGAAGGCGTTCAAAACAGAAAGGACCCCAAGATTTAAGTTCATTGGTAGAATCAAGGTCTATGACAGGAGTTGTGTAACCGGAGTAGTTCCGAGAACAGTGGGGCAGATGGATTTTGGATAAGAGAAAGAACAAATGTTATTGATGAAATATGCCAACCACGGAATAGGATTTTCAAAGGATTTAGACTGTGAGAATCAATCAGAAGCCAGAGCGTTTATTGGCTAATAGCCAGGACCCGAAGATGGTTGATGCAGACGAAAAAGGGGGGAGGACCCCATTGTGATGAAAAGTGGAAATAACAGACGGGACAATTCCCTAGAGACTAGATTATTCTTGAGCCGGTCTGAGAGTCCAGGCAAAAAGGCTGCGTAAGTACTTTATTAATTATTCAGGGATGTTTCTGCCGCCTAGAGTACGGAAACTCATGCATATACCCCACAGAACGGAGCGCTTGACGGAGTTGCATCAACCGGAATGACGGCAGCCAAATTCTCCTGGAGCATCAAAGACATTGTGGAACATATACAAGAAGGGTTGGCAATATTGTTGACAATGGGATCGTCTTTTTCCATAAGGGGGAGGAGGCCCTGCCCGGCATTGCCTCAGCCAAGGCTATGATATAGCCAACCTGGCATGGTCAGTGCAAAATGGATGGCTGAAGTTTAAATTGAATCTGACACTATGTCAGAATCATCGTCAGGATTGGACATTACCATTAAAATGTGAAGCAGACGTATGTGGGCGTTCCTACTGAGTGAAGGGTCGGCTGACCAGACAGCAACGAGGCTGTGTTGTAGGAACAGGAGCCGAACCAGAGGAAGTCGCGGCAGCAAGCAATGTCCATGTATCGGGCCAACTGCCCTTGATAGTGTTAAATACATCCATGGTTTAGACAATGCCTGGAGATGGAGAGTTTTACCCAAGTCTGCCAGGCCTCCTCAGGCACTTACATGGCCTGATTGTATGTAACAAATTTCGGACCGAAAGGCAGGATACTCACATGGTACGCTTCAGGAGGAGTGGCCAAGGTCATAGGATTGGGTTCTGGAACAGGCAAGGGCTGATGGGAATTGTATGCAGACACCAAAGTGCTGCTGGGAACGGATACCAAGATGAGCTGGGAACGTATGATGGATGTGCTGCTGGAACTGGCACCAAGGTGCTGCCAAGGTGCTGCTGGGAATGTATGCTGGATGACACAGAGCTGCTGTAAAATGGACTGTATGTTGGATGAGATGCTGGAAAATGGACACCAAGATGCTGCTGACTGGAAAATGGACACAAGATGATGCTGGAAACTGTATGCTGGATGACAGGAGAGAAGCCGGGGAGCAGGCTAGGAAGTAGATTGCACTGGATCAGACAGGGTAAGTAGACATGGAACTGGCTAGGTAAGTAGTCAAAGGAAAAAAGGTAGGTAAGGTAGTCACAGGAACCGGCTAGGTAAGATACTGCTAAGGATGGGCTAGTCGTAGAACGACGGGTGAGGAAGTAGCGACTGATCAGGCTAGGTAAGTAGTAAGTCGAGGGAACAGGGCTAGGTAAGCAGTTAGTCCACAGGTACAGGCTATGTGGTAAGATGTCCCGGATCAGGGTAGCGAAAATACAATCGCGCGGGCACAGGGAGGAGTCGCATGCATTTGAATTTTCGCGCCCCTCTGCGCGCTGGCGTCCTGACGTCATTGACGCCGCCCACCCTGGAAGAGCGCTGCTATCACAGGAGCGGCGAGATCAGAGCGGCAGGTAAGTTTGTGTGACAGTACAGTGAACATGAATTTGGGGGGATCGTATGAAATGTACATTATGAATGGGGGGAATGCAGGGTGGAATGCAGCAGTGATGATGTGGTGTGTGTGGTTGTTTTGCTAGGGCACTAGAATGGCTAGAAACAGGCCCTGAGTTTGTTCTCTACAACCAGAACAACCATTTCTATGTATTGTTAAAACTGCCTGTTATGCAGTGAGAACTGCCTTGTACGTATTTTGTGTATTTAAAACGTTTCAATCAACATAGAAAATACAATTGGTACTAGCCGAGAGTATACGCAAGTTGGCTGTTTTTTTCCAATGATCCGACCTGCAACCTCAACTAAAATATACAACTACCTGTCCTGACTCTGCCAACCTGCAGCTGTTCTTTCTACCAAATCTGACCTAACTGCCATCTAAAACTCACTGTGGTTTACAAGAACTACAGGAAAACAAAAAAATTTAAAAAACAAACGAAGTGGCGGAGCTCATGGGACAAAAACACACAAACGGTCTGATAAGATAAAATTAATTGTTGCCTCAATAAATTAAATTTTATCTTATCCTACCTGTTCACAACTTTAAAATAGAACACTTATAGAAATACATAGTACAGAGCGGCAGGGGGAAGAAATAAATAAATTAACCTGATCTTAGGCACAGCTCTGTCAAGTATTTCTTATAGTGTAACCTATCTGAAGTAAAATGAAAACCTTCACATCATGAAGGTGAATGAAACCTTAAGGCAGAGTCAATCTCCTCTGCCTCACATTTTCTGTTAATAATCTCAATAAAGCCCTGAAACACTGACCTCAGCTACTAATGAAGCTAGTATGAGATCTCACTGAATTCCATAAGAAAAAAAAAGGGGGCCTTATTGTAAGGATGAGTTGGATCTGGGGAATCAAGGACAACTTTGAAGTTAGGGAAGAAAGACCATAAGTGACGTGAAACAGTATTGTAACTTGGCCTTTACTACTGGTGCTCATGTTTGTAGGATTAAGAGACCACAAGGTGTTGTAAAGTAAAATGAGACCCTTCATTGAAGTTGAATTCGTTTGCCAGTGTCCATCCATTCACGAGATTTTAATCAGCTTTTCCTTAAGTAAAATGTGATTTATTACTTTGTTGCTGCATCTACACATTTTTTTTCTTGGCTGTCTGATCACCCTGGCAATGGGAAACTAACCACATATCCTTAGCTTGCCGTTTCTGCATCGGCAACGAGATTGCCTAGTAGTCGACTGAAAGCACACATACATATTTTAGGATTTTTGTGATGGGGAGGGAGTACCCGTAGTTTCAACCTCAGAAGAGGTACTATTATATTTTAATTTGGTATACATGCTTTAATTATTCCTTTAGTTTCAGGTGTCTCCTGGAAAAGAGAAGTGAAGATCCTATACACGTAACGTCTGGAATCTCAGGAGATACAAGAAAAAGTTGGGCTGTGAACGTCATTACCGGATAGAGAGGCAGGATATGGCAGAGATCGGCTGTGTATAATTTCTATAACTCATTTGTTGGAGCATTGGAGAAAGGTAAGGTTAAAGTTTTAAAGTTATTTTTCGGGCTAGAGTTGCCCGTTTATGGTTTAATTAGAACGTAAAAGAAAAATCTCTTCTGAAGCAAAAGAAGGAACCAGTTAAATTGTATAACAACATCACTATAAGAATCACACACAGTGAGAGTTTAATAATCTCAGAGGTTACAGGATCCCATCGTGGAGACCTGGGATTTGTTAGATTGTAATTAACCTCGGAAGGTTTCGTAGGAAGAGTATTTAGGGCTGAGTTATTCATGTATAACCTAGATGATATTCGGATATTCCAGGTAAGACATTGGGCTTGTATACATGAACAAGATTTGTATTCCCATGAGAACTGAAATTCCTCTCATGTGTTTATAACAGACCAAAAACATTACATTTAAGGTTTTAAACCGGTGTGTGGTGATTTATTGAGACGATTTCTACTACTTTGATTTTTCCCCATAAAGTACACTTCCATCATTCGTTGAGATACAAAGGAAAGGATGATCTCCTATTTATCCAATTACATTTATTACTTGATTTTAGGTTTGTTAGCGGCATTTCCTAATCTCAGGCAAAAATTTCTCTATTACCAAAAAAACCTCTCTTATTCCCAAGACTACACTAGGTCACAGTCTAATTATCTAGTCACATTTATCCCCAACCATAATGACATCGCAACATTGGCGTCGCAGGAAAAGGAAAAAAAAGTATTGGTGGTGGGAAATCTTTCCTGTGTTGCTGTGGCCTTATCTTCCTACTTAACGACACCCGAAGCACCGGAATATTTTATTACTATAATGTTATAATAATAGATATTCAGCTACTGAAACAAGCTCAACAAAATGCTTTCTGTTTACTTTTGTGGACTCCAAGTAAAATTTTGGGGGAAATACGACTAGATGGACGCTACTTACGAGATATATTAGTTATAAAATGAAAGACTCTTCTCTTGGCTTTAACTGAACATACTTTTAAACTAAATGTAAATGCTGGCGTTCAGGGTAATTGTAATACGGAATGTTATATAGATTACATACCTCTGTGTTTGTTTTTAAAAAGGATGTTGACATGTCAAACGGAAAGACGATGACATAATAGCAGCACCCATAATTGGATTTATTTTAACTTTATTGCCAGTTTTTCGCTAAATCTCCCCTAGTTAAAGCAATTTTATTTCTCTTCTCTCAGGCAATATATCTACCAGAATATGATCCTATTTTACAAAATGTCATATGCTATAGGCTTTACTGTTGTCACTCTGTTGGAAAGGGTTAGGGGTATTACTGTCATTGTAACATTAGAATAAATAAAATGTATATCTATAGGCTTTACTGTTGTCCCTCTGTTGGCAGTTCAGAGGTATACTGTCATTGTGGACATTAGATAAACAAAATGTATATCATAGGCTTTAGTTGTCCCTCTGTTGGAGGTTAGAGGTATTACTGTCATGTGACATTATAAAATAAAATGTATATCGATAGTCTTTACTGTTTCCCTCCTGTTGGAAGGTTAGAGGTTACTGTCATTGGTGACATTAGATAAAATAAAATGTATATCTATAGCCTTTACTGGTTCTCCCTCTGGTGGAATTCGTAAGGTTAGAGGTATTAACTGTCATTGTGACATTAATAAAATAAAATTATATACTATCGGCCTTTACTGTTGTCCCTCTGTTGAAAAAACAAAAGGTTCGAAGGTATATTGCTGTCATAGTGAATTAGATAAAATAAAATGTATCTCTATATGCTTTACTGTCTCCCTCTTTTGGAAGGTTAGGGTATTACTGTATTGTGACCTTAGATAATAAAATAAATGTATATCTACTAGGCCTTTACTGCTTGTCCCTCTGTTGGAAGGTTAGAGTTATATGTCATGTGTACAGTAGATATACATAAAAAGTATATCTATAGCTTTTACTGTTGTCCCTCTGTTGGAAGGTTAGAGGTATTACTGTTCATTGTGACATTTAAATAAAATAACAATGTATATCTATAGGCTTTAACTGGTTGTCCCTCTGTTGGAAGGTTGAGAGGTATTACTGTCATTGTGACAGTAGTAAATAAATGTTATATCTATAGGCATTTTACTGTTGTCCCCTCGGTTGGAAGTTAGAGTATTACTGTCTTGTGCACATTAGATAAATAAAATGTATATCTATAGCTTTCTCTGTTGTCCCTCTTTTGGAAGGTTAGAAGGTATTACTGTCATTGTGACATTAGTAAATAAATGTATATCTATAAGGCTTTACGTTGTCCCTATGTTGTGAAGGTATAGGTCTTATGTCATTGGGACATTAGATAAAATAAATGTATATCTTAGGCTGTTAAGTGTCCCTCTGTGTAATGTTAGACAGGTTATTACGTCATGTGAAGATAGAATAAAATTTAATATGTATAGGCTTTATAGCTTTACTGGTGGTCACTCTGTTGAAGGTTAGAGGTATACGTCATTGTGACATTAGATAAATAAAATGTATAAATCTATAGGCTTTAACTTGTTTCCTCTGTTATGGAAGTTAGAGGTATTACTGTCATTTAATCTGTTGTATTCAATTAATCAAGGGACTTGAAATGTATTCTTGACGACTTTCGACTAGTCATCCACTCGCTTTCTCAATTCAGAAGACTTGTACAAGAATCTGTGGCGAATGTGATGTACCCTGAAATCCCAAATTAGCATATCACAGCCATGGTTGTTAAGGGTGTGATTAGATAGTGGCTAAGAGGGTTATAGGAACGCCCAGAGTAAGGTTTAAAACAGCATTGTACATGGCAGACAGTTGGTGTCGACCCCCACAACCTCTATTTAGGCTTGGTTTCTTTATTTTCCACATAAATGGCCTCCTTAACACCTCTCTTGAACCAGCCGTTCCTTGCCGTATATTCAACATTAAATCTTCAAAGGATGTCCTTTATCCTTAAGATGTAGATACACGAGACCAAACCTAGATCCGCATCGCACCATGCTGAGTCCTAATCACACCCTTAACACTGGCTGGATCTGTAATTGGGATCCTTTCCAGAGGTACATAATTGCCACAATTCTTTTATCAAGTCATTCTGAATTGAGAAAGCCAGTCGTGTATGACTAGCAAAAGTCTTCAGAACTAAATTCAAGTCAGTTGATCTAAATTGAATACAACAGATCATCCATGACCTGGATGACTGAGAACTTTCACAAGCATTACTTGTCATTTGTGACATTAGATTAAAATTAAAATCGTATTCTATAGGCTTTCACTGTTGTGCCCTCTGTTGGGAAGGTTAGAGGTATTACTCATTGTGACATTAGATAAAATAAAATGTATACTTCTATAGGCTTTACGGTTGTCCCCTGTTGGGAAGGTTAGAGGATATTAAACCTGTCATTGTGACATTAGATCAAAAATTAAAATGTATATCTATAGGCTTACTGTTTCCCTCTGTTGGAAGGTTAGAGGTTTACTGTCATTGTGACATTAGGGGGTGTTACTATTTAGTCCTCCATTTGTATTCAGTAGATAGTAGTTCCAATGGACTCAATATTTCCCGTTATCTTATAATCCTCTCTATCTTTTTCCATTTTTTTTTTTCTGACTAACTTCCATTCATTTCCTTGTTTAGAGTGTTTATTGTTTTTTTCTTGTGATTGTAAAGTTTAGGTGATAAGTCCTGTTAGAACTGTCTAACCCTCAGGCTAATGTCAACGTTCATAGGTCTGTTTTCTGTTTATTCTCCTTACAATTTTTTTTTAAGGAGGGCAAGTGGATTCTTTCAACTTCAACAAATTGCTTTTTTGCTTTAATTTTGCTCATGTAGCCGAGAATATTACTCTAAGCAATGATTTCATTTTTGTTTTTATGTAACGACTTATGACTGGTATGAAATAAGATGGAAAACCAAACCACATTGGTACAGTTGGTTCTCTTAGGATTATCTGATCTCCAAGTCTCCAGCTTCCTCTGTTCTCCTGGGTTTGTCTGTTGGTCATACTGATACTCTGCCTGGGAATCTTCTCCATTGTCATTCTGATCGTACCGATTCTCCATCTCCAAACCACCCCATGTACTTCTTCCTTGGAAACCCTGGCATTCTGGATATGGTCTATTCCTCAGTCACTATACCACAGAGAAAACAGAAAAAAACTTGTGTCCTTTTCTTTCACACACCAAAAAGTTAATTGCTGAATACAGGCTTGTATAACTCAAATATATCATTATGTTTTTTGTATCATCAGAAATATCCTTACTGGCAGTGATGTCCTGATGATCGAAATGTTTTGGGGCCACAAAATATGTCACCCTTGTCATTACAACACAGATATGCATGTAAAGCTTGTGTTCTACTGGTTGATTAGGAGTGTTGATGGTTGTGTGGTATTCCCTTGGTATCATGTTCTTTATTTACTTAAATTAACTTTTTGCATCCAACCCCTTTACCAAAGCTTCTTCGTGATCTTCTTCCCCAGACCCTTACTCCCTGGTCTCTTTAGTGCACATTCATTAATGTATACTTATTCTTTATCTTTCAATATTCTTGCTGGGAGGTATTTTTGCCCTCACAATTTGACCCATATAATTATATGAACACATTATGACAGATGCAGTCGTAAAGCCCATGAGATCTAGCTTCTCACACCCTGTTCCTCCATTCTAGACTGTTTTGTCTTTTATATTGTTATGGACGTTTTATTAGCTACTTCACCCCAATAGGCAAAGGGAATCATTTCTGCAGTGGACAAAAGTACCTCTGTATTTTACTGTATTAACATCCCTTATCAATCCTCTAATAGACAGTCTAGAAATAAAATAATGAAATATCTTTTCAATGAGAGTGTACGTAGATTTAATAAAAATAAAAGTATGGAGTGTTGAGCCTGAACCATATTCTGTGTAATGTTGAACCACGCTGGAGTATTTTTACTATATTGCTGTATTTAGAGAAGGAGGTCATATACAAATACAAACAACTGGGTTCGGGCCTAGGCACTCCTTTTGGCAGTAGTTGTTAGCCACAACTTTCAAAGGTGCCTCCTTCTCTGGTCTCCTAACCATGGACCCCAGCACAAGCACAAGCATAAAAAGTAGGTGAGAGGGGCACTCTTCGTGTTCCTCGTGAATATATGCTCTTTATTGGATCACATTAACACACACGTTGTCAGGGACAACATTGTCCCTTTCATCGTACAATCCCGAAAAGTGGGGCAATAGTTCCTCGGGATTCCATGGATTTTCAAAAAAAAATCTGAAAAATTCGCCATAAGAAAGTCAATGGGTAAAAAAAAAATGTAATTCAACCTAAAAATAATGGTTTGAAGTATCGGTAACTATGTAAATGGTCTGGTGACCGTGGAACATGGACCGGGGAACAACATCCCCCGCGGGAAAAAGAGCAAAAAAACAGAAGTAACGCACATGCACGTACTTCCGGTTTTCCCAGGGGCTGTTTTTGGTTTAATCCTCAAATGGCTGGCTTCGAGATCCTCGAACATTAGAGGAACTCAGTTCAGCGCTTCATGGATACTTGTGTACAGACGCGTCAAGGACCATTATGTCTTGATACGAAGTCTCTACTTTATTCTTTTCAGCCGGCGACACCACAACTCTGAGGGCAGTGTCTACTACA
The DNA here is from genome assembly GCA_019447015.1 of Hymenochirus boettgeri. Classification (NCBI taxonomy): domain Eukaryota; kingdom Metazoa; phylum Chordata; class Amphibia; order Anura; family Pipidae; genus Hymenochirus; species Hymenochirus boettgeri. Next base: position 611,474 of record CM033477.1, on the reverse strand, counting down.
ACCGGGCAATGGTAACTGTGGCAACGTTTTTCTTCTGTCTGCATCACTTGATACTTCTGAGCTCCGTTGATGATTTATGACTCCGTGGGGTTTGACTATTCTTATTATATTATATGTTTTGCTGAATGGACCAAAACTCAATTGTGATTGGTTTAATATTTCAATGCTTGGCAATCATTGATCACAACATTAGCCAATCAATTTGAGTAATAAATCAACATATGTGTGATTGCAACATTGAGGTTGATGTCGCAGCGCCGTGCGTGTTGTCACTGGCGCTCGGCATCCTGCATATGTCACCGTCTGTTGGTAACATCAGTGGATTGGCATCACAGTCGGAAGGAAAAAGCCATGGCCACCAAGGTGTGTCTTCTAAGAGTGCCACGGGGTCATGGGATTCACTGCAGGCCCCCACCAAAGGCATGTCAGTGCTGCAAGGTCTGGGATGGCGGCGGGGCTGCGGATCAGTTGCCACAAAGGCCTTCCAAGAGTCCCAGGCACTTACTAGGTGCGGAAAGGGGGGGCATGTGGTGTTGCTACTGCGGGACTGCCCCTTAAGCCCATACGGCCCTTATCAGTGCCAGCAAGGGCCCTTCCAATGGCCACAAGGCACTTAAAAGTGCTGGGGGAACGGGACTCCTGGTTCGAACTGCGGCACCCCTTAAGCCCCAAAGGGGGCTTAAGGGGTGCTGATTGTGGCTCTCAGTAAATCGGCCCACACTGTACATGGAGAACAAGGAGACACGATCACGCTTATGGTCCAGCCCCAAAATAAAAAACTTACATACAGGTAAATCACCACCCGAAACCCTAAATGGTAATAGTTTGAAATCTGTAATATATACGTCTAACTTGAAATCCTGCACAATGGCCTGTTGCCCCTGTTTCTGCTTCCTGGTTTTTCCAGTTAGCAACTGTCTGTTATGGTTTTGACAGTTGACATCACAGCCAATGACTGAAATTTTAATCCCCTGTCTGCCTCTTCTGAGCATGCCCAGGCTCAGTACAGGCTCAGTACAGGTTTCTAAATTGCTCAGTTTCCATGATGCATCCAGAAGCATAGCAGACATACAATATTTTAAAGAGGCCATTCTTTCTAAAAGATGTTCTTATGAGGGTGGAGTTGTCCTTTAAACTCTAAATCAGTTTTCTCTCTAGAATGCTTATAAAGAATGAGTGGAATAGTTAATAAAAAGGCATCTACAACAAAAAAAGAAATTAGAACAGAGATAATTATATTAAAAGGACGTGTCCAGTGCCACCACTAAAACCAATACTTCCTTCCTCTAACCTTCCCCACCCATCCAAGGCCCCAAGATCATTCTACCTACCTCCCAGTGGAGCTTAAAGCTCCTTATACTTATCTCTCAGTACTATCGCTGGTATTTCCGGTTCTTGTCTCCCCTCCAAGCTCACACAGAAGAGGTGCGGCAGTTTGCAGCAGTTAGTCATTGGCGGTATCACCTGAATCCAAGAAGAAATACATTTTTAGAAGATGTTGGCTTTACCATGGCAGAGACAAGTGGATAAAAGAAGCTTTGATGATTGAAAACAGGTAAGTATAACAATGTCAGGGTTTTGGTGGGGAAAGTAAGTATAGGTTTTATATGTGGATTGACACGACCTTTAGCCAATAAGAATTTTGTGCCACTACATAAAAAACATGTTTGAGGTTTATTTCTCCTTTAAAGTTAACCAAAGTGTAATTTAAAAAACATTTATTATTTCCTATTAAATTAACTCAAACCCAAACTTTACTGAATAATCAATTTCACACTCAGCATCAAACACTTATGTTTCATACCCTTATAATGGCAAAATCATGGAGAATATTCAGTTACTGATGGGAACTATATCAGGGAGATTCAATAAAAGTTCTTATCGTTTAAAATGGTGATAATTTTGCCCCAACCAATCAGATCTTATTTAACATTTGAAAGCTAACATCTGATTGGCTGGGGCAAAAATTAGCACCATGTTAATGATAAGAACTTTTATTAATAACCCTGATATATTTTATTAACTATTGTACCACTTGGAAATTACCCCTTGACTTACATATGTTATCAAAAAAAGCCATATCATCATTATTAGAACCAAAAAAGGTATCAAGAGATACCAAAGTACCACTCACGCTGCTCAATCATATACAAGACTACCTGTTCCTGATTTTTAATGTGTGTACTATTTGCATTGTTTATGTATTGGGGAATGTTGGGGAGTGTTTGGGTCTATCTGGTTTTACTAGTGTAAGAATAAAGCTCATGTTTTAACCTACCACGTATCTTATGGCTGTTTTGGTTTGTTTTTAGTCCATATGACTTGTATATGATTGAGCAGCGCGAGTGCCCCTGGGGTCAAAGGGTACTTTGGTATCTCTTGATACCTTTTTTGGTTCTTAGTGTTGATTTTGACCATTTGTAGCACCGGTACGACTTGTCATTCATACCCAGTTCATTGTCTTATTATTATCCAATATCATCATTATTAGAGATGGAATCTGGGTCCGACTCAGAACCCCTCAGTTCCGAAATCCGAATGTTAAGTATGAAAATCTGATGGATCGTTCGGTTTTCGGGACTTCGGAGAACATTTTCTATGATTATCGAACGTTCAAGGCTATTTTCACTAATCCGCCTTTCACTGGATCAACAGTTAGGCAGGAAATGAGGATATTGCTAGATGGGTTGGACTGGATGGACGTATGTCTTTATTCAACCTCAAATACTTTACTATACTATACTATACTATACCATACTATATACTATACTGTACTGTACTATACTATACTATACTGTACCATACTATATATTATACTGTACTGTACTATACTATACTATACTATACTATACTGTACTATACTTGCATCAACCGGAATGAGGCAGCCAAAGTTCTCCTGGAGCATCAAAAACCTTGTGGAACATATCCAAGATGGCGACCATATTGTTGACAATGGGATCGTCTTTTTCCCATAAGGTGGAGGCCCAGGCCAAAGCATTGCCTTCAAGCAAGGCTATGATATAGCCAACCTTGGCCTGGTCAGTGGCAAAATGAGATGTCTGAAGTTTAAATTGAATCTGACACTGATTTAAGAATCCTCGTCAGGATTGGGCATTGCCATCAAAACGTGAAGAAGAAGGTATGCGGGGTTCTCTACTGAGTGCAGGGTCGGCTGGACCAGACAGCAACGAGGCTGGTGTAGGAACAGGAGCCAGAACCAGAGGAAGTCGGGCAGCAAGCAAGTCCATGTAGTGGGCCAACTGCCCTTGATAGTGTTCAAATACATCCATGCGTTTAGACAATGCCTAGAGAGTTTTACCCAAGTCCGCCATGGCCTCCTCAGGCGCTTCCATGGCCTGATTGTACTGTAAAAAATTCGACCGAATGGCAGGGATACTCACAGGTACGCTTTCAGGAGGAGGCCAAGGTCAATAGGTTCGAGTTCTGGTACCGGCGAGGCTGATGGGAATTGTATGCTAGACACCAAAGTGCCGCTGGGAACTGGATACCAAGATGCTGCTGGGAACTGTATGCTGGATGTGCTGCTGGAAACTGGACACCAAGGTGCTGCTGGGAACTGTATGCTGGATGACACAGAGCTGCTGGAACTGTATGTTGGATGAGATGCTGGAAATTGGAAACCAAGATGCTGCTGGAACTGGACACAAAGATGCTGCTGGGAACTGGACACAAAGATGCTGCTGGGAACTGTATGCTGGATGACAGGAAGAAGAAGCCGGAGCAGGCTAGGTGAGTAGATGCACTGGATCAGGCAGGGTAAGTAGACACTGGAAAGGGCTAGGTAAGTAGTCACAGGAACGGGCTAGGTAAGTAGTCACTGGAACGGGCTAGGTAAGTAGACACTGGAACGGGCTAGGTAAGTAGACACTGGAACAGGCTAGGTAAGTAGTCACAGGAACAGGCTAGGTAAGTAGTCACAGGAACAGGCTAGGTAAGTAGTAGTCACAGGTACAGGCTAGGTAAGTAGTCCCGGAGCCTGGGTAGCGAAAACTACAATCAGGCGCTGGGCACAGGAGGACGTCGGCATTTGAATATTCGCGCCCCTCTGCGCGTTGACTTCATGGCGCCGCCCACCTGGAAGAGCGCTGCTATCACAGGAGCGGCGATGGGTCGGAGCGGCAGGTAAGTTTGTGACAGTACAGTGATAAATTTGGGGGATCAACCCGCTACCTGTCCCGACCTGCACCTGCAGCTTTCTAACCAAATCTGACCTACATCCTATTCTAACTCACTGTGGTTTACAAGAACGTACAGGATACAACGAAGGGGCGGAGCTCATGGGCAAAACACAAACAGCTCGGATAAGATAAAATTAAATTTTTCCACAATAACATTTAATTTTATCTCATCTGACTTGTTCGTGTTTTGCCCATGAGCTCCGCTCCTTCTATCTCATCTGACTTGTTCGTGTTTTGCCCATGAGCTCCGCTCCTTCTTTGTATCCTGTACGTTCTTGTGAGTCTGGCCTAGCGAAGGGCCTGGGGCATTGATGCACCTGGGCCACCAAAGAGAGCCGGTGAGTAACCACTTTTAACTGTGATTTACCATGGTGGATTTGCATTATCCAGGCGGATCTAGCAATTAGGTTCGGTGGTAGATCCACCTGGTCCTCCTACTATTTTGTGTAGGTTACTCCTCGAACATTCGAGGATTCTCAAGTTCAGCTGTTCATGGATTCTTGTGTACAGACGCTCAGAAGGACCATTGTGTCTTGATAAGAAGTCTTCTTTCTTTTAGCCGGCGACACCAACTCCGTAGATGTCACCCACTCCGGGCAATGTAACTGTGGCAATGTCTTCTTTCTTCTGCCATCACTGTGATGACATCTGAGCTCCGTGGGTTTTGCAACTCTTTATATAGGTTTGCTGAAGGACCAAATCCAATTGTGATTGGTTAATATTTCAATGCTTGCAATCTTATGATCACACATTAACCAATCATATTTGAGTAATAAAATCCAAATATGTGTGATTGCAAGCACTGAGGTTGAATGTCGCCAGTGCCCTCGGTGTCACTGGCGGCTGCAGTGATTTCACCCGGTGTTGGTAACATCAGCAGAGTTGGTGTTGCTAGCTGAGAAGAAAGAAGAATTTGGATCAAGACACAGGCAACACTGACGACGTTCATGTCGTCAGCGCCGGCAGTGTCACCGGCGGCTGCAGTGACATCCCGCCATGTCGGCAACATCAGTGGAGTTGGCGTCGCCAGCTTGGAAGGAAAAGTCATGGCCCCAAGGGCTCTTCTAAGAGCCAATGGGGGTCCTGGATTCGAGCTGCAGGACCTCCAACAAAGGAACATGTCAGTGCTGCAAGGGCTGGGGAGGGGGGTCACGATTCAAGTTGTGGGACCCCTTAAAAATTGCCACAAAGGCCCTTCCAAGAGTCATCAGGGCACTTATAAGTGCTGGGGACAGGGGACCTGGTTCGAACTGTGGCACCCCTTAAGCCCCAAAGGGCCCTTGTAAGGGAGGGGGTCCTGGGTTGAGCTGTGGTACTCCCAATTGCGAATCTCAATATATCCGTACCGTACTGTACATGGAGAACAAGGAGACGCGATCACGCTTATGACACTTTGGGGACAGTCAATAAATTTTGCTATCACAACCTACCTACACTGGTTCCTGCGATTTATTAAACACTTTGGACCATTAAAACATCCTGGAAATACAAGAGGTAAGCTGAAAACTTTTGCGGGACTTTAAATTAGAAAGGTGTTAATTTATGTGCTCAAGACAGTAGAAACAATTCTATGCTACATTTATTGCATCAAATGGCACAGTCAGTGCAAAACGAGGGTAAACAAACCATTGCAAACCCAGTAGTACATAGGTTAGCATGGCTATTGCACTTGTTGTTTATCCAATTAAAGCAGGTCTAAACTCTTATATATATTATTAAATATAAGGGGGACACTTCCAGCCCTAAAATTGAAACTTACAACAGGTACTCACACCAGCAGCCCCCAATCACCCACCACCCATCACCACGCAACATCACCACACTCACCACCACAACAGCACACCACTCAACAACAACCCACCACAACCAGCCCCAAACCCCTAAATGTAATAGTTTTGAAATGTGAGATATCTAAGTCTAAAACCTGAATCCTGCACAATGTCCTTTTCATCGCTGTTCTTGCTTCCTGTCTTCCAGTTACTACTGTCAGTTTATTGATTTGACAGGTTCGAGCATCAGCCAATGACTTGTATGTTACTCCCCTTTCTCTCCTACTCTGACATTAGCCCAGAGCGCGCAGTACAGGCGCCGTGACAGGTTTCAATTGTCTCAGTTTTCCATAGAGGCCTTACCATAATCAGTAGACAGGCATCAGTACTGAGCTTCATAGAGAAACCAGGGGGGATATAATGAACCCGAAGATGGTCTTATTAAGAGGCCGTCTGTACTAAAAGATGTTCTTATGAGGGTGTTGTGAGTTGTCCGTTAAACTCTAATCCAGTTTTCTCTCTAGAATGCTTAAAAGAATGAGTGGAATAGTTAATATTCCATTAACAACATTAACGCATCTACAACAAAAAGAAAATTAATACAAGATAATTATATTACAAAGGACTTTCCAGTCCCCACTAAACAAAGCCGTTCCTTCCTCTAACCTTCCCCACCCATCCAAAGCCCCAAGATCATTATACTTACCTCCCAGTGGACCTTTAGAAAGCTCCTTTACTTATCCTCAGTCACTAGCGCTGGTAATTTCCGGTGTGTTGTCTCCCCTCCAAACTCACACAGAGAGATGTGCGGCAGTTTTGACAGCAATTAGTCATTCGCTGTATCAACCAGCACTGGCTATGTCAGCCCTTTAGTTCACTATACATGTTGGGTCACCTTCAGTTCCCAATCTGTAAGGTGAGTGGAGGGCAGACCTACCAGTGTTGGTAACGGGAGGGCTGCTAACATTTGCTGTTTAAGTGAGGGCTGACTAGACTCGTGGCTTGCTAAACTCCTAGGATTGACCTACAGGTTGTCTGGTAAACTGAGCATTGTTGTTGGGGGCAGGTGGTGGGTGTGGTGGTGGGGTGGCTGACACTACATAGTGTCTGCGAACTGGCTATCTGACCTAACACCATCGCTGAACTGAAAGGCTGGAGATCCAGCTGCTACAGCCCTCTAATTCCCCCAGCCACTTTCATTCATTCCTCCAATTCAACACAGCCCTATTAGTAGGTCCACCTGCCCCCTCCGCAAGTCAGGTCCACCCCCACAGGTCACCCACTATTTTTGCGTGGCCGTCTTGCACTCGACCGCCTGAATATTAGTGGCACCTTGTCAAGTTTGCCTCAGGTGGCCAAGTCCAACCACCCCCCTCCCCCTGCTGTAAATTCAAACAGTGTCCTTTGTTTCCAGTACTATCCCCTAGCTTAAATTCAAACCAAGTGTCTGGTTTCGCCATCCTAAATCCTAATTAATAAAAAAGCCTTCTCTACTGTAAGAATAGCCTGGTGTTGATGTTTCGCTGGTGTATAAATCATTGTTTTCACCTATTTTATCCATGTAAAAATCCCTTACTCAATCTCTTTCTCAGTTCACCAATTCATGAACATAATAATCCATAAAAATTACAGTAATTTTAATACATAATTCTATAATTAATATGTAATATTAAAACATGCACTCAAATTTATAAGAAGAGGGATTCATACAGTTTCCTGACCATATCTTATAAGAACCCCTAATAACTCAGAAGTTTAAGTAATAAGGGTATACATTTTTAAAATTTTTTAAAGGACATCTACAGTACCCTGAAAAAAAAAATTTTTTTTTAACATTTGCCCATTACTGTAAAATATAATTCCTCCAAACTATCACTTTTCTTGCCATATTTCTTTAGAGTATTTAAGATCATCTTACATTGCAGCTGTCAACAATACCTTATTATCAATAAAAGTCTTCTGGCTGTGTTCAATTTCACCTTACTAAATAGCAACAGTTTGGTATGTGTGCCTGTACACTGGGATTTCCCCTCTCAGTGCATGAATGAGCATGTTTTAACACACAGTAGTATCGATTTTTCAACATTTCGCTATCACAGACATAGTATGCACAGACGTTATTTTAACTGTATTTATTAGCCACTATTTTCCGTAAATTTTTGTCCAGCGGCTACAGCCCTCTAATTCACCAGCCACTTTCAATTCAGTCCTCCAATTCAACACACACTGTAAGTTAGTCCACCATGCCCACCTCCGCAAGTCAGGTCCACCCCCACAAGTCACACCCACTATTTTTGCGGTGGCGTGCTTCACTCACCGCAGGAATATATAGGGGCACCTTGTAAAGTTTGCCTCAGGTGCCAAAATGTCTAAACCCCCCCCCCCCCCTGCTTAAATTCAAACCAAGTGTCTTGTTTCCCAGATAATAT